>KK117371.1:291371-313787 GCA_000611955.2 Stegodyphus mimosarum
GCAGTAACGCCCATTCCTGTAGTAATGCATGTCTGAGTTCATGGAGGGTGCCTGGCGGCACATTGCGACTTGCTTTCCGTCGTCTCAAGATATCTCATACATGCTGTTTGGGATTCAGGTCCTGTGATCTAGCGGACCACGGCAGATATGGAATGGTTTCACTACCCAGATAACTCCACACCACTTGAGCTCTTTCCGGTGGGGGGTAGGGTGTTATCTTTTATAAATATCGCGTCGGTATCCATTGCAGCAATAAGAGGACGCACAAGAGGTTGTAGAATTACGTCGCGATATCGGACGGCTGTGGCGGATATGGCAAGGAATCATGCAGAGGTTGGTGCGGCTGTTCGTTGCTATTCTAGAATATACAACTAAGCCTCCTCCTCTGTAATGGTCTCTTTCGATCTTGTTTGACACCTGATAGTGTGTCCCTGGCTCTTGCTATATCATTTTATTTTAGGAATCGTTCTGGATTTTAACTATGACTCATCTGTAAAGGATACGTGGCCCCACTGCTCTGTTGTCCAACTGCGATGTTTGCAGGCCTAATTCAAACGCGCTCTGACATGCGATGAGAATATAGGAACGAAGAACAACAGGTCTTTTGGGCGTACAGGTCCACATTCATGCAATCTATGCGATACAGTTTGGTGAGATTCGAATTAGAAATTGCTTTGTTTTTTCCTTGCTTTCGGGAGGGCCAGAATATTCGGATCAACTGTTATAATTAAAATACATTGAAATGGTTCATCAGCTTATTCTGGATACAGAAAAACAAAGATTTTTGTAGAAGAGAGATTTCAATTGATTTCAATGTTCCTCCTCCTAACAAAGTGCCATTGAAGTTGTGATTGAATTCCTCTTCTGTTATGTTCGTTTTTCTCTAAATTTCATTAATTTTTTTAATTAGGATATTGGCTATTTGAAAAGTTTTGGTTTTAACATTTATTAAATTCTTTATTGCATTTATAGAATTATTTGAAACTTATTACTTGTAAATTTCAATTTTTGGTCTTTGTGAAAATTTAGTTCTAAATTTCTTACTTTATGTCTTTATATATATATATATTTAAATTTCATTCCTTGCAGCAATGGCGCAATGAATTGTTTAAATTTAATAAATAATTAAATAAAATTTACTGTTATGAAACATATATATATATATAGTTATACACATTGAAACTTAAAAATTATAAGAAAAGGATTATGCTATCTAAACTTTTGAAGAAAAAATTTAATTTAAACTAAAAATTTTTAAAAAATTATATTAGATCTAGTTTAATTATTCAGATTTCAATGACAATGAGATAACGATATTAATATCGTCTTAGCTAAGGAAGTTTGATGAAGTCATGTTTCCTCTTTTAACTTCAAGACGATATCTTCGAATTTATTGTTTTGTTTTATATGATCAGATATTTCTAATTTATATTTTTTTCATTGATGAAAATTTTGTCTTTTTTTTATTTATTTAATCTAGGTTGGGATGTTGAAAGAGGTGGTGAGGATTGTATACAACCCGAGTTCCTTATATCGCTTACTGCACCAAAGATGTGCAGTAAATTTTTTAAAGGAAAGTATCATTGGCTTGGAGGACGCTTTGTGCCTTATAGTTTAGCAGCTAAATATGAACTTAATCTTCCCACTTACCCTGGAACTGAGTGCTGTGTTCGTTTATTATCTTGAATTAAGAATGTTTTAAATATTTCTTATGGGTTCCGATTTTTGCTAGAAATTTTTACTTTAAAAAAAAGTGTTATCGGTTTAAGAATGAGAATCTTGATATGTTAATATTTATTTAAAAGTAACTTCTCAGAATAATCTTGATCAAGTAAATGCAACATTTTTACCAGCATTAGATAAATTTATATGAGAAAGTTAAATTTTCTATTGCTGTTTTGTACTATAAATATTTTTGGCCTTTCTGCTTGAAAATCTTGTCTCTTGTTATTAAATTGTATTAAACAATAAGTTTGTATTTTCATATGCTTCTTTTTTAGTTTTAAACTTTTCTGTATGGTTTTAAATGTTCAAAAAAAAAAGCTTAATGATTATAAATCTGCTATTTTATTTGATTTTCAAGATGTAATCAAAACAGAACTTAATTCTCTAAATTTAATATTTGGTATAAACATTTTCTATATTTTACAAAACCAGTATTGAAAAGTAACCCAAGTTCGTAGATACTTAGATTTATAATTTTAGCTAACTATAAAATATTTTGAAGAGATGAAATTGTACAAATTTAAAATATTGCAATCTCTCTGTTTTTTACCTGTTTATTTAAAGCATGTTTAACTTTAAAAATTATATTAGCTATTATAAATTTTCGAAGTAATTTGGAAATTATATCATATATTATAATTTTAATTAGGAATACCAATAACTTTTACTAAGAAATTACTGTGCTTAGTAATAAAAAGATTTAGATAGAGGAAATTACTTACATATAAGATATGTACATGCAAAATAAAATCTTAGCTTTAATTAATAATAGCCCCTGAAGTCCGTTTTATAATTAGGTATTTCCCCTTTCTCGTCTAAAAATAGTAGCACGCTTATGATAAATCTTATTAAACTTTGCTATGCATGATTTTCATGCAATAGTAATGATGCACGTACTACAGTGGTCATCAATAAAGGATAATGAGATAAAGTATGCTCACTAAGTTAATATTGCAACTAATGCGCAATGTTATAATTATTTAAGTTAATTAATTACAATTGAACACAAAATTGCACTTCCTCGCATACGTTAGCGCCAGAAATGTGCAAATTCGATGGTTGGCAATATGGTGCGCAATGGACGCACGTTGGAATTCCAGTCTGTAGTATTGTTTACAGTGGATGTGGTTTCTCATAGTGATCAGTATTCAGCAGTTATAAACTTAAAGGCATGATTTAAGTGAAGAGCGAAAGTGGCGAATAATTAGTAGAATCGGGAGGTCACACAAATGGAGGTTGCCCAAGATTTGAATATCCCTCAGAGTGTTATATAAATATCCCTCAGAGTGTCAAGAATTTGGAACCGCTTTTTAAGCACTTGATCAGTTAATAGACAGCCTGGTCAAGGGTAACCGAGAGCAACAAGTGCATCAGAAGACCATTTTCTGTCGTTGCCTGGTTTCTTCGAGCCTCACAAGCCTCATACTGCTGCATGAAGGTTTAAGGAGGTTATATTGTTTGCGAGAAAACCAATAGCTTGTACCCCACTCACTCAGCTTCCAGACTCGCCCGTTTAAACTGGTGCCATCATCGTGTTCAATGAAGCCAAGACAATTGGACTCGAGTATTGTTTACTAGATAGCACAAATATAGGCTGAACAGTGATTTTAGACGTGTTTTGATCTGGAGAGAGGAAGGAATACGCAACTTGTCTTCGCTTGTCCATTAAATACCCCATTTCCGCGATAGCGGTTTAATGTTTTGTGGAGGAATCATTACAAACGGCCGCACCGAGCGACATACGAGATATTGGAACCCCCAAGTTAGATTGTGAGTGGCGTGCAGTTCCACAGGACTTGCCCAACGCTTTGTTAAAGTCTATGAAATCAAGATGTGAGGTATGCATATCTGTCCGAGGTGACTATACACCATATTAAAAATAAAGTTTTCGGCAAAAGGTTACTTAATTTTTCCATCATTTTCCAATTTCCATAAATTTGGTTTTAATTTCAATGTTCTGAGAATAATCAACTGCAAAACATTGTAATTTATGTTAACTAATGCTTTTGTACAAAGTTTTATTAATAATTTTTCATTAAATATCAGTTATGTTTTATTTATGTTATTATCCTTTAATTCTGATAATCAGTATACGTACAGAACGCTTCAGCCAATAATGATGTTAATTTTGTGAACTGAAATCTAAAATTAACGAGTGGGTATGAGGCCAAACCAAAACTGGCTTATCCTTAACCTAGCCTTAATTGGCTGGTTAAGGATAAAAGCTTTGCACATCTTCTCTGGCTTGCAAATTTGCTGTTTGTTGCTGCTCTTTCTCTCTTCGAATTAGAAAGTGTAAAAAAACAAAAATATTACAAAAATTAATACTCATCCAAAAGATTAATATCATTTGGGTATTAAAAAGGTTAGTAATTTGTTTTCATTTGTATTTAATTACAGAAAAATCTACACACTTTAAACTACTTTTCGATGTTTTCAGCATGCAAATTACGGCATGCGTGATATCTTGGCATTAACTGCAACATACCCACTTCGTAGAATTTGGCCTGTACGACCTGAACCTGTTTTGGACGTCTACCCTGATCTCATCGTCACTTGCAAATTGCTGGCCGACAAATTGCAAGAAATTTCTTGAGATGAGGACACAGAATTGTTCACAACGAAATGAATCAAGCAGCATCGTCGTTACGCATGAGGTATGCAGTTGCGCGTTGTCATGCACGAACACAATACCAGAAGTCAGTAGCCTGCTCCTTTTGTTTCGTATCGCGTGCCGTAACTTCTTCAATGTCTGACAGTAGGTTGTAGCGTTAGTTGTTGGCCTCGTTTCATCCAGTCCACTAACAAAATTCCTTGACAGTCCCAAAACACGGTGCAGATGATTTTTCTTGAAAAAAGAAATGGCTTTGCTTTCTTGGATTTCGGGGAACTAGTATGCCGTTATTCCAGTGTTAACATCCTAACCCACGTTCGCAACATATCTTCACTCATAGCGTTCTCTCCGTTAAGTTTCAGTTATCTGGCGATAAATTTTACAAGGTCGAACATTTCTGGCATTCAAAAGCTTGATAACGGCTCTTGTATCATAGTTGCAGGGCCAATCGATTGTTATAGAATGTATTTTCTAACCTCTTTCCAATATGCATATTCGTGATGTAACGGTAGCACACTCTGTGCGTATTCGAAAGGTCCAGGTTCGAGTCTCGGCGAGAGCATTGTACATTTTGTACATCTCCTGCTTCAAACTAACCTAATGACTCTACAGTTTTAAACACGTTTACCGACAAACAGTGACTTCAAACGCTAATGTAAAAAAAAAAATAATGTTTAAGCTAATTCGTTTTCGAGTTCAACGATGTTAACTAATGCATGCGCAGCATTCGTGCAGTCAGATGCACGCTATGGGCAAAAAGGTACTTACTTTCTGAGTCAGCTTAGTATTAAAAAAACTGTAAAAAGTACAAAAGTAATTAATCAAAAATTTGCATGCAGACTGCACCAGTTTAGTTTTGTCTTTCTTCCAAA
Source organism: Stegodyphus mimosarum (assembly GCA_000611955.2). Lineage (NCBI taxonomy): Eukaryota > Metazoa > Arthropoda > Arachnida > Araneae > Eresidae > Stegodyphus > Stegodyphus mimosarum. Next base: position 296,583 of record KK117371.1, read on the forward strand.
TTTTTTTTATCAAGAATAAAAAATGTGTTTTATCGACCATGATTGTAGCTATTTCCTTATAAATTAGCTTTCATCTTTAACATCTACATTTTCATTAGAAATCATTTCATTGCATATATATTTACTTTTTATTTTTATATTTTTGTTTCACTTATTCACAGTAAGTTATTTTCTGATAAAACTCATACCTAGAAACATATATATATTTTCATTAAAAAATAATACAAAATTATACTTTATATTTTCTTGTTATTTTTCAAATAAAAGTTAAACGTTTCACAGGAATTATATTATAGTCAATATTAAGCAAGGTTTATTAGGAAAAAAATGTTTAAATTATTTTTTGTGATATTAATAAAATCATCTATCGTTTCGGACGGTAGTAATATTGCTGAAAAACAAAAAAATGGCATCACTGTCGCAACGGATTACATCCATTCCTCACTGGTCACAGCCGCCAAATTTCTTTTAATATTAAATATCATATATAGTGCAGTGTATTATTTTAGAATGAAGTATGCTCTGATATAAATAGTATTATTTCGCTCATCAACAATGTTATAAATAAATAAATATTTGATTTATTCATTATATTATGCATGCAATACTTTATTGTGGTAACACACTTGAAAATGTAGCCCACCTTCATTATCGATGACAGGCCTTTTACAGAAGGCCGTAACCTCTTGCAGTCTGTCTCTTGAGACTGCGAGTTTCGGCCATTATTAGCGGACTCAAAACGGACAAACGAAAACGTCCCCGTCGATATGCCAAATACTTTGCTGTCTGCAGTGGCTTTAAAAGAGGCGGATATCTGATTTATCAACATCGAAAATTTGCAATCGGAGTGTGGTGTTAAAAGTTGCCATTGCTTCTGCTAAAAAGCATGCTATTCCTGAACAGCCAAACAAGCTGAAGAACAAACAACCTTCGGGAAATAATAAAGACTGCCAAAAAATACCTGAAATTCGCACAAAAAATACCTGAAAAGAGCACTAGAGTTTTATGACATCCTCAAGCTTTGTTCCTTGCAATATTAATGCAAATTCAAATAATACTGCTGCCAGAAATGTTGTTTATATTACCTTAAAACCTAAGAAAAGCTAATGCTAAAGATGTTCTTCCTGTTAATAACGATGATTTTATTTTAGCATCTAAAATTCCCTCAGTGGGATGAAGCGCAATAAATAAATTTAAAGCCTTTTATGCTGAAAACAGCAGTAATATTCATGATGATATTAAATCATGAACACGATAATATCTCTCAGACTCAGAGCTCTCAATTAAAAAACATATCCCCTATTATGATAAAACCCGCCTATAAACAGATTACATGGAGGAGTTACCCAAATTAATTGACGCAAAACTTCTTGACTGTCAAAATAGAAAATTTATCAAAATTTTACCAAACGGTGGTGAGGATTATAGAAACCTATAAAATTTGTTCTATGCAAAGCAAATTGAGCGTTTCATCGTCAACCATAAATTCAAACCTCCCATTGTGCTATTATTATTACTTCCTATCCACATCAGTTGCGACAAAATTAAGCTAGCTATTCAAATTAGTGGATTTTCCATACAACATGCGATTCAGCTCACAAAAAAGACGGACCCGCGCAGCAATGCCGTTATTCCTTCTCCACATCCTACCAGCGGACAAAGTAAAGAAAAGGTACGACTTCAAAGTTCTACTTTTCTCCATATAAGTTGAGAAATTTATCTAAAAAAAATCAAGTACCTCAATGCCACAACTCCCAGTTGTGGCGCCACTCATTTGAAGACTGCCACCTGAGCCCTGATAATCCGTCAGCCGTTGCTGAAACCAATAGCTTACTAAATACTGTAAACTTATGACATTTCAAAGAACCCAAAAGCTCCTAAAGCAGACATTAATAACCGGAATAGTGTACTTAATCCCATGTTTACGCTAAATGATGTCCAATCACTATTTGCCAAAAACTGACAGAATATCATTATTTATGTTCTTAACAAGTATATGCCTGCACTGAAAAATTGTTCTACCACCATTGATAAATTCCATATTTTACTGCAAATGACAGCAGAAATAAACAACACCCCTGCTGAATTATGTTCTTAGCAGTTAAAAACCTTTAACGAAGTTTATTCCTTGCATTAACTTTTAATTTCCTCTTCCCCGTTTCGGTCTTCTTATATCAAAATTATGTATGCTAATTTAAGAGCCCCTTCTGTTACCCATGGTCAAATCTCCTTCTTAGTTTTTTCTACAGTGCATTAATTAACTCCTTGTTTTATGTATTTTGTTATTATCTCTTAATTTTTAATTCTTTCGCCGCAAATGGGCTGCCATAATTTCTTCCCTTTTATCCTTGAGAAGCAATGCAGTCATCGGAGTAGCTGATCCTTTTATCTACCTCCATCGAAAAATTGGCTACTTGCTAACATATCTCAACGAAGTAATGAGATACTACTAGGATGTTCAGTAAAGCAGTCTTAAAAATGTAGATAAAATAGCTCACATAAATAATTTTTAAAGAAAATAAAGGCAAAGGTGTTGATCTGGTGAGTTTTATATGCTAAAAATTCCAGTAATATAAAACATATAAAGGCAGTGTGAATTTTATGTGCATCATAACAATGTTTAAGATGCCAAGAATACATACAATAATACCAAATACGATCAGCAAGATGCCAATAACCAAGAAAATTTACATCCAAAATATGGAAGGCAAAATCATTTAAATGAATCTAAGATTTCTTCTATTAAGGATTTCCTTAATAATATTAAAAATAACAAACATTTTGTCGGTGGATGTGGAAGCTTCACTAATTTCTATTAATCTACAAGTAATAGTTTTGAGGATATCAATAACAGAATATTCAGCAAATATTTTTTGACTTCATTGAACTTTAAATATATCATCTAAGATAGACGAAATGCTATTGGAGTTTTTTGCACTTCTCTTTGTTAAGATTTCCTGACTCTCAGCATATTAGCTTTAAGAGTTTTCTTCTTAGGAATATTTTTGCTATGACCAGCAGTCATAGTTGCTTGATTCTTCTAACTAAGGGGAGTTGTTTCCTCGAGGTTTTTATGCTCTCATGACAGAGCCTAGCTCCTTACCACGTGGTCCAAAATTTACATTTTCAGAACCCTGAGTTTTTGCATAGATTCTTTTCCAAATATTCAGAGGAGTCTTGGGACATTTAGAAAAACTCCCACTACGGTTACAAAAGGGGTAAGCTTGGGAATCCACTTCGCCTGGCAATGAATACTTTACATATCTCGGAGTGAGTTTGTATTCATCCGAGGAAAGAAAAATGTATTGACACACTGTGCCACATCACTTTTGAATTTACGGAGGTCGACAGAAACAGTAAAATACAACAAATTTTTAATACCATCAATCTTCTTAACGGCAGGTTCATTCACTAACTGAATTTGAAACATACGCATAGTAACTCTGGTTTTAAATTGCATCATTTGTGCAAATTTTATGACATTAAACTTTCCTTAATAAGTTCGTTCGTTACATCGTCTATAGTAGTGTTCCCTAACCTTTTTATCACCGCGGACCGGTCAACGTTTGAATTTTACCGCAACCCGCTGGGGGAGTTGATTGTTATGATTTATTAATTTTAATTTAATTGTATTTAAATATGCCTTCGATATAAAATACAGTTACACCAAAAAATAAATATAAAGCGATTTAACATTTTAACTTACTAGAACGTTAAATCAATGAGAACCCTGAGCTTGTTTTTTTGCAATGAGACGGTTCCATCTGGGGGTAATCGGAGATAATGACACCCGAAGTGTGTTACTTACGTCCAGTTTATTCCATTGCTTTATTTTGGTTGCTGCTGCTGCAGACAACCCCGCTTCACACAGATAGGTTGTCGGAAATGGCAATAGGGATTTATGTGCTGTGGTGGCAATCTCGGGGTATTCTACTATGACTTTAATCCGGAACACCGGCAGAGTTGTTGTCTCGAACGTAGTTTTAAGGCCGCCATCATTTCCAATCTACACCAGTTGATCTTCTTGTACAGACATGCTAGATTCATCTGATTTGTTGACAAATGGGTCGCAGATCCATTCCTTACCAGTTCGTGGGTTTTGTGGTTGGGAAGTAGCGCTCGAACTCTTTTAAAAGCAAAGACAGGTGATTGTGCACCAGGTGGGAGAATGAATGTTCAGGCTCAATCTCGCCTAAAATCCCTGCTAATGTTTGAAACATGTCGAAAATGCCTCTGTTCACGCGCCGTCCCCACAACTTCAGTTTGGCTTTAAATGCAGCTACTTTGCCTGCCAACTTGAAAACAGTTGTCATTTTCCCCTGAAGGCACAGATTGAGTTCATTCAGCAGGTTGAATATGTCACACGGGCAGGCCAGTTTGGCGACCCATACCTTGTCACTGAAATGTGCTGCTAGCGGTGACTTCTTTTCTAAGAGAAATCTTTGCAGTGGCTCTCGCAATTCAAATACCGAGTAGCGATTTTCCTCTGCATAACCATCTTATTTCGTGTATAACAGAAGGCATCTGTATTGTGCGTCCATCTCCTCACAAAGCTGCTCAAACAGGCGCGAGTTAAGGGCGTGTGCTTTGATGTCGTTAACAACTTTAACGACATCAATCAATACGCTGTTGAATTCCGGTGATATTTTTCGGCTCTCATTCACTTCCCTGTGTATGAGAGAATGTGTAGATTCACTCTCAGGTGCAAATTCCTTCATCCGATCAGTTAAACCAGGCAGTCGTCCAGTCATGGCAGCAGCTCCGTCTGTGCATATGCTACACAAAAGGACCATTTTAGTTGTCCTGACCAGTGATTTGAATCAGTGATTTGAACAGTTCTGCTCCTTTGGTGTTGGTTGGCAAAGATAGTGCACATAACAAATCCTCATGCACATTCTCCTGATATAGATATCGCAAATAAACAAGTAGTATTGCCTTTTCGATATCCGTAGATTCGTCAACCTGGAGCGCGTACCACGGTGATGCATTAATCGTCTCCAACAGTTACGTCTCAATGTCTTCGGCTGTTTCCTCAATGCGCCTAGTCACAGTGCTAGCCGAAAAAGGCACAATCGGCCTAAATTAACACATAGCATAAACTAATATATAAAGCTTTAATGAGACACTTATGGTTACAATTTTTGTCATAATTTATTACTATTATTATTATAGGTCTGATTAATGATAATTCGAGACAAATGTCTGGTTCTGCATTTAAGGGGAAAGGCAGCAATATTAATTTTGTTTTTTCAGACTAAATTTTGAATTTGTCTTGTAAATGCAGCCAAAACTTCTGTAGACTTTTCTTTCAAAACGCAACTTTTAGTTCTGTCTGGAATATCAAGTTTATAAGGACTTCGCATTCTGCTGATTTTAAGCTCTGTAGTTTTCGGTTCGCGCTGAACACATTCAGACTGCATTTAAAGCTATCAAGCATCTTTTCTTGAGCTGTTGAAAATTAATATTTAAACGTGTCTTTCAGGCTCACTAGCGGCCGAGTGGTAAAGTCTCTGAACACTGGTAGTTCGGTCCAAAGTTCGAATCCTTCGAATGGGACGGCTGCATGGGTGTTTTCGTGGTTTTCCCCATGTGTAACGTGTTAATACGAGCCAGTTCCCTTAGTCCTCCACGAAGGCCTCACTCCCTTCTGTATAGTGCTTGAATGCGAAACACGTAAATAATAATAATAAACGTGTCTTTCAAAGCTTCGAGATGCACCTAAAGGTCGAAGGTCACGTTTGTCAAGAGTTCATACTTCTTTGACACCATTTTCTTTCTCTTCTGTATCGACGTAAATCAGATCCATGCAAGCAGATTAATTAATAGATTATTTATATTTTGTGTGAAAAGGAATCTACGAAAATTTGAGTTTAAATTATCACGAAGAATTTTGTCAAAGCGTGAATCTGATAAGTTCTTTGAACTGGTACCGTTTTCCTCAATTCACCTGGCAATTTGTCGACGAGAGTTGGTGACAAGAATTTGTCCCTCCTAGACAGAATGGTGCAGCAGTTAAACTGGTTTACATTACGTCTATGCAATCGTTCCTTCTTTATATACATATTCGTCGGTTAATCGGCCTGACCCCTCCGATCTGGTCTCTCACTTCACAGTACTAGAAACACGTTTCTACGATAGTCCGTTCAGGATTAGCAAGGAGTGAAAGGGTACTGTCAAGTCTGTTACGGGCTGTCTGACCGCTCTATCGTTTTTTTAGATAACTCTGGAGTTGGAACATAACTCATGTAAGGACAACTAAGTCCAAGCTCCTTCTCTGACGTAATGTATCTTTACAGATAAATTAAAAAAGCCTGTTTTTAGCATTTCGCGATTTTGTAAGATTTATTATTCGTATAACGTCATTTAACACTACCATAAGCTCAGATGGCATTTTGCTCTAGGCTTGTGCGTGTCTACAAAGAAGCAATGACTGCTACTATGTTTCGTCGATTTAGCTTTAATTTTATAGCAATGGCTCCACTACTGTGACCTATCTTTGCTTTCACATTATCAATGCATATATCTTCACAGTTTGCCCAATGTATTTCATTTGTTAAGAAGAATTCATTCAAAAAATTAAATATTTTTTATTTTAATATTCTGCTTAGTAGTAGTCCGCAAAAAAGGAGCTTTTCTTGTTAGCTTTGTAAGTAAAGTAAAGTAACAAATATTTAAAACTACTAACCAGGTGTCAGTCAATTCATCCATTTGCAGCGCGAATTTGGTACGCCTGATACAGCTGAGAAGAGTCTCTTTCACATCATAAGCCGTATGACTGTTACGTCAAGCGACGGTGTTATTTGACAAACGAAAATTTGAAGCGAATATCGATCAGAATTTTAGAGTACAGAATACCTAGTCACTCTATGAGGATATTTTCTGGTACAGCTGCCAATTTTGTAACCTCTTGATAAGAATATTAACTAATATGTATTTTTAAAATCAAATTAACATCTACCTTTAATGATGACGGAAATACGGTCTTACCATGTTTCCCTCATTTTCGTTGTCAAATCTGTCCGTAGGTCTGCCCATGGTTAATCCATACTTTTCTCTAAATAATTTTTTAAATGCTTTTTTTTTCACTCAAGTACTTCTTTATCATCTCTTCAGACTTGACATTTTTTTGTTGGGATCTTGCTAACAAAGTGTTTGCAGGCATTCCAAAAAATCTATTCATCCTTGTAACACATATATTGTAAATCGTAAGCTTTTGATCTTTCTTTGATTATCATGTTGTCAATAGAATTAAACTCATTTTAGATGTCAGCAACTATAGCATTACTATAAAAATTAAACGTCGGTGATAGAGTTACGTAGCTTAGCATCTATCTCTGAAAAGCTTCATTATGACCTCCCCCGACCTGCTCTAATGTAAATGACTGTTAGCGTAGATGTTTCATTTCGTTACTTACTCAATGTTTTCACTCCACAGAAATTTTTTATGATTCTTTAATGAACTCTATTAGAAAAAGGCTACAATCCCTTGTACCAAATTATTTTAGAATTACTGCTATCAAAGTCAAAAACTAAATAAAAGAGTACAGCATAAACATAGCTGAATTACTGGCTTCAGATCCATGGAATGCTTGTTTGAAAGAACTATGTCCTGAACTGCAATCGAATCCCCACTTTATAATTAAAAAAAAAGTTCTTGACGAAGTGAAGTTGTAACACTTTCCAGCACAATATTTAAAACGTTCAGTAGTATGATCAAGAAATCAAAATATCTTATTTCCTGTGATAAGTATTAATCATTATTACGTAGATAAAAGTGTCCGATCTGATTCGGAAACTAAACGAAAAGATTTTCTTTGTTCTTACTAATTACGAAGATCGTTTTGGAACTGAAAATTTAACCATTATTATTGAAACGTTTTATTACCGAGTGCAAAATACCAAACATATATTAAAACGGGCATATTTTTTTTAAACGGCTTGTAAAAGGGATTTAATATGGATCCAGAAGGGATTTTTTCGTAACATTTGTATGCACCTCGCATAGCTAAAAATGGTTAGCCGTAGAAGGTTAAAATTTTGTATATGGGACATCTATAATATTTTATTGTGCACCTCCCTTTTCCGTTGCAATCGGTCGCACCAAATGTACATGAGTAAACACCCCCGCCACATATGCAAATGTGTATATATATATATGTTTTATGTAAATGTGTATATATATAAGATAAAAAATATGTAAATCAATTTTATAATTGAATATCGTAATAACCTTTTAATTGTTCTTTTTTATTTGGTCCTTTCCCCTTTATTCTAAAAACAATAACACCATTTCTGGAGTGCGTCATTTCGAGATTAATCTATGCCACAATGCTGGCGTAACGCTGATGACGTAGTTATTTCGAAATCTAAACTCTGGGAACTGAAACCTTTCTAACGTAAACCAAACCTCCCTCTTTGGTGAGCTGCCATATTGGATAAATGCTTACTTCGCTTGTATTTCTGTTGCTTCTTGGATCGCTTGTATCTCTGTTGCTGCTTGGACACCATTTCATTTCTCTTTGTTCTCTTCCTATCGCAATAGTATTCAACAATGTAAATATTCTGCAAATAGGCACGATTAGAGTGCCAAGTGAACTGTGGCTATAAATGTGAACTAAAATAAAAATGGAGTTAAAACCGCCTCGATTGCCATGTTCCTTAGTCATTAGGAATTCTGCCTTCTAAGTATAAGGCATATACGCCATCTGTATTTCTGACGTATATATGGGGCCCCTAAGTTCCACAGCCACCAGACGGCATCACCTGTGCGCCTGTGACGAGAGCGAGGTGGAGACGAGGATGTTAGAATCACGCGAAGGTGGTGACAATGGTAGCGAGCGCTAGTAGGCGCCGAGCGGCTATTAAAAATAACAAATAATAATAATAAAAAAAAATCTGCGTTTGTATCCAACAAGCGCGAGAAGGCACTGTTACCTAATTAAATATATATAGCTTTTTCTTTATCTCATTAAATGTTTCTGTGGTGTGGAAGAAGTGTAGAAGTATTATTTACTGAAAGATAACATCTTTAACTTCCGCGGGGGGCTTGTCCGGGATTCAACCAAGAAACAAGCAAGGTAAATCACTATTTTGTTTCAATTTACTATTGTAATCATGAGTGTATTAAATAATATCAGAAAATAATCGCAGAAGAATTAGGCCTAACAGTGCCGGCTGAAGATAAGGTCATCGAAATCAAAAGTGTAATTGAGAATGCTAGTATTTATAAAACTGATCCTGAATTTGTTCGCGGAATTAATGTATGCTGTTGCAGAGGATCAAAAGGACAAAGTGACTGAAGAACAGTCAAAATTATAACGCGAAAAACTTAAGTTAGCTCAACTTGAGAAGGAGATCGAGCTACAAAAACTGAAGTTAAAATTGGCTGGTAAAAATGCGAATCGAATTGTGTTTACAGATTCTGAACCAGTTTCGCGAAGTTTAGAAAATATCATCAAAAGCGTTAAAAAATTAATTATAGCTGTCCATGAGAGACCGGAAGCTCTGCGTTTGTTTTTCAGTCGCTTGAGAAAGCTTTTATTATTAAAAGCGTACCAGTTGAGTTAAAATCAAAAGCGTTGATTAATTTATTGGTGGTTTATAGTGATAAATGTAATCATGTTTTAACGTATGTTTCTGAACTGGAAACCTCGGATTATGATAAATTAAAAGCACTAATCTTGAAGGAATTTCAGCTGACACCGCGTGAATATTTGAATAATTTTAAAAATGCTCAGAGACATTCATCTGAGTCGCATGTTCATTTCGCGTCTCGACTCAGTGCGACTTTCGATTATTATTGTAGGTTAAGAGAGGTTATTAAGAATACATTACTTTTAATGTTTATTATTTTGTATTATATATTTCCTGGCTCACGAGCAAGCCTCACTTCGATTTTGTGAGTATAGTTTAGTAATTTGTGTATGGCAACAGCAATAGATATTCAAGTTCGAGAACGATGTAACAGCGCTAGGAGCGTTATTGATTTCTTCCGTGATAATAAAGTTTGTTCTCGTTGCAACTGATTCTATTTTGTGAATAATCGCCGCAGTTGTAGTGTTTTAATGATAATGACTATTTTAAGCCTATGATGCGAATCTTCAATTAAAGGCTACTTAGAGCTGAAATGTGATTTATACGTTTAAGTACTGAAAGCTAGAAAAGTCGGTGATACTTTTTTCCTGTAAGCTTTAACAGAAGTAGATGATTTTAAGAAATTGTGTGATCTCATTGTATCTGATAAGTTGTATGAAACACTTGATTATAAAAGAAAGGAACATATTAGTTTCGGGAGGGCCAAAGTTGGTTCCTACCTAATCAATTGGGGAGAGAATGGAACTTATTTTATTCATCCAGGGGTAAGTCCTTAGATGATATCGGTAGCACACGAATCGAAACTCCAGAAAATAAAAGGTTTAATTTTCCCAAAAACAATTTCAAAAAAGCACAGAGCAAGGATTCAGGGTGCAAACTCGTAAATCAAAATGATAGTAAATCAGAAGGTACTTGCTATGTATGTGGGAGTAAGAGTGAATTGTTTCATTTTACGAAAAACTGTCCTAATCGTAAGGAAGAAAATTCATCTAAAAAAAGTTGCAGGATTGAAAATTAGATTGGATAATACAACTAGGAATGTTTTAGAAAGCGAAGTAGATTTAACGCAGATTACCGACAAAGGATTTCGCAATACTGTTTCCAGGTGAAGCAAAGGTTTTTTCAACGTTAGACTTAAAAAGTGGTTTTTTTCATGTACCTGTGGAGGAAAACTGCACTAAATATTTGGAATTCATTACACGTGCAGGTTTGTACGAATTCCTAAAAGCGCCTTTTGGTTTGTGCACGTCGCCGAGTTTGTTCCAAAGATTTATTTATAATGTGTTTAGAGATTAAATTCGGGACAACAGTGTTGCTACTTACATAGATGATTTTATTATTCCAGCGCGAAACGAGAAAGGAGGGTTAGAAAAGTTAAAACACGATTTAGAAGTAATCAAAGAGTAAGGTTTGGAGACTAATTTTAGAATATGCCAGTTTTTTAAAAAGAAAAATAGAATTTCTCGGCTATATCATTGAGGATGGTACAATTCGCCCCTCTCCTGAAAAAACCAGGGCCGTTCAAAATTTCCCGGAGCCCAGAAACCTTAAGCAGATCCAGAACTTTTTGGGTCGGACGGGATATTTTAGGAAATTTATTGCCAGCTATCCGAAAATAGCGAAACCGCTAAGTGATCTTCGTAAAGGAGGTGGAATTCAAATTTGAGCCTGAGCAAAAAGACGCATTTAACAAATTGAAAGAACCTTTATCGACAAGCCCTGTTTTGCATATTTTCAAACAAGGAGGGCCGCTAGAATTGCATACAGACGCAAGCAGTCGTGGTTACGGCCCTTGCTACAAAAGGCTGATGACGAGCAGTTACATCCCATTTACTTCATGAGTAAAATAACTAGCCTGCAGCAAGAGAAGCTGTCTAGTTATAAGCTTGAGGTTTTAGCTGTAGTGGAAGCTTTAAAGAAATTTAGAAATTACCTTTTGGGATCTAAGGTCAAAATAATTACCGATTGCGATGCTTTTCAAAAGGCTATGTTCGAGAAGATTTAATTCCTAAAACGGCGAGATGGGCGTTACTTCTAGAAGAATTTGACTATGAAATTGTTCACAGATCTGGGCAGCAGATGAAGCACGCGGACACGTTTAGAAACGCAGTCATGATGGTTACCTATTCTCAGGGAGAAGTTACAGCCAAAATTGCAGCTGCGCAAAAAAAGTGACGAGCGTCTCCAGTTGCTGAAATCTTTAGTCGAGCAAGGACTAAAGGAAGATTTCCTAATGAAGAATGGTATATTATACAAGTTCGACAGTGATCGCAAGTTACTTGTGATAACCGAAGCACTGGAGTTAGAAATCATACGTAGCATTCACAACAAGGAACACTTCGCATTGTCTAAAACTGAAGATTTGCTAAAAATGAACTTTTATATTCCTAACCTTAGAAGACGAATTGAACTAGTAATTTCAAATTGTGGTGTAGAGTGTATTTTGCGCGAGAAAAACCGAGGTAGAGGCGAAGGGTTGCTGAATCCCATACCAAAAAAGAGTATCCTGTTGAGCACTTTTCACATTAATTTCATTTTACCATTACCTTCAACAAATAAGAACTATAATCATATCTTGACCGCCGTTGATACATTTACAAAGTTCGTGCGGCTCTATCCAGTAAAAGCCACATCAGCTCAAGAGGCACTGCAGAAGCTAAAATTGCAACAATGAACTTTCGGTAATCTCTCAAGAATAATAAGTGATAAAGGTACGGCTTTTACGACCAAAGACTTTGAAGAGTTCTGTAGTCAAGAAAAGATCTAGCACATATTTACAACTACAGGCGTTCATAGAGGGAATGGGCAGGTGGACAGAATTCATCTGACGCTGATTCCAGTCCTATCCAAATTATCCATAGATGATCCTACGAAGTGGTACAAATACGTTGGAGATGTACAACGGATCTTGAACAGCACTAAGAGCAGAAGCACAAAGAGCTCCCCTTTTGAGCTCGTCACTGGTGTTAAAATGAGAAATCGAGAAGACTTAAAGATTATTGAAATTCTCGAACAAGAAGAAACAAATATTATGATGAAAGATCGAGAAGATATGAGAGACGCAGCAAGGAAAAACATCCTAAAAATTCAGGAAGAGAACAGAAAAACGTACAAGAAGAGAAAAAAAGACACAGGTATACAACGTGGACTATCTAGTGGCCATCCAAATCCCCGTAAAAACCCACAGACTGAAACTCGTACAACTGTACGGGTACCCGTAGGCCAAATCCCTCTAAAAACCCGTACAACTGTACGGGTACCAGTAGGCCAAATCCCCATAAAAACCCATAAACAGAAACCTGTAGAACATATGGGTACTATAAACAAAATCCCTGTAAAAACCCACAGCCAGAAACCAGAATTTTATGCGTATCCATAGGATAAATCGCCATTAAAAAGATGGATGATCTGTAAGTCTATTCCCCATAAAAACAATAGACAAAAATTCAGACCTATGCGGATACCCATAGGCCAGGTCTCTGTAAAAGCCAGAACACAAAAATCTACAGACTAATACAGGTACTCATTGGCAAAATCACTGCACAAAACAGTAGACAAAAATCCATAAAACCAATAGAATTACACCGTAGTGGAGTATCTATGCATAGAATGGGTATCTATACACAGAAACCTTATAAAAAACAGTACACAAAAATAGAACTATAGATCAAATTTCCATAAAAACTAATAATTATAAGCATAAACCAGCAGAAGTACGCAATTAGCAGTGATGAAATGTACAGACGTAAATGGGAGAAGCACACAGAGTAATTTTAAATAAAATTCAATGCAAAGAAACTTAATAAAATTTTATAAATGTTTAGAAGTCTACAAGCCCCTGTCCTTCTCTATACATATCAGTACCTATAAACATATTACAAAATATTTATATAAATTGTCTTTAAAAAATTTTAAACCTCCTTTATATAAGTTTGAAAATAATAGAAAGATAATAATCAAAGTCATGATTCACAACCCTCGAATGACATATGTGTATATATACACTGCTCGACATTGAAAATGCAACATCAAGAAGGAGTAGTCAGCAAGTGATGAAATTTGAAAAAAAAAAAAAAAAAAAAAAAAAAAAGTAAGTAGCAATAAGTGATCTTTATTTCAAAATGATAGTCAGAATACACAGCAAGAACGGCGTCAGCTCAGCAAGATGTAGGATAACCGCGGACAGCGATGCACGAAGAAACACGTTTAGGCATAGAGTCAGTAAGAGTGCGGATGGTGTCCTGAGGGATGGCTCTCCATTCCCTTTCAACCATTTGCCACAGTTCGTTTTCTGAACGAAGCAGGGGCAGAGTCTGCAAACGGCGTCCAATCACATCCCACACATGTTCGATTGATGACAGGTCAGGAGAGTACGGTGGCCAGGGAAGCATCTGCATACCTTGCAGAGCTTGTTGGCAGATGCAAGCACTGTGTGGTCGGGAGTTATCTTGCTGAAGCATTGCATTAGGCAGTCTCTGTAGGTAGGGGATTGCCACCGGCCGTAGTACATTATCCAAGTATCGTTGGGCCGTGATAGTGCCCTGAATACGAACTAGAGGTGACCTGGAATCGTAGGCAGTAGCTCCCCAAACCATTACGCCACGTTGTCGCGTGGTGGGGCGTTCCACAGTTACTGTCGGATTAGATCTGTCTCCACAGCGTCCCAAACCATTATGCCACGTTGTCGCGCGGTGGGGTGTTTCGCAGTTATTGCCGGATTATATCTGTCTTCACGTCAACACCACACACGTATGCGGCGACTGTCATTGGATAAACAGAAGCGTGACTCATCTGAGAACACGACGTTTCGCCATTCTGCCATCCACATCGCTCCAGTCCGGCACCATTCTAAACGTTGGCGTCTATGCTGTGGGGTTATTGGCAGTCTTCTTAACGGACGTCGTGAATGCAGGCCACTTTCATCCAAACGACAGAAAATAGTTTTCGTCGACACGGGAATATCCAGGGTATCTTGCACATGCTACAGAAACGCAGTACAAGTGACTTGCGGGACCGCCACAGCTTGTCGGCGGATGCGTCCATCCACTCGTCACTGACGTCACTCTGGTTGCACCTGCACCCCTCCTTCTTCCCACATTCCCTTGTTCCAAGCATGTTCGCCATAGCCGATGCTTCCGTGCTCGCATCCATGTGGGTATCAGCTGCGATTTGACGTAAGGACCAACCCGCCCTTCTCAGTCCGATCACCATACCCCTCGTAAAATCGTCTATCTGATGGAAGTGCCTTCGTTGACGGCGGCCTGGCATTCTCTTCTATTACACGTATCCTCCGGGACAAAAACCAACTTTCTACTATAATTCTTCTGGCAAATATAACGACACTAATATTGCCTATTCTGCATGTTCCTTCCCTTATATTTTACTTCACGTGCGCTGGAGAGCTGCGCATTTCACATCATTCGCGTAACTCAGTGACGTGTGTCTACTCTAAAATTTGCATAAATTTCTGACCACTCCTTGGTGTTGCATTTGCAATGTCGAGTAGTGGACATATCAATTAATTTTTGCCAATCATGACTTTGATTATATATATATATATATTATTGATTTAATTTTAGATATATACACATAATATTGTATTCCATTATATATATATATGTATTACACTGTATTTCAGTTCTTTAATTGGGAAATTAAACAGTGAAATTTAATCACATCAGCTTGTTTAACAATTTGACACCTAAGGAGAAATGTATTGCCAAAGGATGGCACTTTCTGGTGTCTGCTTAAATTTTAAGTTACCTACAGTGCACTAAACCAAATTAAAACAAAACTAGGCAAAACCCTAATTTTCAGGAAGACAAACATTATTTCAAGTAAAACTATTAAATAAACAAGCAAGCAAAAAGAATATGGGACTTGATTATTAGAATTGTAACAAAGACTTCAAATTTAGCATACTTGCTATCTCCTTAAAATTCGCTTACCACTGATAGCAACATCCTGCAGCTTATTATGACGCATATACACATAGATGTTTTGCATGGAATTTGAGTCCTAGAATATAATGTAGCGAAGACATAATAATATACAAATACTGTCGACCATCTTTTTACAGAACTTTGAACGTTACCTGTATCTGTCAGAATATAAATGTAACATCAATATAAGAATATAATAAACTTAATAATACCCAAAATGCAAACAATTATATTGTAAGAAAACAAACTTTAAGAAATTTACAAAACTCAACAAATACTGCTTCTCAACCCACAGTTCGGGAATTTAGGATAATACTATCTCATAGCATATAATATCTTATTCTGTATCTCACTTTTATTACAGTATAATCTTCCTCGAACTTTATATAAATAATGTAACGTAATAAGTATTTATACAACATGTAGTTCTCGACGTAAAAATGCTTAATAATTAACTTTCATGCTGTATACATATATATTAATAATTTATTATTAGGAAAGGTGTTTCGTATATCATCTTCAAGGAACATAAATTTAATTAAAGCGATGCATTTGTAGAGACATTAGGTTTTTTCTTTGGAACAAGAGACATGAAAAATTAGCAGCGCTTTCGCCGGGAATCGAACCACGGACCTCTGAAATACCGGCTCAGTGTGCTGACCATTACACCACGAAGGCATGCGAAGAAAGTGGGAGAAATACCTTATACATTATTGGAATAAATTTAAGACGGTGTTTTAGGTATAAGTTATTTACATGTCTATTACAAAAAAAAACACTTTTAAAGCTGTATAGAAATATTATTTTGAACTGTAAAATTTATAAATAGTAAAATTAAAAAGTAAAATTGGAAGTACTGAAAAGATAGCGATTGCTATTGACCACAGATTATATACTATAAAAAACCCAATTCGTACTGAGCATTTACTGTATTTAGACTGACAAATAAAATTCATATAGTGCAGTACTTAGCAATATAAATACATCTTCTACACAACCTACTTCTTTACACACAGTTAAAATCATTGTCATCGCAATTAAGCAAATATAGCATGTATTAAGCAATTATAGCACGTAGTAATACACACATTTGTTTACAAACAGTTTTTACGCTAATATCTATACAACCGGATAAATTTAGTGCAGAAAATTGTAACGAGCATTTCCGCAGTACAACTAATGAAAGAAAATAATGCTTAAATATTATTCTAACTATATTTGAAAATAATGCTAGACTCATGATTTGAAAAGCTTTGTTTTTAACTGTCTTGTAAAACCTTTCAATTACTTATGCAAAATTCATATCCACGTAAAAATTACTGTTGGGAATGGCATCACTACGCCACCCAATCAAAAGACAGAGGGAGACTGACGTCATAGGACGCCAGAGAACGAGAAGAGAACTTTTCGC
The DNA here is from genome assembly GCA_000611955.2 of Stegodyphus mimosarum. Classification (NCBI taxonomy): domain Eukaryota; kingdom Metazoa; phylum Arthropoda; class Arachnida; order Araneae; family Eresidae; genus Stegodyphus; species Stegodyphus mimosarum. The sequence goes on from KK117371.1 coordinate 313,530, forward strand.
GAGGACGATGACGATGTTTGCACTCTGTAGTTAGATAGTTATTTTCCTTTCATATTTCATTGTGTGTATGTTTAAATAAATCCTTTTATTAGCTTTAAAGATTTCGAGTGCTCTATTTAACTAAGATAGCTGTTAAATTCATCGGGTAGATGACTTACGTATCCCCTTCTGGGCTCTAGTGTAGAATTGGGTGCCCCTTCGATTGGCGACACATTTTGCTTAATTTTTGGCGATAAAACGCCATTTCTGGTTACTATG
>KK117372.1:0-10942 GCA_000611955.2 Stegodyphus mimosarum
ATATTATTTTAGTTCAGCCCAAGTAGTGGCTTACTCTCAAATTGGAGAGTTGTATTTATTTGATGTAAAGGGTCACTTTTAAACCCTCCTTCTGACTTTGTAGTTTCTTCAACACTAAAGGACATAGCCTAGATTTGCTCACTGTCCTCCACATAGGGTTTCACAGCTTATGCTCACAAAGAAAGTCAAGAGATTGAAGGAGAAACCTTATATGTTGCTATTTTTTATGTTAATTCTTTTCTATACCTTTTATATCTTTCATCTGCTATCACTAGATTACAAATTAGATTCAATTTAAACAGCGAATAAAACTGAAGTTAAAAAAGAGGACTGCGATAGTTTCGGCAGTATCTGATTTGGTTTTTGGTGAGTAGCCTTTGTATTTCGTTAAAGCGCATGCTAGTTGAAGCCAGGTTAGTTATATTTTGAAGTTATTTCTGTGTTGTAAATATTTAAACATTTGAAGTTCTAAGATTCGGCAATTAGGGCGTTTAGTTTTGTTAAATTTTAATTGTACCTAAAAGACGTAGCTTTTAGCAAACCTTTTAGTTACGTTTTACTTCTTGTCTTTGTTCTTTATACTAATTGCGAAGAGGAAAATCCATCTAAGCTAAGAAATGCTAAAAAGATGTAATTAAGTAGTATAACTAAGTTTTACCCTGCGGAGTATACTGTTAGATTTCTGTATCGTAGTTATATAAGAAAAAATCATGCACTTACCATTTAGGATACCTGAATGTGTTTGAGCTAACATTTCTTTGACTACATAATACAGAAATAAAGCCTTTCTTTCTGCGTTAAAAGTGAATTCTAAGGAAATGAAACTTTCCTTAATTCCCCATGCATACTGTTTATCCCTCAGAAATACAAAATTCCCCATCAAAAGGGAAATTCCACTTCACTCTCTGGAGTACAATGCGAAGGAGAAGGAAAAGCGGATCATTTTCAGATACAGGAAACAGAAGAAGCGGACGAAGGTGAAATCGCTTTAATCTATTATCTTTCAACCTAAGACCGTTTCGGATAATCGGAAAAGTAAAGAAAAGGGGGAATCTAAAATGGGAAAAACTCACGTTTCTCTTTAACTTTATTCTTTCAATGTGTTAAAAAATGCATGTCTGTTCTTTACTACTTACTAGACGGATGAACCACCAGTTGCGCTTATTCGCATGGTTTTTTTCTTCAGTTCTCTTCGAGATGTCTCTTTAATAATCGAATCTCTAACAGACAGATTTTGCTGCGTCGAATTTTTCTCTTGCCGGACCTGTCGTCTTACACCCTTCTCCACTCGTTATTTTTCAATAAAATACAACGTTCTAATACCTAATACAAACTGCTATCACCGTCTAAAAGGGAAAAACTTAATTTTAGATATGTTGTTATTTACCGTATTCCTTCGATTTTTAAGAAGTATCTCTTCAGTATCTCCAAAACAAATGAGAAGGAGGCTTTACTTCTAAGGGAATAAACTAACCTGAATAATACAAAAAAAGATGCCGACAAATATCTTTTAAAGATTGATTTCGATTTATAAATTGCAACTGTAGATCTTTTTAAGTTATTAATTTGAAAAAATTAATTGCTTTGGAATAATTAGTAATTCGGAAAATTCTGCGTTTGAAAGATGTGCCTCACTTTTGGTAACGCTAGGACGTGCCTTAGAATCGAAGAAATGTGGTACCTCCTCTGTAACTACTTTACGACAAACTATTTTCTTGCTTTTGAGACTTGCTTTTGAGACTTTACTTGCCTTTAGCCAAAATTTACTACTAGTCTTAAGTTATAGACAGGACCATCAAAAACAACAGAGCCTGATTTTAAACAGCTTTAGTAGAAAAATATGGCTGGCTAAGTATTTTGTAGCTAAGTACTTAGCCAAACATGGCTAATTATTTCGAGGCAGCGAAATACTTAGCCATGATTCGATGGCGGAGACACTTTAAACACGTTAATGTGCTAATATTTGATAAAGGACATTCTGGCAGCCATGCAATGAAGCTGTAGATATAACATTTCTAATTCATAGCCAGAGAGACAATGAAAGGTGATTTTTGTGCAAATGTACTAAAATGGCATTTTCTTGGGACCGTTATGAAAAAACACCATGTTTGTTTCAAGGAACAATGTTTTCTCCTGCAGGACAATGCATGCTGTTGCTGTGGCATTCGCAGCACTAATATAAATCAATGGGAAAGAACTGGGATATCCTAGTACATACAACTCGGATGTCGAACCAAGAGATTTCGGGGCTTTCTCAAAGCTGAAAAGATAATTTCGAAGTTCTCTTAAGATTTGGAGGAAGAAAGTAGCAGAATGGAAATGGAATCCCAAAACAATCCATTTCATATTTATGAACCATTTGTAAAATGCTGAAATACCACAATTCAGTGTTATACTCGTATACTTCGAAAAAGTAAAAAAGTACAGTATCTATAGAATCCGATATAAAGGCTTAATGACAAGTTAAAAATTCAGCATCATTTACGAGCTTAGATGAACAGTCGAATTTTGAATGAAATAATATTTGTAGACCGAAGCTAATTTAATGATTTCAATGGGGATAGTAGTATGAAACAAAGAGTTTACTGCCAGGACATCAACATTCCCAGAAGCAGTGCGAAGAGCGCAAGCAAAGTCTTTTGACAATTAACTAACAAGGGGACAACGAGAGTTTGGTTGAGTGACGTCACAGTTTGATAAGAAATTAAATGCTGAAAAATATTTTAATCATTCTTCGATACTAATTTCTGTAATTACTAATTTTTAGAACTTCTGTAATTTTTGTTTCTTCGTATTCAAACTACATTATTCTGTAATTGTTAATTTCGATTCATATCTGCAGCTACCTAACAATTTCCTCAGTGTTGTTATTTCCGAATTTAATGATGAATTCGTATAACCCTTGACTTATTTTATTTAACTTTAGTCCTTGCTTTGAATATTTTCTTACTTTTTAACCAATATAGCTTGAATTATAACTCATTTCTTAAATTTTCATTTATAAGCATGACCTTTAGTTATTATATGACGTAATTTTAGATTTAACTTTAACCTATTTGATTTCTTATACATCTTAATTTAAATTCGTATCTTATACTTTCCGACCATACAAATCACCTTTACTTATTATATTATTTAATTTTAGATGCAATATTAAGTTTTATTTAAACTTTTAGACTCTTCAATTTTCTATGAACTGCAACTTATTTATTACATTTCCTGTACGTAATCCCACATTTTGTTTCGGTAAATTTAACACTTATCTTTAATAATTTTGTACAGAGTTCTGATTTCTTCCGTATGTTTAACACTTTGCAATTTCATTTACGATGTCCAGTATTTTTTAATTTAGCTGTTTATTTTACGGTTGTAATTGTTAACTATTATTCTTTTGCTATTCATTTAACTATTCTTACTTAGTCTGTATATTACAGCTTTATTTAAATTGTAATTTTCATCCATCAATAGTTTACATAGTCTTACCATCACTAATTCGATTATATTATTCCATTTTAAACACTATTATTAATTTCATTCGTCTTCTCAACCTTTATAACTTCCTACATATTCAGATATATTTCCTTAAAATTTTTAATTTTTCCGTTATATTTTCCGATTGTAATTTTTTTATTAGTTTTACAAATTTTCTTCTGCAATTTTAACCACATAGTTTAATATAATTTATATTTGAATGCCTGTATTTATTTCCCACATGCTTTTAAATATTTGGGTGTTTTATAGAGCGATGGTTAATTTCATGCTGCAATATCTTTTAATAACGAACTTGATATATTATCTCTTTTCATACCTTCATTCAGTTCACAATTTAAATGAATTCACAACTTTCATCCGTAACTTTAGTATGTAGGGATATTAGGCATTTATTTGGAAGCAGAAGTTGGGGAAAATGAGCAACATCTTCGCCGGGAATTGAACCACGGGCCTTTCGGTTACGCGTCGAGCGTGCTGACCACTAACACCACGAAGGCATGCAAAGAAGGCGGGAGATATACCTTATAAGTACCATATTCACTGTTTTATATTGTTTATGGCCAAATTTTCTTACCTTACTACTTTTCTGTAGTAAATAATTACTTCTCGGCTTATGTGTGCCTTTACAGAAATCTTTTTGAGGAATGCTACATATATTATGCTACACATATGATGAAATCTCTAAATAACAAGTCTTTCAGAATCAGCGTTTTCTTACGGGAACTACTTAAATACAATTAAATTCGTACAGATATCAGAGATATCATCATTCAATAATCCACTTTGAGGGTGATCAGTTTAAGGGTACCTCTTCATCAGGAGCAAAATAGGAGGAGCAAGGGCCGTATTTATGTCAAAAGTAATCGGATATGAGCGTAACACCATCTGTCGAAGGAAATAGTAATGAAATGGGAAAAATTAAGATGAATTCTGAAAGCTACGAGGGATTAGAATTAATAACATTAATTAAAGAAGATAAATTTTTGTGAACGTGCAACGATTCAAGGAAATCCAATTCATTAACTGAAAAAGCTTTATGAATAATTTGAAAAACTAAGTCAAAATTACGTTTTCCAACTGTAATTAGCTATCCAAGATTTTTTCCCTTTTCAACATAATATTTATGTTCCTCGACACGAAATTTTAACGCTCTTTTAGTTTGGCTAATACATCTCAAACCACACTGACAAAATGTGCTATAAATTCCCAATATATTAAAATCAGTTATTAAATCTTTATGACCAATGAATTTCATTGACAGGTAAGATAGTTGACCTGAAAGTTGAACTTCTGGAGAAATAGATAATTAAAATTTACCCTTAACGTCAAGAACTCAGTACTTATTTTTGCTTCATTATCGATCAAGTATATATTTAATTACGTGTATACTTAAACATCGAACAAAATTATTTCATTTTAATTACAGCTAAACCTCATGAGTTAATTAATTATAGCCCATGAGTTAATTAATTATAGCCCATGAGATTAATTAATTAACTCATGAAATTTTAATTACAGCTCAGCATCATGGGTTAATTAACATCAAATTTTACAAACCCTCATCCTTGAATTTAGATAATTTAAAAACGGAGGAATTAAGGATCTTGATACTTCATTTAAAATTCGAACTAAATTTCAACCAAGACTTGGACACAATTTTTTATATATCAATTTTAGACACAAAATACTTTCTTGAAAGATCACCACTTCCTTCCAGCTTTCACTGAAAAGAGAAATAGTTTAGTCTGTTTTGCAGTAATAGTTTCACACACTTTGAGGCTAAACATATATCACTTGTACTTTCACATTCGCTCAGAAATTCTCTTTTGTACATTTATTACTTTAGGTTCTCCGTTTAATGAGTATGTAAAACAGCCGTGGTTTTGCGGTATATATCACGCGCTTTTACCTCCTATCGAACTCATAGTTGGTTATTTTATCTTTAAAAACTAGACATTAAAGACACTCTGTTTAGAAATTCTAAAAATCTACTGTCTTTTCAGTTTAATTTGATATTAAAGGAAAATGTTTTCTGAAGAATATACATACTCTTCTCCATATTTTTCTATACATTTCATTTTACGAATTCTTTCATCACATTTATAATAGAGCGCGAACTTTTCACATATGAAATGCGTGATTCTCTTACAAAAGGCTGCTAGTATTTTAAATTCTCATTATTTTAAGTCTGACTGTTTACAGTCTGGTTAATGCTACAGATAACACAGTTTTGAAGCCAAAACATAATCCTTACATTTCAAATTAAAATTCTCAATTCAAACAACGTTATAGTTACTATTTAAAATTTAAAAAATATATATATTATTTCAGGTAAAACATAGCCACTAGCAATTTAAAGTACTTGAAGTTTTCCCTTGACTAGAAATTAAATAAATTCCTACTTATCTTTTGTTTGTAAAGAAATTTCCACTATGTAACTTCTCTGCTTCCTATTGCTGTAAGCTATTCGTTTAGTTGCAAACTCGCTCCAGGTCAGCAGCCATGATTCGTTAATTCACATTCTTTGTATTGGCTACTGGCTTAGCTTAGCCCCATGGTATTTAATCCTTGTAAAGCCTTCTTGCATGTACACTTTCTTGGATGGCTTTCTTCACTATCTCTGTTGTTTCCGCAGGAAAATAACCTGAGGCTTTCTGACAGCTAGTGGCCTTCCACCTCAATGGTAGGGATTTTTGCTCCGCATTGGATGTTGCAGAGTCCGGCCTTCTTTCTGATGTAGGCACTTGTCGTCGCACTTCATGCACTGCCGGCAGGCGCTTGGCCTTTATTTCTTCTAGCTGTGTGTACTCTGTCCTCCATTTCGCTGTAGCGGCCTATCTGGTCTTTATTACTTGCTGGCTCCACTCTAAGCAGTTTTCTACTTCTCTTAGCACTCTACTGTCCCCTTTCCCGTTGCACGTTAACAACAGGCATTGTCTCACTGCTGAATATTTGGCCTGCCTTCTCTTGGAGTTGGCTTGTCTCCGGTCGGCTTTCTACAGAGACTGTACCTAGAACTTCCCTTATTAAAAACATATCAGCTCGCTCATGTAAGAACTTTAACTGGTCAACTTTTGCCGTGCACTCAGCACCCTCCTTTCCTTTCAGGTAAATTACCGTAGCCCTTTATAACATCAGGGCCTTCAAATTTGAGACAGAACTTTCCTATGCTGGACTGCGGGCCGAATATGAATGCTTAGTTTTCAAAACTTTATCCCCGAACTTAAAATTCTCCTGACGTCTTTCCATAGCCTAATATATCTTCCGCGGGGCTGGAGCTGTATCCCAATTACTCATTGCCGCATCCACTAATTTTCAGATAGCTTTCATCTTAAATTATTCTTCCTTTTCGGATGCAAAAAAACATTCTACTCAAAGGTTTTACCAACTTCATCTTAAACAATAATTCTGCGGATGTTTTTACCCGTTAGCCGAACTTAATACATACGCGAGTTCAATGACGCTGCAATGGTATTTTTTTATGTAAGACCGGGAAATTTTGATTATATTGATGTTTATCCTTTCTGCAGTATTAGATAATGATCGATAAGGGATCACCTTGAAACTCTTAATATCCAAATCCGTGCATATTTCTTCAAAAATGGGATTCCAGAATTGTGGATTATTACAATTAATATCATTAAGTAATTAGCATATGTATATAGTCAAATATATTTAGTGACTTTTTTCTATTGAGAGAAATAAATTGCTTTTCTCACTTCTCTGCAGTATCTTTCTCTTGTCTAGATGGCTTGATAATTGCGCATCATGTAACTAATTTGAAATACTTAATTTAATTATGTTGGAGTTAGGGATCTAAATTCTTTGTTTTTATGTGTGACTTTTGTGTAAAATAAAAGCTCATCGATTATTTCATAGTTATTTGTTCTATTTCTTATCACTGTAACATCCGTGTTCGAAATTTTTTGATAACTGTTTTCAAACTCGGGATCTACCTTCAGCTCATTAGTTATAATTTCCCATGAACCTAAATTTTCAAAACTAACATTCCACACCTTATTTTCTTCCCATCATCGTTCAATCTACAGCTTGGGCATCACAACATTTTCTTTCCCATGCGTGTATCTTGTCTCTTAAATATGTAACTTCTCCTAAATATATAACTCTATAACTTCACCTAAATATAAATTTAACTTCAGTATCTATGTTATCAATTTTGGGGATAAAATCTGTTCTGAATTACCGTGACATAGTCAGTATATACTGTTACCAGTTGTTTACCTGAATGTACCTGACCGATAAGAGGTTCGTTCAGTGGCCCCTATATAAAACCGATAGATTACTGACATACAAAAAACTGATTATGTAGATTTATATATATATACATATATATATATATATATATATATATATATACATAGTAAGTTTTTTACTTATGTATATCAATATATCAATCTATCGAATATCGGATTTGTAGGTCACCTGAAATCTGTTTTCTTGTCTAAATATTAACAAATCTTCTTAAATAGTATAACTAGTAGTTTTAACTTTCAAATTTACCATTTTAGGTAAATAGTTCTAATTTAATTTTAAAAAGTCTCGTGATTAAATCTAAAAATTAAGTTTGTTAAGCGATTCTAAATTCACACTAATATTACTGTAATAGATGCCTTATTAAGCTTTCCATTTTTAATCATTGAAGTTATTTTAAAGTTATTTAATTTTTTTACAAATTCCATATTTTAATAGTAGAAATGTTTAAATATTTATTTATTCCTGTTTTCTAATTACTATAACCGTATTTCATTCTTCCCTTCCTTTGGCTTTCGAACTCCCTTCTTAGGATCCTCTTCATCCATTCCTTTTTCATACATTATTGTATGGTATTCAAGTTTTCATGTATCTAGAATTTATATTGCTATATTGTATTTATGCCCACTTATATTTAAGCGATAATTTTCATAAACTCTTGCATCATAATTTCAGTTAACAGAAGAGATTCTAACACCTTGATGCAGATGAATCTTGAATATGCAGCTTATTTTCCAGTCTATTTACAATTTTAAGTATTTATAAAATTGATATCTTCAGGTTTAATTATTTGTAAAATTATTTATTTCAAATTATTTGTAAAGAAAGATGATCTTTAAGCATGTTGTTTCCCGATTTACAATATACTTCATTTATAATTTTATAAAATTTTTTGGCAATAAAAGAATTAACAGTAAATACTCCTAATGCTATACATTTCGATTGCAAGGATTTAAATTGCCATTTCCTTCTTCACTGATGCTTCCCACTATGTTATATTCCTAATATTTCATAATGGCATACAGAGAAATTTAACTCATTTACCAAACATGTAAATCTATAATTCAGCATGCTTTTAGGTTTACGAATATTCTATCTTCTGTTTTCTTTAATATATTTTTCAGCGTATAGCATCTGATCGTCTTAATTTCAAGAAGTCGTACAAGTCACTAAACATTGGCAGTTCGGTCGGAATTTCAAATTCTAGTGATACCTCAGCTCTTTCTTTCTCTGTACATATTTAATATGGAAAACTGCATTGTAAAAACCTAAGTTTAGGAAGTAAAAATATTTTTAACATTTAATATTTAAAAATACTACAAACTTTTATTCATTGGTAATTTTTACCTTTACCTTAGCATATCGCTTTGCAAATCCCATTAATAAGAAAATAGTAAGTAAAGAAATAAACTCCGTTTCTATGATTGATATCTTGGTGCAAATTATACGCATGGTTTTTTAAAAGCATAGACTTTATACGGATATCAATAAATTATGGATTATTTCTCCATCTAAGTTGCGTAACATATGTATTCGTTTATTCCGGAATTATCCTGTAAGTACTAAGTACTATCCTTTAACATGTTTATTCCGAAACTGTATTTTAGTACCGAATAATTGTTCGAACGCCAGTTAACTATATTAAACTTCCCAGTCTAGTTTAGACACCATGACTATTTTTATGAAAAAAAGATATTAAATTAGCATTAACAGATGTAATTTATAAGAAAGATAATTCGTATGTTTTACATTTATCTAATTTATAATGCTATTATAACACTATTCTCTCTAGTACTGCAATTAATGAAATGTGTTTCCAATGCTAATACGTGTGTTTACTAATACCTTTTATTTTCTCTGCTAGCTCTTACATTTATCATTATTATTCGAGTAATTAGCCTACTTAAGATTAGATATTCGTTATCTTATTAGATAATAATTAATCGTAATTACAAGTAAAGAATATCTTATAAGAATAATTAGATGAGAGAGTAAAGAAGTAATATTAGTAAAGGATATTTAATAAAAACAAGTAAAGAATATCTTATAAGAATGATGAATTCTTATTAGATATTCTTTACTTCTTCTTGTCCATTTTTCTTTTCCTGTTGGCAGCTTTGGCTTCGAAAAGTAAAACTAGATAGTAACCCTCAGCTTTCTGAAAGTGAGAGGTCTTCTTCGGAAGAAAACTTTATTCACGCAGTTGGCGGGTTGCAGGTTGTGAACAGGCAACGGGGGCGGGGGGGATTTAATTCGCGGAGTTGGGTTATACCGAGTTTCTCAATAGCTATGTTCCCCTCACCTACTAATTAAGCCCTTTTTTCTCTGTAAATTTTACAATGGCTTGTCTGTCTTCACAAACCTATTAATGAATACCTAATGTTTCTAACTATTTTCTCAATAATTTGTAAGAAGTAAACTATTTGTTCCCTTATGCTGTGTAATTTTTTTTTATTATCGATAGCCCATCGCCGAGCTCTGATAATAAAATTATTATCAGAGATAAATTATTATTCTTCCTATACAATTATACTATTATGTCCCCTTTTATTATATCTATACGGCTTTGCTCTACAATGGGGACATTCACCCGTATCTGTCTCTTGTATGATTAGTGCGTGAATTCAAGGGTCTCATTAAAAGAACTGAAGCAATTGCTTACTAAATGCTAGATTGGATTACTTATATTAAAGCAAAGCACTTGGCATTCACCTAGCTAAGGAAAAGGATGCCTTCGTTGGAAGTTATTTTCCTTTTCTTTTTTTGAAGGAGTACCAGATTTTGGTGCTTTTGCTTCTCGGCTGGTGGCAGGTCTTCGAAATCAAAAGCATGCAGCTTTACAGACTTCTGTGTCTTAGACCCATGCCCCTATTTCTTTCAAACATCCAACTTCAAGATCATATTAACCCTGCAAATTCCTCACCATCGCTTATTCGGCCGCGGGCAACATTGACGATTGCCACCGGAAGAAATGACCGAAAATTTAGATATTTCTCCCTCCAAACTTGCCTGCTAAATTTATCACTATACCTATTGCCACTTCCGAAGTTATCACCACATAGGGGTTCTGTCAGCATTTCTACTTCCAAATTTAGCGCCAAATCTAGCAGCACACTTATTTTCAGCTTACCTATGATTTTTGTAATTCTGATTATTAAAAAAAAAAAAAAAAAAAAAA
>KK117372.1:11157-21839 GCA_000611955.2 Stegodyphus mimosarum
CCACAACCTAGTATTTCCTAAACTATTCAGACTTCAAACGAAAGCTATCCTTTACTGTGGGAAAATCTCCAATCACTGCGGTATCAAACACATTAAAATTATATGGCTTACTAATGATGTTTTGCCGATGTCTTCAAACCAGCCTACCTTTTCAACGCAGACACCGCTATCTCGACCTGCTGCTGCTGCTTACTACTATTTAAGAGCGGTGGAAAACATGACTTCGCTTCGACCAAACATACTGAGTTCCTACCACTGGATTTCATCGATGCCCAGTGGCATCTAAAAGATATACGAAGCCTTAAATGGGATTTCTTAGCATACCACCAATCTGCAACCTTGCAATGGTTAAGACAAAATCAATACTATCTCAGGACAAAATTTGATACACCCAATGGCCGCTTCTATACGGCTCTGTTATCACATCCAAACGTGGAAAATCACTTAAAGACTGTCAGATGACTTATCGTCCCGTCAGCTCACTAACTAAACGTATCACAACTCAAACTAAAATGTAAAATAAAAACTTTTTATTAACACATGACTTGACGATTACATATACTGAAAATTTTCAGACACGAAACTACACTACTTGTGGGTAATTCAAAATGCAAGTTACAATTCAAAATCAACACACTCTATTTTTTAGCTCGGCCGTGAAGCAAAAGCGGCTAGCTGAAGCTTGAGCTAATAAGTAAACGTCAATCAATAGAGAAATTAAGCAGAGTGACGATGAGCCTATACTGCCAAAACTTTCTCTATAAACTCGAGAACTCTACTAACTAATTTTCATTCTAGAAGAAGCTGATGAAAGTAAGTGTAAAATAAAGTCAAAGTAATAATAAGATAACTAACTGGATTAATTAACATAAAACCTAAAAATTCTTTATTCCGTTTCCTTCATTGCCAAGGTCGTATGATTTATTGTACTCCGTAGATGAACTTTTAATCCAATCTGTTTCCTGTGAGAAATGTATCTTAATATGCAATTTTTGAAACTATCACCCATATTAAATTCAGTTTTCCTTAGAAAACGAGTCCACCAGCGGCCGAGCGGTAAAGACGCTGAACACTGGTAGTTCGGTCCGAGGCTCGAATCCCGCGAACGGGCCGGCTGCATGGGCGCTTTCGTGGTTTTCCCCATCTGTAACGTGTATACGAGCCAGTTTCAATTAGAAAGTCCCCCACGAAGGCATCCCTCCCTTTAGCCCTCGTGTGCTTTGCCATAATTGAATAACCTAACCTTTCATTAGAAAACGATTCATTTTACAAAATATTGTGCATTATACTTGCTTTGGCAAATCATGAGCAAATTCCTAATTTTAAAAGTAAAGCAATAATTTTTAATATTAATAGTATGCAGCTCAAGTCCAGCATGCATTAACTTCAGTTAAAGTGAAAAGATTCTGATTATATAGACCACGCAATCAAATTTCATTATATAATTTTAAAGCACTATCTTGTTTCTGTATCTTTAAAAAAATTCTAACTTCATCTTTTAACTCAAAAATTCAGCTCAAATTCCTTTGAGACAATCATAGTATTGCTTCTGAATATTAAAGCTAGGTTTTGTGGCTACTACTTAATTCATCGCAAAACGAAATAAAGCTCGAATTTAATTGTCTGACAAGTTTTTAATTTTTAAGACGGCATTTAAAAATTTCTTTGAATGCATTCGTTGTTCGTTTTTTCGAGAGCGCGTAGCGGGGAGGACAAAAAAATAAAGCGCTATAATTTATATGGCGACTGCAGCTATTCATTATACATAGCTCCTTTCCTTTGTTCATGCATGGATTTATACATACATGGAAATGCATGGATTCCTATCCAAATGGGCAGAAGATAGCTCTATCTTTCTTCTGCAGGGTGCAAATTGCTTTATTTAAGTCCGATTGAAAAAGGTTGCACTCATAAATAGATGTACGTCATAGTATTTTAGTTAGCAACATGAATAAAATTTTATCCTATAATTGATTATTCAGATCATGATATTAAATTTTCTAAAATTTGCATACCGGAAACTGCCACGCAAACAGACAGACTAAAGATTCTTCTTTGTTATTCCATAAGTTGCTTTATTTACATCTGTAAGAGCTTGTTGACTCATAAAAACTTAGGTACTCCATATTGTTTTAAATGGCTTAGATCATAGGAATAAAAATATATTAATGAATTAATCATTTTAAATATTTAGCTTTGTGTTTCACATAATATTAAAAAATTGTTTCGAAATTTGCTTTCGATTCGAGGAATCCTAAAAGAATTACATGGAACCCCAAGGTTCCACGGAACACATATTGAAGATCTCGGCTTAGGCTATATACTAATACGGCTTTAAAAGTTGCTATTTGCTTATTAAAGTTAGTATCTTCTTAAAGAAAAAGCACTTTGCTACAGTTACATCACCATTACTATTGTGTTCCTAACTGCATTCTTTTACAAAGTGATTGTGGCAATCGTCCAAGTGAAGCAGTCGATCAGCGCTCATTTTATCCAACAATATTGCCTTACTTCTTTTTTGAGTCGGTTCTGGTAGTTTTCATACAGATCAAACTTACTATTATTAGATTGAAATTATATCAACTAAAAGTCATAAAATGGCTTCTATGTTTTCAATGCCGAACATTTTTAAATCTTCAAAAGAATATTATTTGATTTTATATACTAACAAAAGTGCCTCTGTAATGAAATGTCTCTCTGTCTTTTTTCCCTTCAACATCTCATGATACTGCCAAAATTCTATTACTCTACATTGCTTTCACTTTCTATTTTTCATCAGCAACTGAGACAACCGAGGGATAGAACGAATCCTTAAAAAAACAAAGAAAAAATAAAAAGTACCGAAAATAAATCGTAATAACCGTAACAGCCCATATTGTACAATAAAGTATGATTGTTTTATCAAGATAGTACTGTTTTAACGAAAGAGATATTGGCTTATGGCGAGAACTAACACCGAACATTCACGTTTCCGGAGAACAGAGTTTTACTGTACTTTACCGATGTCTCATTGTATCTCAACAATCTCAAAACACAACTTGTGACTTGACAACTACGATGTATATGAACTGACAAATTGTTAGCTCTAATAACTTTTGCTTTTATTGAGACAGAATTTTTTTGATTAATCTTACATGGCAAACTGCCAATTCTAATGCTGTTGCCAGTTTTTGGGCGGAAGGCAGTCTGTAATATTACATTCCATACAGCAAGAAAATATGAGCGATTTAAAAAGCAATATGCTCATTTAGTTATACTTGCGTTCCCTAGATTGTAGTGGATTGTTAAATTACAGCAAAGCACATTTAGCATTTAATTTCATACCCATACAAAGAATAAAAATAAAAATTTCAGTTTAGAAAATATACAAAAATACCTCAAAATCTTTTCTTTTCCTTTTTCTTCTCCCCCTTTTTTTTGGGGGGGGGACTGCGTATGTTGCTATAATCAAATATTAGGACAGAAGAATACACAACGAGTGTTAATAGTTTTTCAAAAATAAGATTTTTTTCGTAGTTTCATGGATAATTTGGGTAGAATATGACTACTTTTTAAATGAATATTCTAATGGAAAACTAGACAATTGTCATACAGTGATTTTATAGTAATTTACTATAGCATCTGAATCTGAAAGAAATAATCCCAGTCTCTTTCGGAGTGTAAGTTGTTTTCATGTCAGCTATAGCCCGCTACTCTAGAATAGGCAATTCAAAGCCATTTCTTTTCCCCAAACCCTGACTCATAACCATAGTAACAACTGCTGCGAAAAAAAGGTCAAATTCCCTAACTTGAATACTAAAACCTCCTAATTTCCTCTGTGCTGTGAAGTAATAGATTGGAAGGAAGGTCGGTGATTCGAACCCCATTAAGAACAACTGAATGAAATGCTCGGCAATCTCTGCGGTGCAGTCTGAGAAGAATGTAGAGATGATAACTCGTCACCCCTAGAGTTGACAGATTTTTGTCTCGAGCTTTTCTGCAGTCCCCCTTAAGTGGGGGAGAATGTTGTTAAATATTGTTGTATACCCTCGAACGTTCTTTCATAGAGTAAGTGATTAGCATGTCCAGTTACAAAGCTGGAAGATCCGTCGTTCGAATCCTGCCGAAAGCACTGTTGACTTCTCATGTTTCATGCAGCAAAAGTCCTGGCAGTTTCGACAAATTAATCAAATGGAAACATACCTAATTTTATAACTCCATAATAAGTGTTTTCGCTTTAAAACTATTTTCGTTACTTCTCGTTAGTATTTTCATGATTTTCATGCTTTCCATAAAAATTAAATAACTATATAATAGATTTTTATACATTTAGCACCGAAAGCTCCCTTATTAAGCCACACGCCTAAGTATTGCAATGTCTAATAATTCGAGATAAATTAAAATAAAGCCAGTAAAGAGATGTGTTTTCAAAAATAGACAAATATAATCAAAATGCAAGTAAAAAGTAAATATTTATAGTAAGAAATGAATTCATGGTATAAATTTAAAATTTCGTGTTTCATAGGAAACATGTTGCAACAGAAAAAAATGTTTTAATCCTCATTGAAAAGGAGACACATCGCAAAAAAGTATATTGATCACACTTCTGGTTTGCGGACTCTGCGAAATTAAAACATTTCTCTAACATATTAAAGTTCTTTTGCTGATTAAAAATCTTCTAATTTAATTTAATAATTGCTGTTGGTTAGAATAACATATTTTCAGGCTTCGTAGAACTCGCTTGCGTTTACTCTCGTTTTTCTTCGAAATAACTGTACTTTTATCTTGCAACCAATCACTGCTATTAGGTTTCTCTCCTGTCGTTTGCTGAGCATTTCTTCGGCGGCAGAAGCAAGTATTTTAATTCCCTGATGATTAAAGAACGTCATTTGATTTCCTGAAATATACTGAGCCTTTGCTATTGAAATAATGTTAATCCAATTCTGAATTTGCTGAATCTTGTTGCTTAAATTAGATAAAATATGTTATATTTATTGTTTTCTAAATTTTAAGATACTTGAAAAAGCGAGCGTAATAAAAGAAAGAATTTCACGTGAATGTCTAAAATCATTTGAATTTTAATGAAGAGAAATTATGTAACTTAATAGGCTAGGTCGAACAGAATTTTCTTTAGATGCAATGTCTGATAATCATTCTTGATAATGTAAATGCCATGTTAATAAATTAAAGAGGCTCATTATTTTACCTGTTTATTTTAATACACACAATTTATACATTTAAAAAATACCTTTCGAGTAAATCCCATTACACTAAAGCAATCACTTTTAAAAGATGAAATACCGCTTTTTTTTTCCTTACTGTTTTCAAAAACTTTGGTGAATTTTGATATTTCTGAAGAATTTATTTGCATTAAAATAATTCGAAACCTAAGTACTTTCATCTACTCAATTACCCCATTAAAAAATTTTCCAATATTTCTTTTTCGCATTTTTGTGGAAAAAAATTAAATTAATGCTCTCAAAAATAAAATAAACAACTTCAAATAGAATTTGTTTCAATGGAAAATACACATCAGTGGAAAATGACATTTTAACGTTTTAAATGCAGGCGGAAATCTTGGACTACTTATTTAAAGTAATATTTAACGTTTTCTCTCTTAATTGGTTTTTTATTTCGCCCAATCTTCGCAGCAAATTTTCAGACAACGTTATATGTAACATTGTATGAAAGAAAAAGACAAAGATTTAAAAAAAAAAAAAAAAAAAAAAAATAAAAAAAAAAAAAAGAAAGAAGCTGTTTTTACAACTTTTGAAACCTCATTTTCTGAATCAATTTTCATCGATTTTCATAAGATTTTCGTCGTATTTCACTGATTACATTTGTAATTTCCTCTGCTTGTTTCTTTTATACTAAGATAAATTTCTATCCTCAGTATGATACCAGTACGGTTATAAGAAATTAGGGCACTTTACAGTGCGTGCTGTAATGTTGAAAATGGTTAGCAAATTAAGCTAGCAGATGGGAGATTCGTGGTTCGAATCCACACAAAGGCACAAATGATTTTTGACGTTTCTCGATTCCAAAAGATTTTACGATCTCGACATTGTTGTTCGAATTAAGGAGGTTGTAGACAATAACTCGTCACCGCGAACATCGGGCGAAGGATGTCTGAATCATCTCTCCGTTTGACCTTTAAGTGGAAAAGAAACTAAAGAAATATCGTGATGTAAGCGGTTGTAGTCTTAGGGTGTAAGTATAATCGCCTGTTAATCTTGTGATGTAAATTGTTAGCATACCGAGTTATCCCTGTTTCAAACTGCAGCGAGCTGGTTTTTCGTGTTTCTTCGCTCCAAAAGACTTCATTTACACTGGCGTCCGAACTAAAAATATGGGGGACGACTGACCACTTGGATTTTGTGCTTTGCATCTCGTGCCTTAATTTAGTTGCATTAAGATGTGGAAGATAGTAAAGAATTGCTTTATTCCCCATACGTGCTTTTGCTGTCTAAGTAACAGCATGTCCAATTAAGCAACAGAAAATATATGATTCTGATCCCTGCCAGAGCACAGGTCATTTTTCACACTTCTTGTGTCCTTAATATTGTGCGCAATGTATACTACTGAAGCTGAATGTTTTGTAACTGGTAGTTCTATACAAAGTACTAGTATGAATAATCATCTCCTGGAAAGAATTTCGATCAAATGGCGATGAGCCGTTTAATTATTGTATATCTTCGTTATTTATTTTTTCACGGGTTTTATTATGCGCGAATACAGCTTAAGGTTAAAAACCATTGCAATAAATCTCTTTTTCTATTCTATAGTATAGAAAATATAAAGTTAGGCATGCTTTAGAAAAATGGAGCCCTAAAACTTTCAAAATGAGTTTATTCTCATTTCATCTACAGTTTTGATGCTATACGTCATTTCAAACGGACCAAAGTAAATCACTAGTAAAAATTTCTCAGTTTCATGAAAATGATGCAGCGTGCTGACGTCATCTGCTGGTACGCTATACAAACTTTTACTGAAGAGAAAGACGACAGCGTACAAATGTTACAGCCTATCACGTATTCATAATTCAGTAATTTATCACTATTACAGTTATTTATTAAGAACAGAACAGCATTATTGATCAGAACAACATTATTGATTTTCCCTCTTCTCACCCATTGAAAGCTGGCTTTAGTCAAGTCAATAGCTACCTACAGAAAACAAGAAAAAAGGTTAAATATTTCTGAACAAGGGGATTTAAGAATTAAGTTAAGAACAATTTTATACCTAATATTAAAAAAAGTACGTTAGTACTTCAAGCGCAGCTATCACATTAATTAAAATCGAACTTTCCCGCAATTAGAATATGATTTTGTTTCTGATAACTTGCTTATATTTGTAAAATTAAAAACAAGAAGCACACATTAAATAAAAAAATATAAGTCTAATAAACCTTTGCTCATAATCTTTGTCTCATTTTTAAGTTATTTTAAGCAGTTATTTGTATTATGATTATGTTCTATACTGTGTATACCATAGAGAAAAATATTAAGGGGTCGATGAAGAAAACCATTCTTTTAAAAGAGATTGATGCAGGAAAAGGTTTGGGAATATCTCGGTTAAATTTTTTATAATGAATGAATTTAATCTTATAAAATATATACGCAAGCTGTTCCTTTTATTCCGCGATTTTTCTAAATTGTTCCTGAGTTTTCAGATTTCGTCTGAAAGATTTTCGTTTCCTTGTCAGATTTTTGTTTTGCTGCCAAGTTTCACTTCTTAAGATTTGGAGCTGTGCCAAATTTACTATGTGTTCAACTTACGATAGTCATTTTGAGTTAGCGTATGTTCCAGCTGAATTCTTGTCAACCAACGGCTGAACAATAAAGTCTCTGAACACTGGTAGTTCGGTCCTGGGTTCGAATCCCGGCAAACGTGATTGCTACATGTCCGTTTCCGTGGTTTTCCCCATGTGTAGCGTGTATACAAGACAAGTTTCCTTAGAAAGTCCTCCACGAAGGTATCCCTTCCTTCCCTTATGCAGATAACCCTTGAGTTTTTTGCTATAATCAAATAAAACAAACCAAGTGAGTTCCTTTGCAACACTTTTTTTCTATATTTTATGTTAGTTTAAATATTTTTTTAAATTAACCATTTCGCAGTAGTAAAGTAATTGCGAATAAAACTATAAGATTATCAAGAATGCTTTAAGAGCAAATCGGATTCAAGTAAAGTAATAAATTGAAAAGAAGCAAACCTACTTGAAAACCTACTTGGAGTCACTTTTAAAGAAAAGTTCTGTGCGTTTAGATAGAATCTGACACATGTAGTTCATCTTGAAGCAACAAAAGTATTCTACGCAGTTTTTAGGAAAGAAACTAACGGAAAATAAAATTAGGAGACTATAAATAAATAAATTCAAATTCAAATTCAAAGAAAGTTAACCAATTTTTTTATTTTTTGATATAATGATATAGATGAATGCTCGTATTACTCTGCTTATGCGATCATTGTGTGTTAATACATGATAGCATAATCTGAGTAATACGACAGTTACGAAAGTACCTGTGATACGCAATCTAGTTATGCTCGGATTGCTACGCAGGCTGCATATGGTCAAACAGAAGCATGTCCTACAACAAATGATATTGAATTTTATAGGCAATGTGCTCTAAATCCCGAATATTGTGGGAAGGGCAAACTGGCGTTTTAATTGATCCTATATATGCTCGATGACAGACGTTCCAGAAAGAGGGTTAGCTATGTAAGTATACAGACATCATGTAGACCAGAGCCAGCGCCAAAGTCGGTATGATCAGTGCTGCCTCACTGTGCGACGGCATTTATCAGTGGCAAAATTCTGGAAATATCGAACGCCAAAACTTGGGCATAAATTATGTTGTGTGACAAAACTCTTAACGCTAGCACTGGTCCAATGCAACCCGAGTAGTATGCTGCATTATTATGTATCAATGCGGAAACCTCGAATTAGAGCCAAGAATGGAAGCACACAGGATTTCATACAGATATCAACGGGCCGTCGATAATCCATGTACGCAGGTGATTCTGTGTTCGTAACAAATTTCCTACCTCTTACACTCCTAAAGGAAAGGAAGAAATTTTTAATAATCATATTTTTCAATATGATCTTTTACCTCGATATATGCCGCCCAGACGGTATAGTGATTGGGAGAGTCTACTGCGATATCGAAGAGCCCGCTTTCGCATCTCGGAGAAGGCATGGATGTTTGTAAATGTATAGTGTCTAGGCCGTATGGGGCATTCTAAATATGCGGCCAGTTGAAAGTTCCCTCGATAGGTTGGTGGTAGAACCCGTCCCCCCTCTCCCAAGGTGCTCTCCTTCAAAATTGGGGAGGGGCAGAAATAAGCGAAGTCTTATTGTGACCTATATAGTGTTCAAGGCTTTGCCTGAGGCCACAGGCGCAGTCTTGCTCTCTTTGCCGCGACGAATTTCGTAGGCTTGTTCTGATGTGATTGTCAGGTAAGCGAGACGAGTCGCAACAGCAACAACCTCGATATACTTTTCATATTATTTAATGAATAAATTGACAATCCTGAATAAGTAATCTGATGGTTTTTCGTTAAAAACGTTCCATAACTTTCTTTTAATGCCATCATCATCATTAAATCTCTTTTCACGAAGGTCATTTTGGTGTGGTTTATGCAATTACGGCAGTCTCGAGGGCTATCTGCCTAAGGGGAGGGTTGCCTTCGTGGAGTACTTTCTAAGAGAAACCGGTTCGTATACATGTTATACGTGAAGAAAACCACGAAAACGCCCATGCGGCCAGCCCGTTCGCGGGATTCGAATCTTGGACCGAACTACCAGTGCTCAGCGACTTTACCGCGCGGCCGCTGGTGGACCTCGAAGGTTAGATTTCATTTCGGAGAATAAATAATACTTACTTGGAACTAAGTCTTGACTGTAAGAGAGTTGATTAAGCTGCTTAAATCGCACTACTGTTTTTGAATTGCAATGACACTTTGCTGTTTCCGAATTGCTGAAAGAAGTTCGTGATAAGTAATTTTCAGAGATTAAATCATGTGGAGGTATACATGTAAAACAGATTCTTTCTTACTACTATCTCCTTGATTTCTAATCTACTATCACTATATTTTTTGCTGGAAACGAATAATACTTTCTGATATTAGTGCCTCCAGCGATCGATATTCACAAAAATCATCTTCGTATTCTCTTATTCTTGGTCCGTGCGAAATTGTTTTACTCATTCTTTCACTGTAGAATAGGAATAAACCCAATCAGAATATAAATAATCCAAGCGTTATTTTTTGGAGACCTCCTTTAGTAAACATATAATCACACAGCAACACTCAGTTTCAAAATATTCAATCATTTCGATTTCTTTCACTTCAAAATAAACTAGCGCGTCACTTCAAACAATAACAAATCCAACCTGAATGATGAAACTTCCAAATTTATTCATTTAATATTGCCACTGCATGCCAGTAAACAACTTCTTATATGAGGCAGGACACTTTTGGATCTACCCACATGTCACTAGTAGCTCTCCAGCTGGCCAAGAGTTTTCTTCCGAAACTTCAGATTTTCCAAAACTGCCGTTAGAATGATTTTAATTAATTAATTTATTTTAAACGCGAAAATGCTCTAGTACTATATACCTAGATTTTTTAGTTTTAATATAGCGTCTTAATTTCCTGAACATATTTCAAACTGTATGTAATTTTTGTAACGTCTTTAACTTTAT
>KK117372.1:21851-77953 GCA_000611955.2 Stegodyphus mimosarum
TATATATATATATATAAATTATAATAAATAAATATATATATATATAAATTTAATATATAAATAAAGACGTTTAAAGATGTTACCAAAATATTTTAGGACTTGTATATAAGACCTGTTCAGTCAGAGATCTGGAACGGATTATTTGTTGTGTGCTACATTCCTTATATAATAATGCCTATTATGTAGAGAATATGTCACTGGGAGAACGAAAACGAGTTTTTTCCTTTGCCCAAAGGACTTCCATATTAGAACATCATGATCATCTGCTGTCAGTACGAAGTAGAATTAATGGCTAAAAATCATACAAAACTAATTTCTGGCGTTCTGCGTTGTTGTAAGCTGGTGCCACTGCAAACGGAGCGACCGATGAGCTGTGCAAAAGGCAGCACACGTAAGGGTGGCTGGAATCACAGACTGGGTTCCCCTGCAAGATGGCTGAAAATGTTCGTTGTCACAAAGGAGCAGTTCCGTATGCCTGAGCCAAATGATCATGTTACCCATACGTGCCTGGCGCACGATCTTTCAGTATTATCTACTGGTGAACTTTTTGTTCCATCCGGAGTTAGTCCAACGCGTCCCATACTGTTAAATGTTCATTGCTCCCAATTCTATTGCATAAGATGGTGAAATCGATCCACGTGGCTGACTCTGCGGTGCGCATACCCCCTTTCGGTTTCCAGCCTTATGATAACGCCTCTGTTGAGATCTAAGCGTTATGTAGCTCGACGTCTGTGAATTCTGCGCAGTATTCTCATTACTTGCTTCGCCCGGTGATTTTCGCCTTTATGGAACAGCGACTAAACATCAGGTTTATGTTTACAGGACCACTGCAGTGATACGGTACATGTATACAAATCCACATTCTAAATATTCATACAATTTCGGTATTGTAACATGCTTTCTTCTTTGTGCACAAATTTCATTTTTCACGAGTGTATGTCACTTAAAGAGATAAAATAAATATAAGCATATGGACAATAAAAATGGTTTGCAATAACTGTAACACAATCTGTTTAACAAAAAAGAAAGAATTTTAAAACAATGAGCTAAGCCTTATAAAAGTTTAACAAAAAGCAACTGAGATCTTCTCTTTTCAATTATTTATATTTATTTTGTCTACGTGATTATGCGTTTCTAGTAAAACGCTGTAGAGTATTTTTGCTTCTTCTTAAGTCATTAATTGATTTTTAAAAAGAACGTAACATGTGTTTAAAAATGAGACAGCACCAAGATCAAAGTGAGTAGGGTCTTTTCTCTTACTCCGTAAATTTGCATTTACTCGCACCATGTAATATATGAACACAGATATAAATTAATTTTGCAAGAATGATCTGCACCAGAAAACTAGAAAATTCTCTAAGGTACTGTGTAACGTCATGGCCGGCGCCAGTGCATCAATGTGGTCGCACCGAGTAAGGGATATTTAAGGACAGGAAAATTTTGGAGGCACCAAGCGGTGGAAAAACTAGGGCTAGCTCTTTACGATATACTTCGGTTTTTGAATACGATACCAAAGTATGTATTTTTAATTGATAATTGCTTGCTGTTACTTTAAAATAGTAATTGTCATTTTCTGCCACCCGGCTTGCCTCGCAACCATGGGAATGAAAACTGCTGCAAAGCGAAAACTATAGTCGCCTAATTTTTCCGCACTGCTTTTCCATTTAGCGTGTTTCTCTTTACGAAAAACGCACGAATGGTGGTTGACTGAACCTGCATCCCCAAGTATAAAATAAGTGCGATGCAGTGATGACGACACGCGTTACGATTGCAAATTTTTAAAGGCTGGCAACGCCTTTAAGTGCCTATTCTAAAGAAACAGACTGTATAGTTATATTGAAAGAGCATTCATCTGAATATATGAAAGCTTCATCTGAATTTCTGCTGAATGGTAAGAATTAAATTTTGCAGCAATATAATACGCATTCTAATATGTAGGTTTTATTAAATTTGGTTCAATAAAGAAAAAAAATCGTTAATTTATGCATGCAATTAACATGCTGTATTTCTCAGCGCACGGACTGCATACCGCTATTTTTGGCTACCAGGAATTTATTGACGATAATAGGTTAGAAAAATAGATAGATACGAAATAGTTTTCTTATTACAATTAAATGTTCAGTGATTATTATTGAGAACTCTTCTATTTTAATTTTATATCAAAGACTATTTTTTATAATTTTAGATTTTTTATACTTTTATTTTCCTTATATCCTTTTTTGTTGCTGCTTTTGTTTAAAATAAGATACAAAAATAGTTTAAATGTTGGAAATTTTTTAATGAGACAGGGAAAAAAAAATATTTTGTGCTGCTTAAGTAGAATACCATTGTAGTTGAGTAAAAAAATTCAGACGCATTTCTTTTTTTTTTTTTTATTTTTTTTTTTAAGTGCATTTGATTCCAGTTTGCAACAATTGATTCCAACTGCAAAAATTTAGTCCTGAAGGTTTTTTATGTGGCATAATTACGGACCATGCTATCAATGTCCATTGATGGAACCACTATTACTGAATTTTGTTTCTTGGGTTAGTTTACCATAGAAAGCATTAATCGGATTAACGAATTTAAAATTCCTTGCGTACTTTAAAAGAAAAATCGTCATGTGACCCCTCAACTTCGGAAACGGCATAGTTGCAGATCTCATGCAGAACATTCAAGTGATTGCTACAAAACTAGGAGAATAAAAAGGCAGTTGGGCAATAATTCACTGTCGCATCAAGCGGCACCCCCGTAATGCGATACCATTGGAAACTTCCTACAACCGCCGAAAGTGTTGCTGCCGCGCAAATTTTATTTTCCGTCTGCCCTGTGCATTGCCCAATGAGACGACACCACTCAGATCTCGAGCAGATGAGATTTGGAGTGGATAAGCTGGTGTTGTGGTCTCTGTGGAGAGATCTACGGGAAGTCAAAGAATGTGTGGTTTTGCGGAAAACATGCCAGCGGATGCGCATTTGTGAGTATACAATGAGATTAAAGAAACTGTCCATTTGGAAGGCAGTTATTTATCACACAATGTTCGAATAGATTTCAGAGAAATAACATTTCCTTTTTGCAAATATTAAGTCAACTCTTGTAAATTAACCCCGAAATTAGCGCATGTAAACATAAAAACTTGTCGGTTGTCTTCCAAGCTTTTAAGAAATATTATATTGACAGAATTAGTTAATGCCAATGTACTTTTCATGAACCTGGCGTATTGTTTTAAAAAATATTACTGAGACAATGAATAACGTGTTTATATGCCATTTAATAATTAATAAATTCAGTTCAGGTGGAGATCCTGTAATGTTCTTCTTAATGTTAAAAACATTAACATGAGAAGCAAATTTTATGTTTTACTACTTACGAAATGAAATATGTGTGTTTATATTTAATTTTAAATATTTTCTATGTTATTGCTCACGTAAGTGCATTTAAATTTCAATGAAATCATGAAAGATTTTAGTACTTTTCAATGTTTCTCTGAAGAATTTTTTGTTTACTCGATGACTTTAAATTATTAATTATTTTTTTATTATTTTATCATATATATCATTGCTTTATGAGGCAGAAGTTTAGTTAAGTGCTTAGTGTATAATTTAAAAATAAAGTTTCTTCATCCAGCCTAGTAAAAATATTAAACTGAAAACATTCCTAGCTGAAACAGAGAGTGAAATCCAGAATTAATATGGTGAAAGTGCCATTTCACTGCTTTGTGTTTTTAAACACGAGAGAGTTTTGGAGGGAAAGATAAGAGAACTGTTAAGGAATTTTGAAGTTTTTTGTATCTTCTTTACTTCTTATCTCTTCCCAAATTTCACAACGGAAGTGTAGAAAAGTTGAGTGCAAAGTTCATAAAAAATATCTATGGTGATGTGAAGAATATCTGTGATGCATTTTTTCAATGCTTAAGGCAGATGACAGTAATGTTGTTCTTAATTTATAAGATATTTATATACTTCTTAATTTATAAGATATTTATATACTTCTTAATTTATAAGATATTTATATAATGCTAAAAAATTCTTTTGTGAGGAAGTTTAAAATTTGGAAGAAAATTTTTTATTTGCATATCAAAATTATGACTTTGTAGTCGTTTGAAAATTTTAACTACCTTTAAAGTACTTTGGAAAATTATAAAGAATTTTTAGAGCAAGAAAAGATTTACAATGAGTTGGGACAACTTTATATTCTATTTGATATTTTTGATTAAAAAGTAAAATTCTTAAGGCTTCTTGTAAATTGTTTGTCTTGTTTGATAATTTAAATTTTTGATTGAAGAGAAAAAAATATATAATATAATTTGCATTTTCTTTGAATACTAAAAAGTCTAGAAATGCTCTTATAAGTTATTTGGTTTGTTTGAAAATGAGTTTGATTTATATTTCATGTATGTTTCAAAACTTGTGAAAGTTAATTTTTAAAGTTAAAAAATTATAAGCATGGTAGCAGTATTAAAATCAACTTTAGAACATGAGATAGCATTCATTTCAGTTGTGTTAACTTCTCTTTTCTACAATTTCAGGATTCAGTGATGTTTGAAAGACATGCCTGCAGTAAGAATGAATGTTGTCTGTTTTTATCAACTAAAGTTAACAATCATAGGACTTCAAGTTTTGATTGGCACAATGAATAATCTAAACATAACATAATTAAATGCCTTCTTACATGTTGGGTATCTGTTTTTTTGAAAACAAGTCCTGAGTTCAACTGGGATGACAATTTTCCATATTTGTTTGAAAGTATGGCTTCATCTGGGAGTTCCATCAGTGAGGTATCCATCAAAGAAAGCCGGCTACGTTCGGACCGTAAGCACCTGTCCATATGGAATTGTCATCGATTTTGCCACGATGCATTCAGACTTCCTAGATTTAAGAACGTTGAAGTGGAAATTTTATATCAACGCTACTTCCTGCATTTGAACCAAAGAAATTTGACTGCCCTTCTAGGTATAGTCTGTGCTGTTGGTAGTGTCATGCTTGTGTTCAATTATGCCCTGAGTGATCACAGATCTCTAACACATGGAATAACATTTGGTATTCTTGTGACATTGTATTTAATAATGGCAGTTTTGAGCACTCAGTCATTTTTTAACCAAATCTATTTGTTTATATTTTCATACACAATCATGATTTCATTTTTCGTCACTATTGTCTTAGTAGTCATCGATTCACCTGTGCCCATAGCCATGTCTAGCATTTGGTGTACCGTATTCTTCGTGTACTTTGGTTATACACTTCTTCCTGTTCGTATGCCAGAGTGTCTCATCTGTGGTGTGTTGCTGTCTGTTGTTCAAATGATCTCATACACAATAGTCAATGACAGTGATCCATTCATCTGGAAACAGGTATGTACTATTTCTTGCATTTTGAATATTCATTTTATCTGTTTAGTTTTCAGTATTTCATTTTCTGTATTCTTATATGTGTAAACATTGTATATATAGTACATATATGTGCATAATTAGTGCTTAATATTAGCAGCATTCAATTTTTCCGGTAACTTCAAAATTTGCCTTTTTCTTCTTCAAAAGTGCTAATGTTGCTTGTCATGTAGATTTAAATATTGCTTCAATTGAATTTAGCAACCCCTCTTTTTTTTTTGTTTAGTTATATTTCTGTAGATGTAAATAGGAATGCTTATATCTGTGAACTAAATCTGATTTTATAAATAAGTTTGTGAATGTTTCTGAAAATTGAGGATATAATTCTGACTCAGTAATTAATATTTATATTACTACTAGCAGAAATATACTTGAACTCAGGGAAATCTAAATTTGATTATTAAATTTATGCTGAGCTTTGAATTTTAAAATTTAATATTGCACTGCAGAATAAATAAATTTTGCTGTTAACTGTGCTGTTTCGAAAACCGTTTTCTTAGCATTTAAGCTTATATTATTTCTAAATGTTATGTGCTGAATTTTAAATTGGTGTGCACTAAATTTTCTGTCTGTGCTTGTTTATATTATCAAAATTCAGAAATAAAATATACTTCTTACAAAAAGGAACCTTGTAAATGCAAACAGTTTGCTAAAAACTGTTCATTATAAATTCACTGAACTAGAATTTAAATCTCTATAATACCACTAGGATGTTATTCATAAATATTTACTAGTCTTTCTTAAATATTTACCAGTCTATTTATATTTCTGAAAGATAACCTTTTCAATATATTGTGTCATTATCTTATATATTTAAAGATTATCTTTTAAAATGTGTGATATTGGTGAAATATTTAATATGAAATATTAAATATTTCGGTGAAATTTATATCGGTGAATAATATCGGTGAAATTTATGATAATAATAATATCGGTGAATAATAATAATATCGGTAATTATAATATCGGTATTTATGATAATAATAATATCGGTAATGAATAATATCGGTGAAATTTATGATAGGAAATAACATCAAAATTTACTGAACTATAAATTTTCTTTTTGATTTAGAAAAATATTCTCTTGCAGATGAAAATGTGTATCTCTACATGTCATGCACATGCACACTTACACAAGTGTATGGGTCAAATATTTATGGTGCATCATAGAATGCGAATGTATAAAAAAATGAATGATTTAGGAAAATTCTTGAAGACTGTAATTAGTTATTTTATAATGCATTTTTTCAGGTAGGGGAGGGTATTAAAATAATATTGGATTAAATTGGCACTAACATAGTAATGCATATTAATTTCCTGTTTACCTAAAAATCTAACTGAATTCTGTTGCTTCATGTATCTTGTAAAATTCATTGGAATTTCAGAAATGGGCATTTATCACCCAGTATGATCTAAAACTTCATTAATTGTGGTTTTATAAGTCTGAAAAAATGTTTTGGATTTGCGGCGTTATAATTTTCTTGCTGTGTTTCTTAGAAATTATGTAAAATCAGAATAATTGTTGTTTATAGCCAAGCTTTAAAATACAAGTTATAAATAACTAACATAACCTTCTTTCACAGAAAAGAAATTTATTTTGGCACCTTGTTAATTCTAATTATAAAAAGCATTAAGCATTAAGTCAATGCAATTTTGAAAGTTAAAATTTTGGGGAAAATTTATAAGTGAAAACAGCATATCTGATAAGATTCCTTCGTTATAGTTAATTAGTTTTATGCATTATTTCTTTTTCCCAGTTATGTTGTTCAATTTTGATGTTGGGGTTTTTTTTAAGGATCTGTTATTATTTTTAAGGATCTATTAACTAATTAAGAATCTGTTTTCTATGTTCCTTGCAGTGTGGAAAAACAACGATGCCTAAAGCCACCAAATTTTGAATACACATACTCCTCTACCCAAACATGTACATTTTGGAGCCTGAATTTTGAATTTATATTTCATTCATTTTATATTTCGTATGAATTTAATGTTTTTTTATTCACAAATTACATGATTTGAAAGAAAGCAGTGGCAATACTCTTCAAAATAAAACTTTTTTTCTCTCCTGTGTGCCAGACTTTACCATTTATCAAAAGAAAGATATTTAGCTTTAAGTTTTAATTAACAAGTTCAGCTACTAAAAGCAATGTGTCGCCTCAGTTGACAAAAATACTTTCATCTTCCATATGCCAACATATTGCCATTCAGTAACTCATAAGGTATTTAACATTCCAATTTAATCTGTTTGTTACTGATTAACAAACCAAGCAATTTAAAAGAAAAGAATGCAGTTCTTAATATTTTTTGTGCTTTTTAATATGAGTGGTTTGAATAAAAATGCATTTAATTGAGAGATGTCTTTAGAAATATAAAATAATTTTATGAAATTGCACTAACTGGACTAAAAAAAATTCATTACATATTTTTTCCATTTTATGGTAACTATGTTGAGCAATTGGGCACACAATCAGCTAGTAAATATAAAATGTACATGATTTATTGAGCTTTAAGGATAGAAAAAAGGGCTTTTATTGTATCTAATATCATTAAATATCTTTGTAAAGGTTTATTGATCAAGATTCTGTGAAATGATGCATTTTAAGTTAAATAACTGAAGTTTCACTGATTATAGTATATGATTTCTATATGCCAGCATATGGAAATTTATGCATATGTATTATTTATGCATATTTGGAAAGCAAAATTAAAGTCTTGGATTAAGATTGCATTGAAAAAATATTTTAAATGATATATATCACAATCAAGTAGCTGTCATAGGTGGTGTGCATATGTGAGCTTTATAATTGTTTAATTGGCATCCTTTTTTGGCCTGCCAAGTGGTAAGAGCACTAAACACTGTTAGTTATACCAGGGTTCTAATCACAGTAAATGGGCTAACTACATGAGAGTGGAACGTAAATCTTTCTCATGTGCCTGGCTCCTGTATAATAAAAATCTTCTACCAAGATATCCTGCTCTTAAGGAAGACAGTCCTTGTTATTTTGTTTTTAATACAGTTATTCATCTGTAATTTATTAACCCTCTCTGGACCCTATATTAAAGTGACCCTCAGCTGACAAAGTGGATTAGATTGCTGAATACTGGTAGGTCAACCTAGATTCTAGTCCTATGAATGGTCTTATTGCATGGGTATTTTCATGGTTTTTCTCATGCATAACTTGAATATGGACCAGTTTTATGCAAGAAGATTAAATAAGCATCCCTTTCCTTAGTCTGGTAGTCCTTGCAGCCATTAACAAACATGTAATGAAGCAAGATGAATATAGTCTCTGACGATTTAAGTTTTAAAATTGCTGTATGATTGTATATATTGAATATTTTGGGGGTTAAAATATGAATGTATATCAAAATTTAGATATTTTTATCACAGAGCAGCATGTGCCGCACAGTTTTCTATAGAAAATTATGTGCCTTCTTGATGCTTCCCAGTGAGAAAACTTTTCTTATTAACTTATTTCAGGTGTTGTAAAAATTTTCTAAAAATAACAATAATGATTAACAGTCAGTATAACTGTATGTATTTTTCTGTAAAAAGTTATTCTGCATGTGCATAAATATAATATAAATCTCATACTTTTTTTGCCTGAGAATTATAGAAAAAATTTGGCTTTTACTTTTTTTTTGTGACACTTACTTAAATTGTTTGTGAAATTATTTCCCAAACTACAAAACTTTAATACTTTTCAGTCAGTTTATATGTTATACAGTTATTTTATGGAACAGCATGTATAAATTAAAATTATAATATTATAAATATGATTAATCAAACTTGTCATTAACTTCATTTGTAAAACATGTAATTTTAATGTAAAATTTGTTTTCGTTTAGTTATTAGCTAGCTGCCTTCTGTTTCTTGCTGTGAATGTGGCTGGTATATTTTCTCATTTTCCAAGCAAATCCTCTCAAAGACAAGCGTTCATGGAAACAAGACAATGTGTAGAAGCACGGCTGAACATACAGAGAGAGAACCAACAGCAGGTTTTGAAATTTTTACTTTTTAATATTTTTTCTTGTTTTTGCTGTTTGTTATTTCAGTTACATGCATAATATTTTAAATAAAAAATGCTGAAATTGATTTGCTAAAATTATGTTTTTCCAAAAAGATATTGAATGCAGTAGTTTGTAATGAATTATTTAATCATATTTCTTAAATTGGGCTATCTTTCCTGAACTGAAGGCTGTTGTATTAAATTTAATCACTGAGATACATGAAGAATATGGATTTACATCTGAATCAAGAATTTGTCTAGCTACTTCTTAACCTGCCTCTAATTATCCTTATTTATTTATTTTCAGCTGAGATTGTAATCTCAAACATTTACATCTTTTTTTGAAAGCAGTAAATGTTTTCCAAGCTAAATTATGAATTGATTTCTGTGATCAGAAAGTAGAGATGCTTATTAACTAATTTTTTACGTTTATAAAATGAAAGAAAGGTAGAAAATGCATTCTAGAAGTTTTGAAGAAATTTAGGAATTATTAATAAAGACTATTATGTTACTGATTTAAACAGTTGTTAGATCTTTCTTTCAGGTTCATGGATTATTCATGCGTTAATTAATTATAAAACAAACTTAATTTTGTTTTAAAAAATTAGATGATGAAATTAAATGAAACTTTATTTAATGTATTAAAAATGATTTAAATTTGTTATTAAATAATAAAAAAATTGTGTTAATTTCTAATATGTGTTCTTACAGTATTATTATTTAGGAATAATTATTAAAAAATATTTAAATCTGTTAAGATAATAACACTATGAGTATAATATTGACAGTATGAGTATGATGAGTTCTTACAGTATTATTATTTAGTAGTAATTATTAAAAACATATTTAAATCTAAGATAATAACAGTTCTAATTGTACTAACATTTAGCAGTAATTAATGAAAAGAAATTTAACCTTTTTTTCTATAATTTGCAAAATTCATTAACCTGCATTTGGAAAACTGTATATTGATGATTACTGAATGAAAAGGATTTTCACAGCAAATACGATTACTTTTCTAGAAGAGGAGGCTAAAATAATTTTAAAACTAATTTGTAGCAAATCATAGGTAAACTTTTCTGTTCTGAATTCCTTAAAAACAATAAAATGCTTGGAAACAGTTTTCTTGATCTAACTTTGATTATTATCAATTTTTCATGTGTTTTAAAGATATTTAAATCCAAAAGTTGGCTTTATTTAACAGTAATTTTTAGTTCTTATTTGGGCAAGTGAAATGCTTGAAATAGGGTAATCAGTATAATGTTTTTCTGCTGTTGTGTTTTGATATGAAATATATTCAATTGCATTACATTCATGAAATATGTTCTAACTTTTCCAGGTGAAAAGGCTTTCTTAGAGTATGCTTCATTGTCCCTTCAAGATTTTTTCTTTTTATTCTGCCCATCCCCACCCTCAAATTATTTTGCTAATTCTAATCATATGAAGCGTCAACTACTTTATAAATCTTATATTTATAATATTACTAGCTGTACCCGCCCGGCGTTGCCCGTGCATTTAGAAAATGCAGATAAGTGAATAGCGCAGGAATAGTAGTGTAGGACATGTAGACTGTCTCTCTCTCTTCCCCCCCCCACACACACAACATTCCCCGTCGATAAAAAGGAACAATATATCCTAACCATGAGCCATCTGTTAAAAAATTAGTTTAAATGAGAACAGACCTCATATTAGCACATGCTAGGAAACCGTAGTCATGTGGTTATAATCATTGGTCTGAAGTTTAAAGAAAAGTAAAACATAAAAAATTCAAAATCAAAGATAGGAAAGAGTTGAAAGGGAAAGATAGAGAGTACAGTACAGAAAAAATAAAAAGTAACGAAAACATGGATGAAATAAAACATCCTGCTTACAGGAAATTTGGAGTTGAGAACCAATTAAATTTTTAATTTAAGTGTAAGTTAAACTTAGATGACAATGAATTAGAAGAGGAGAGTGTTTGTGTATGTTTGTGGAGCTCGGGCTGGGGTCGCAAGGGCCCCTGACCGATTAATGTCTGTTGGTACTGCAGCACTGGGAAGCAGCACCATTCGGATTATTGCTCATGCTCTCAAGAGAGCACTAAACAATAACATCATCATTTAAAGCATGACAGTCAGAGTTAGTTTGGGAGAGTGGAGAGTGGCAATAATTTTTCTTTAGATTGTCCTTTTCGTTAGAGAGCCTCGGGATAAACTATATTTAATGTTCTTCCATTCGGAGCTAAGATGTGTAGATTATCGGCATTACCAACTCTTGAACAACCCACGTACAGTTGACCATGGGAGAAACACGGCTTACGGAGGTCGAGCCCTACAACTTTGAGAGATTGTCCTTGTGCCTTATTAATGCTCATCGCGAAACTCAAACGAACAGGGAATTGTAGACGCTTAAACTGAAACGGGAGATCGGAAGGGATTATAGGAATTCTTGAAATAAACACATCTTCGCCTGCAGCATGTCCGGTCATGATGGTGGAATTGTTATAAATCGATTTAATAAGTTGAAAATAAATGATAGCAACAAATCACAATAATAGCAACACAATAATGCAAATTAAGAAACAAAAACTGAAGAACAAAAACTTTATAAAAAATAATTTTTTTAAAATTTTTCTAATTCAAAAATCGAAAATCGGGCTTCGAGGTCTGGTGGCCAGCCCCTTTGTGCTTCCGTGTAAAAAATTCCAGGTCCCTGTGTGCGATAGATTTGGCTGGAGAGCTCGGTCAGACAAATGGACAGACAGACAGACAGACACATTACACTTGCTTTTATTATTATAGATAAAAATTAAAATTGCATTTTCTTATGTTTTAATAAGTGTAACATTATATATTCTGCTGATCAACTTAAGGTTAAGATTTTCTGAATGAACAAAGGTATTTAAACTAGTACTTTGTGTATATAGTCTTGATCCAAAATTTTTTACAATGTGTGTACCGTTAAGTGCATATAAAGAGGCCAAATAGGTATTATATTTGCTGCGAAATAGTTGTTCTGCAGCTGTGTGTATCTATATTAAATATTGGGTCAGTACCGTTCTTCGTTGGATTGAAGTCCATACCATTCTTCGTTGGATTGCCGTTTTTACCATACCATGATTTTATCAGTATAAAATATACAGAAATACTCTACAAAAGCATGCAATACATAATAATAAGGCATTGACCATTACATCGTAAATCAATGATTACTCACCTATTTCCTTAGTGATGCAATGACTATCTTTGTCAATGACTGCATGCTGGTGTTCAAGTAGAAGTTCAGTGCCTCTCCTGTAGTACTGTTATGGTTTTGAGTTGAAAAAATATGTTAGCCAGTTGCTAAGAGAAGCTTCAGCATGAAACACTTGTTCTTGAATGTTGTTAGAGAGAGAGAAAAAGAAAGAAAGGATGATAAATATGTCGAAAATGTTCGTTTTTCTCCACTTAAAATTCTATACTGTTTAGCCTTGAAGATTGCCAAAATGAGCTGTTAACAACGCGCAAGCTTCTGTTCTGTTTGCAACAATCAAACTCTAATCTGAAGAGAAGTAATTGAATAATGAAAAGGAAGGCTTCATAATGCAGTGCTGCCAACACAATGAAGAATGGCACGGACTTATACACTGGCCCAGTATATAAACAGACAGTTTATTCACATTACAGTGAGTTGTTTAGCTACATAGCTGCCAAACAAATGCAGTGATTTCATTTCATTTCGTGAAATCACTGGGCATTTTAAATGTATAATGGGAGATAAAAAGCTTAATTTATGGGCAGGGTAAGTACAATTTTAAATCTGTTTATAAGAATGCACGATATTTCAGAATCTCTGAAATTACTAAAATCATAAAATGCACTTCAGTCAAAATTATTATCATCTAATTGATGCATTTTTAATTCTGCAATAGTTTTAAACAAATCCTTTTTTGGGGGAAGGGGGTTAACTCAGCATAAATTTTAAGGTATATTTCTAGCATATTTTAAAATATTTTTGTGAGTAAATATTGTGGTTCAAAAAATATTTAATTTATGCTAATCTGCATTTCAGGAGCGCTTGCTATTATCTGTATTGCCACGTCATGTTGCAATGGAAATGAAAGCAGACATAGCTAATAAACCTGAAGATACCATGTTTCATAAAATATATATTCAAAGACATGAAAATGTTAGGTATGTTATGTTATGTAACGTTTATGTAGTCTTTTTTTTTTTCCCCTATGCTGTGTAAAGCAGATTTGATTTCGCATATTCTTTGAAATTATCAAAATTTTGCCTTTATGTGTGACAAAAAATGCTCATTGTTTTTGATAAAAATCTACAGTGTATAAATCACCATTTTTAAATGCAGGCTTCGGAAAATTAGATTTTATTCTTTCTTGTCATAACATTTTGATAAATGTATATAAATTCATTTCTTGAAAATTCTATTATTTTTGTGTATTTGTTTAAGTGTCTTCTGTATATAAAACGCATTTAAAGATAACCATCAAATAATTTTTATTAATTGATATGCGATTATATTTTCAAAAATTTCTCTTCCAGTATTTTATTTGCTGACATCTGTGGTTTTACTAGTCTATCTTCTCAATGTACTGCAGAAGAAGTAGTGAAAATTTTAAATGAGCTTTTTGCAAGGTTTGACAAATTAGCAGCTGAAAACCACTGCTTGAGAATCAAACTGCTAGGTGACTGCTATTACTGTGTGAGTGGATTACCTGAGCCACGAGTTGACCATGCCCAGTGCTGCGTAGAGATGGGTCTTGATATGATAGAAGCTATTGCGTAAGTTCATTGAATTCCATTATCATTTTTACTTCCTTGTACGAAGTAAAAAGGAAGTGTTGTAATTGCGAAAAATTTCAGGTATCATATTTCAACGAAAATATCTATTTTGACTGTTATCTAATGCAATTTAACGATGGTTTTGAGAGGCATTCATACGTAAGGACAGAATAAAGGACTCCTTTTGCCTCCAAGAATTCTAATTTAAAATGGATTATTCTGATTTAAATGGATTCTGAAGAGATTTTTTTGTGGTGTCTGTGCATACATACGCACATATTATGTATGTATCTCGTATAAGTCAAAAATGAGTAGCCTTAGAACATTGAAATTTTGTATATAGGACTGCTATAATATGTAGATATGCACTTCTATTTTGTTTGCAATTGGCCACACCAAAAGTATATAAATATATGTATATATATATATCCACTCTGTTACTCAGTTTTTTGTGCATTTTTTTGCTTTAAAAATTATACAGTTATGTTGTTCTTATCATCTATTTAAGGTTTTTATGCCTTTAGTAAATCTGCATGCAAGATTTGTGGAACTATCAACAATTTAAAATAAGTGCATCTAAGCCTAATCATTTTTCTTATGGGGCTCATATTTGTTTACATTTGAAACTTAGAATGAATTAAATCATGCTTGATCCATTTAAGGAAATGTTTAAGATTTACTTCGTAATTTTTAATATAGATATTTTGAGTTTTTAATGTATTTTTGCCTTGTCGCAAAGTGAGAACTGAATTAATTGAATAAGAATTAACGGAATTATCTGTGAAAAACTTTTTTTTTGTTTAATTTCATTTATACTCATTTTAGATTTATTATAGTATTTGCACAGAACATGTAGCAATGATTAGATAATTCTTCAGATGATATACATAATTTTTGTGTATTCTGAATTATATAATGAATGAGATGGAGCATTGTTAAGTGAACCTAACGTCAGAGTGTTGATGTGGTAAACAAATATAGTGAATTTTAAAGAGTGCATTTATCCTATTGTGGTTTATGCTCTATCATCGAACTAGATTTAATTCAATCTAATAAGTTTAAGTGAAATGCAAAATGCATATGATTTAATATTCCATACAAGGAAGTTATGTGGTGTACACATCAGATTTTTTTTAATATCATAAACGTAAAAAAAAGTAGAAATGAAAATTAAGTTTCAAGTTAGAAGTGGTGACTGAAAAAAACTTTGTTAATTTCCAGTTATTAGGATACTACTCTCCTTCAAATGCAAAGGGACCCTTACCAATGTCTGAGTGATTAAGACCACTAAATATTGAACTTTCAACCCAGGTTTGATCCCAGGCAAATGGAGTTGCATGGTTTTTTGCAATGAATACGAGCTAGTTTCCCTTGCTCCGAGCCAATTTTGTCACAAAGGCATAATTTCTCTAAGCAAGCGCCCCCATGGGCTTTGGCAAACTCAAATAGCTCAAACTAACAGAATGGTAAATAAATCTGCTTTGGTTTGATGTAAATTCTGACTAGATAGTAATCCTAATGATAATATTGCTTCAAGGAAAGAATGAGTGTTTTTTTGAATCCCAAAATAAATGCTGTAAACAAAGATAAATACAAAAATTTAATGTAAGAAAAAGATGAAGTTAATTTAACTAGATTATTTTCTGGTTACATGGGAGCCATAAAACAGCCAGTTTCATTTAATATTACTGAAAATATGAGTCTTTCCATGCAATTGATTCTGCATATATTCAGTTAAGTAGAAATCTGGGTGAAAGTGAGCAATATCAGATTGACATTTATTTCACTGCTTTGTAACCTTTGAAAAGTTTATGTATGTCAAGATCTGTAAAATTGTACTTTTAACTAGCTCAGAGATGTTCATATCTGGCAGTTTCTAACTCATCTGATTTATGTACTTTCCAATAGAATGATTTATACTTCCTATTAAAAGGCTGCAAGCTGGTAAGCACCAGAGTAAAGTCTGCAGTTGGTTTATCCAGTCAACCTTGTCCCTTTTAGAGAAAATAACAAAATCAACTAGCATAAAACCTTGAACAAATTATAAGCTTGGGTGTTCAGCTTTATAATAAGAAGTGTAAAACTTAGGAGTATTAGCAATCTACAGAAACCAAAGGAGGAAATCTTTTTTAGCCCACCTTGGAATCAATCCCTCTCGAATCACTCATAACTATCTTTGTAATAGAGGGTGAACCTGTTTATTCCAATTGTAATGCTATTTTGTGAGTGCATCACTTTTCAATAGAATGTATTTTAGCAGAGTTCATTTAAAGTATTTTAGCGAATGGGACTTACCTTTTGTATGTATAATTGGGAAAGAGGTAAACACCATTATTTTTTCAAAACCGAAAAAAAATTATAGGTCTTTATTATTTAATTTGATTTGGTTTTAAAATAATTTCTTGGTATTTTAATGTATTTCATGTTTTGTGATTTTACTCCTCTTTTACATATGAAATCATTATCTGAGTTTCATGTAGTTGGTAATCTGAGCATTCATTACTGCATTATTTCATTTGATTTTATAATTTTGCTTAGTGGTGGTAAAATGATATTAACCTGTGTTTGATGAATCATAAACTTTCAGGTTATGACCAGAAAATCCATCACCACCACCACCTATGCTTCCTTTGCATAGGTATTGTGTTGTATTGTGGCATTTACATTTTTACCAAATGGTCCAGCTTAGACATTAGGAATTATTTTGATTTATAGCACTCATAATATCATCTAAAACATATGGTGCTTTGTTGTGCAAGTATGATTTGTTTCCTGTTAACTGGAAAACACCAGTTGTTTAATACACTATAAATATGAGCTACCTTGGTCTCAAAAAATCCTAATTAACATCCTGACTGAAGTCAGAACCAAAAACAAACTAAATTAAGTTAGTTCAAATACTTCATCCACTAAATCAACTGAGGTAACCTAAGGTTTGTATATGGATCCCATCTAAAATATAGCAGTTTATTTCCCTCCCCCCTTCTTCTTGAACTTCTTTATTATTTATTATGTATTCTGAAGATTCATTACAATATACTAGCATAATAAAGGATACATATAACTTGTAATTTAGTTGCGGATGTAAATAATATGTAAACTTCTCCATTTTTGTCTTTTTGTCAAAATGTTTATATGGGTAAATGGGACATAACAATACTGTCATATAAACTGCACTTTTGTTTGATCTAGCCCAAATGATTCTCATTAAACCACCTTTTGTTTTTATGACTGAGGATTCATTGTCATCATCGTATTTTTTTTTTTTTTTTTTTTTTTTTATTTTTTTTTTTTTTTTTTTTAGTTTGGAAACAAAGAAAGGAGAAAAAAAATTAGACCTACCTTCTACAAAACAATAGACAGCAAGTTATTTTCAGAATTATGAGATCCTTCCTTAAAAGTGCGTAGTGGACACAATATGGTCAGTTGAATATGACCAACAGTAATTGATTGGAACAAGTACCTGTCACTTTTTATTTTTTATGATGAAGAATATAAATTAACTATTACTTCTGCATTCTTGTACTTTGGAAGAGGGGAATAAAATTTGAGACTTCCAAAACAGCAAGCAGTGAATTATTTTCAAAGTATGGGGTCTACCATAAAAGTGTGTATTAATGGAGGTGATGAGATCAGCTGAATATGGCAAACAAAACAATAACAGATTGGAACACTTATCTGTGGGAAGTTTGTACTAATAGCATTTTAAACAAAACTTCTGGTAAGTCAGAGAGCTTAACGAAATAATAGAAATTGGCAAAAGTCTTCTTAAGTTCAGAAATGAAGGAAGTCAAATTCTGACTGCTTATTAAAAAAAGTGGCATTAGTTCCTTCAGAATTCTGTAGGAACATTAGCATAACTTAGTTGGGCTGTTCGCTGATTTTCATGGTCGAATGGAGGCTATATAGTACCTAAATTTCATTGTATAAAAAGGGGTGTGAAATTTTCTTTCAATTAACACATTCTACTCATGTATTTGCCTTTTGGTTATAATGGAGCATTTTCATTTTGTAAATTTTGTCTATAAATTTCTAAAGTGTTGTGCTACATAAAGGCTGAAAGAAATACAAATCTGTATTCCATTTGAAATATAGCAGTGGACTGCTTTATTATTCATGATAGTTTCTAAAGATTCGTTTGTAATAAACTGGCCATAAACTTTTCCATTTTTGTCAAAATATTTAATTTAGGCCAAAATAAAGCTTGTTGTAAATTTCATTGTATAAAAAATATAATATGAAATTTTCTTTTAATTAACATATTTTAACACATTTTACTATTGTCTTTTAGTTGTAATGGAGCATTTTGGAAAGCAA
This sequence comes from Stegodyphus mimosarum, assembly GCA_000611955.2. Taxonomy (NCBI): domain Eukaryota; kingdom Metazoa; phylum Arthropoda; class Arachnida; order Araneae; family Eresidae; genus Stegodyphus; species Stegodyphus mimosarum. Next base: position 40,307 of record KK117372.1, read on the forward strand.
TTAGCAACAAATTTTTGTATCGTTGTATGCTATATAAGGCTAAAAGGAATGGAAATTTGTATCTTCATTATCAGGTATAGCAATGAATAGAGGACCTGCTTTAGTATGAGTCTGAATGTCTATTTACTTTTTGAGTTATTTGGTAATCAGCAGCTCATAAATATTTTGATAAATATTCCAATTTCAGCTTCCAGTGGTTAAGCAATATAGTTGTATGAATTTTTACATGTTTTTTACCCTTCATCTAGTACTACAAGCAATTTTTTTTTCTAAGATCTCATATATGAAGGTATCCCTGCCCTGGCAGAGAACTTTCAGTTGTTGAGTTTTTAGGGAAAGCTGCTCCCTCCCCCCTGGAGAAAAAAAAAAAACTCAAAAATAATTCTAAGTTCTATTGTTCATTTTGTAATTCATGATGATGCCAGAAAAACAAGCTTTTTCCCCCTTTGTTTATACAAATGTAAATGCTTATTAAGAGGGAATTTATTTGCTGAGGGAATGCTTAAGATTTCATATTTCATGTATCATATTTTTATATTAATCCAGTTCTTTCTAAATATTTCCTGTATTTAAAAGACTGATGATTAAAATATCAGTGTTCAAGCCATTATAAAATTGTTTTCATTATTTCAAATGATTCTTATAGATTATTTTCCGTAATGCATTTATCTTTTTAATATGGAAGTCATAGTTACAGGAATATCAAAAGGGAAAATGATGTTTACTATCTATACTAATATATTATGTCAATAATTCATTGAATAATGAATTTGTCTTTTTTTTTAAATTAATTCCTTTTTTAAAAAATCTAATCACTGTTAAAAGATTTTCTTAAGAAATTTTAAATTCTGTTTTTACTGATGTAGGTAAAATAAGCAAGATTCAATTCCGTTATGTTTTATTTCAGTTGTAATAAAATCTAGTTTGAAAGATTTTTATTCTTTGTTACATCAAATTTGTTGTCGTGGGGAAAAAAAAAAAAAAGGCTGATTAATTTATTGGCACTTGTCTGAAATAATATATTCTGAATTGTTGTCAAGTGCAATGACTAAGGACACTGATGAAAACTAATCCTTTTTTATTAGTATTTTGTACTGTCTGTGTCTTTAAATCTTCTATATAAAGTAAAACTGTGTATATATTGAAAAAAAAAAGTTTTTAACATTTTAAGAATTTTTTGCATAACTTGTGTAATTTAAAATTTTCTTCATTAACACTTAGTTTAGTTCGTGAAGTAACTGGTGTGGATGTCAACATGAGAGTGGGAATTCACACTGGACGAGTTCATTGTGGTGTCTTAGGTTTGAGAAAGTGGCAGTTTGATGTATGGTCAAATGATGTCACCTTAGCAAACTACATGGAAGCTGGTGGGATCCCTGGGTTAGTCATTTTTCAGTATTTTGTAATTTACCAAGCATGAGCATTTAGATTTTATGAATCATTTAAATCTTCCTTAAAATTCTTTCTTTATTTTTACTGAATAACTTAATAAATTGAAATATTTCTCACTAATTGGAAGATAATTTAAGAATATAATTTGGATAGTAATTTAAAGTTCTAATGTATTTTCTGATTATCCACACCTTCACTGTATTTCTGACATATTTTTGAGTATACATGCATCAATAGTCAACCTACACATGCATACCACATATGCATATAGATTTGCATACTTTATCACCATTTCATTGAACAGTATCCACATTGTAAAAGTGTAAGTATTGGCCATACATATTTTTGTTTTTCTCAAATTCCTTGATTCTTATAAAAATGCTTTTATCTTTATGAATAGACCAATGCTTATGAGCAAAGAAAATAGCAAAACAAACATTTTTCATTGATTCATAAAGTTGCCAATAAGTTGGGGACTTTTTGTGGGACTGCAGATATTCAAATTACCAGTTAATTGGATGACAAGATTATAAGCATTTATATGAAAGATTTGTGCAAAAGGAAGTATTTCTGTATTAAATCAATTTATGCACACACCTTTTAATTCATTATTTAATTTACGCAGGGCTATTTAAGTTAATTTATGCATTATTAATGTGGGGCTCTAATATTTGGTGGCAGCAATTTGGAAAGGAATTCAGACTTTTATAGTGAACCAACACAAAATGCCCAAATGAATTTTTTTCTAAATAGCCCTTCTGGGCAAATTGACGCTTTGGGAAAATAAAGAGATTTTTTTAAAAAAATTTATTTATTTATTGGTAACATAGTGTATTATAGTTAAATACAAATTTAAGTTTTTTGTATGCATTATTTTAATTATTTATTTTCCATTTTCTTTACTTTGATTCAGTTTTGCTTCATTTAAATCTTATAAATATTTTTATACTGAAAAATTATTACCATTTGCAAGTAAAAATTTTGATATGTTTTGCTCAAAAGTTAACTTTGATTCTTTTGTTATAATTATTTAACGCAAAATGCGATGTTAATTTTTCAGAGAGTGGATATTATTGCTATAAAAGTTCTGATAAAATGAAAGAATACTTTTATTTAACCTGAAGTGGAGACCTGTGTAAATATCAGATGGATTCAAATGCTGATGTGTATGGATTCAAATGCTAAACATGTTATTATAGAAACAATGAAAGAAAAATCACCGAACACAAATTATGTATGTGGCTTGTGAGGGAAAAAAAGAGGGGAAGAAAAGAAAAAGAAAAAACCACCAATGCATAGAAATGCTAAAAATGTCAGTGAAAGAAAAGTAAAATGATACAAAATTACTTATATTTATTTCTTACGTATAGTTTTTTAGTTATATTAATTTCTTGCATACAGTGTTATGTGTTCTTCTTTTATATACTTTCTACAATTGCTGTTGATATTGTTTCCAAATGGTTTTCTTTTCCTATGCATTGGTGTCACATAAATTTTGCTAGGTATGACTCGAGGTGATTTCAAATTATACATATTATTCTTTCAAGATAAAAGAATTTTACCTTATAATAGAGTATGTGAATTACAGAATGTACCTTTGTTAAATAAATGAAGTTTTTATGTGACCCATTTTGAGATGCAACATTAAAAGATGCAGAAAAAAAAAGAGACATTCTTGTTGAAAACTAACTAGTTCTTCGGTTCTCAACTTTTTTTAAATCATTGTGATTTATTTACTTATGAGCAGAATTTCCATCCATTAAATGGTCTAAGGACCAGTTATAATGTGTGAAATAGCTGTAAACTGAAAAAAATTATTTCTCTTATGAAGTGTTAAGTTGGGTTTGTATCATTTGGCAAATAGTTGTAGCAATTAATCATAGAAGTGGCAATTTTCTGTTGTGGTCATAGTAACACAAAAGCACCCATCCTGATATTAATTTATTCATGCATTTACATTTTAAGTATTTAAAATGATCTTTTTTTAACAGACATGTTCACATTACCCGGGAGACTCTGAACTGCTTAAACAATGAATATGAAGTAGATCCAGGCTGTGGTGGAGAGCGACACAAGTATTTGAGAGACCATAATATTGAAACATTCCTTATAGTCCCAGATGAAAAGAAACGAATCAGTTCTGTTCGTCCTCCCCAGTATACAACTCCTAACAATGTATCCAAAGAAATGAGAATGATGGGGCATTCGGATCTGCGCAAGTTTGACAATAGGTAGAATTTTATTTGCAGATTTTTATATATTTATTTTGGTACTTTGAGTTATATATATTTATATATAACATTTTAAATGGTAATAAGGACAACTTTCAAAACAAAAATCCAGCACTATAAAGAAACTGAGAATATAAAAACAATGTAATTTAAGAAAGTAATACTCACCAGTCATGTTTTTGAAAATACTCATGATTAAAAAAAATTAAGATTAAACTATAAAATTCAGAAGTGAAATAAATGTTTGTGAAAATATATATGTACAGGGTGATCAGCAAATAAGCCCTGATTTCAAAATTAAATATCTCTGCAACCAAGATCGATAGAATTATATGGTAAACTGTACGTTTATTAGAAAAACTGTAAAAATGGTGTACAAAATTTAGTTACAAAGATCGTTAACAGATGGTTCTCTGTGCTGAAAACTCTTTCTCTGAAAGGAGTCTTGAAAAAAAAAAAAAGTGAAGCAGCCATTGCAAAAATGCAATTTTTTCAAAATGTTAACCATTCGAAACAATGAGGTGGCATAAACGAACAATGAAATTTGACATCACGTCTTGCAATGTCTCAATGGAAATGGAATCGCATGCAACGCCATTCAACGATTCAAGCTCATCTAGAGTAGCGGGATTGTTTCGATAGACAGTGTCTTTCAATGTGCCCCACAGAAAGAAGTCACAATCACTCAGATCGGGAGAATATGGAGGCCAAGCTATTCCTGTGTCAGTAAATTGCGGATAATCTAACGCAATTACTCTATTCCCAAAGTATTCATGAAGAAAGCAAAAAACATTATCTGTTGGATGTGGTCGAGCCCCATCTTGCATGAACCAGTCGATACCTGGTCGATCTTCCAACGCTAGTTGAGTGCTGACAAATTGTTCCAAAATTGTAACGTAACATTCAGTAGTTATTGTTTCTCGTACGAAAAAGAGTCTGACCACATATTCTATCGATCTTTGTTGTAGAGATATTTAATTTTGAAATCAGGGCTTATTCGCTGATCACCTTGTACATAAGATATAATAAAATACGATGGCTTCTTTAAGAATAATTGGCTACCTCAAAATTAACTATTCTGGATTTGGTGTTCTACCCTCTAAATTCATCTATTCTCCCAAATGTGAAATCTTTCCATGTTACATAATGCTGCTTGAAAAAGGTAACTAAAACTAAAATTAACCAATCACAGCTTCTACCACTCACAAGTAATTACGTCATTCCTTTCCTAGCTTCCGCCACTGCCAAAAATCTCCCCTCTCCTTGGCTTGATGTTGCCCACTTTTACCTGTGTATATGAGAATTTATTGTAATTGTTTATGATCAAGAAGTAATAGAGATCCATTAGATGTCATTCAGAGATGTTCTGTTATGATTGATTTACTGTAGTGTAACATTCTTTAATTTATAACTTTTTTCCATGTGGTATGCTTAAGGAATTTAACATGTGTAATTTATTACTTTTCTAATGCTAAAAACACTTTATTAATATTCTCATGCATTTTTTACTTCAGAATTATAATCTAATAATCATACAAAAATACTGTTTTCTGGAATCCAAATTCTGTAAGATTTTGTGAATATCTTTTTTGAAAAGAATTATGTTGTCAAATGTATTATATTGCCAATTCTTTTCACTTTTAATAGCAATCTTACATAAGCAATGTGCTTCCCTTAATCTGCTAAATATAGAAATCTTTTTCTAAAGCAAAGTCACTATGGATAATTCTATTATCCTAAAGAATTTAATGGCAGACCCTTCTTCATTTGCCTATTACCAAATAAAAAAATTTATCTCAGTATGCCTATTGAAATCTTGCATAAATATACATTTCTGATTCAAAGAATAAGGAATCACAATATTAGCTGCAAGTCATTGTTTGAGGTTGGTTTGGTGTGTTTGTGCATGCATTGGCTGCTGCTTCATTAATGGAAGCATATGCAAGTGTTGTATAAGGTGTGTGAAGATAACTGTATATTAATCTCCTTATGTAATTTTAGAAACATTGAAAAGAAACAAAGAAAAATGTGCATCAAATATAAAATTTATGTGCTCTTAACAAGTTGTTTGAAAATATTTCTATCAATGCCAATAGATAATTTTTAAAAATAAGCAGTAGATTAAATTGAGCAAATCTTGGGAATTCTTCTGATTTATCAAAATTGATATTCTGAGGAAGATGAGATTTATGATTTTATTTATGTAATAAAAAAATTTAATTCATTAAATAAATTTATTTTTGTGATTTTATATGTTCTTACGTAAACTGGATGATATCTCATGAAAGTCTTTGGGTTTCATTAGGAGAAGATGTTACTAAAGGGTTTGGGAATGTGCAGCATTTTCAAATATTATTTTTGATATTTTGACTTCTCAAATTCAAAATTTATTTTATATCAGGATACCAAACTCAAAAAAGTTTTAAGGTCAATTGTATGTTATGATTTTTGTGTACAGTTTTTATGTTATGTAATTTGAAATTAAACTGTAACGAGAAACCATATGCATTAAATAAATATTTGTTTTCTAATTGATTAAACATGCACATTTTGGAAAATGTTTTACCTTTTTAAAAACACTACTTACTTAGAACTTGAAGAATTTAAATTTTCACTTGTGCATTAAGTATATCACACTTAAAAACAAAATTTTATAAACAGCGATACGTCAAAGTCTAATTGATTAAAATATAAATGCATTTTAAATCTTTTTAAACATCAATCGCACTTTCCTTTTGTATGTAAAACTCTTAAGTCTCTGATCAACAGTCCACTGTGAAAGTATTTTAGTACATTTTACTTTATTAGTAATTTCACAGCTTAAATATGTAATATTTACTTTTGGTAGGAAATTAAGAACTTCTCTAGTTCTGTTAGGGATCTTGAATGTTTAATCATCCTGTGTTAATTTTCTTCTAGTTGTAGCACTTGCTCCTAACCATTAGAAATTTAGTACACTTTCCAAAATAGTGCATTTAAGTTTAAAATTCTTTTAAGGATTTTAATCTTTAATAAATCTTTAATGAATTAAAGGGTATGTACTTGGAATTTGTTGTAGAATTTTTTATTAACTTATTTAATGCATTTTTAAAATTCAGTATTATTTTGTGAAATTGAAACATTTAAATTAATTTTATTACTATATTTTATTAACAAGCTAAAATTTAATTCCCTGTCAAGCTATCGAAGACGAGAGTTTAAAAATCCTCAAGATGAAGTCAATGATTATTTATCTCGTGCCATCGATGCCAGGAGTATAGACAGACTCAGAGATGAGCATTGCCGACCATTCACAAACTCTTTTCATAAGGCTGAAATTGAAGAAAAGGTAATTATAGATTACCTCTATGAAAGAAATTAAATATTGAAAGTAATGTGTACTTTTTAAATATATTGATTCAAGAAAACTATCAGCATATCTGTGAAACTTTCCATCAATCTTTTTATGCATGTAAAGCAAAACTATTTTGGCAATAAGTAAATGACTCAAAAGTATTGAGTAAAAAAATTTCAAGTAAAAACCCAATTTTGAAATACATTTTATATTTTTATGTTTATAATTCAGATTTCTTGATTTTGTTTACCTTACAAAATACAAAATAAAATGAAATTACACTCTGAAAACTAAAGTGATGCCGTTTGACTGACTGACTTGACTTTTTGAATGAATCCAGGGGGGAAATGATATGAATCATTGTTTTTTAATGCACTTAGTTGCTTGTGTGCCTGTCATAGGTTCTCAAGTTTTCATTATAATAATATGCATTGTATTGTTAAACAGCTAATATTTGTTAATTTTATTTTAGAATTGAATGTCTTTAAATATCATTGTCTCTGTGTGTATGTTTCTGTGTTCATTGTCTGTGTCTATGTGTGTGTGTAAAGATCTTTAAAAAGTAATCTTTTCCAGTAATTTTTGTTTCATAAAGGTACTTATAAATTCAGGTAACTAATTATTAAGCATGGGTTTGAGTAAAATAGTAACATAATTATAATAAATCTTTTCCAAGTGCATCATTCCTTAGTTTATGGTTTCCAGTATATGATACCTGTATAATACTAGTCATTCCCAAATTTTCATATCATTGAAAATTGAAATCATTTATTTGATGCTGTTCATAACAGAACTTTTAGTAAGCAATACTATATCCATCAGTTGAGAAACAAATTTACTATTTTAAATATCTTACCAACATAATTCTTTATATTGCACCTTGTAATAATTCTAAATGTAATAAATAAGTAAATTTTTCTTGCCTGTTTCTTTCTGTTGCAGTCTCCATTTATCAAAGCTAGTGTGGATTTTCACAATAAACAAAACTACCACTGAAGAAAGCAGCTGAATTTTGTTCTAACAAAATTCTCATTAAAATTATTAAAAGCTATTTACATTGCTTAGTACTCAATTGGAACATTATTTTTTATGTATGTTGTGTATTTGTAATATAATTAAGTAGGAATCTCTAGAAGTTCTCAGTTGTAGGGTGCTGCATGTGATAATAAAAAAAAAATCTTGTTTATATGCTGTCTGTAGTGTGTTTCCTTAATGCTTGGAAAGCATGTAACTTTATGTTCTAAATTTTTAAACATAAGTTCTCGCTTATCATTTTAATTGCATTGCAATGAATTACTCTGATTTTAGATGTATTTATTTTCTGGATAAGGATATGAGATACAGGAGATATTTTCAAGCGTATATTAGTTTTAGGCTATTGATTGCAGTTTGTAAGGTGTTATTACTATTCTCAGTTTCTAAGGTAAATCTGTTTATCTGCTGTCTGTAGTGCATTTCCTTAATGCATTTTTATGTTCAATGCATTAAGGAAGTGTACTACAGACTATGTTAGCATGCAATTTCATGCCTTAAACTTTTCAACGTAAGTTCTCGCTTATAATTTTAATTTCACTGCAATGAATTACTCTGATTTTAAATGCGTTTAATTTCTGGATAATGATATGAGATACAAGCGATATTTTCAAGTTCGTAGTATTAGCTGTAGGGTATTGTTGCAGTTTGTTAGGTGGCGCTGCATGGGATAATTAAAGAAATCTGTTTATCTGCTGTCTGTAGTGCATTTTACTTTCTGGATAAAAATGTGAGATACAGCAGATATTTTCAAGTGCACAGTATTGGTTTTAAGGTATTGATTGCAGTTTGTAAGGTTGCACTCCATATTCTGAGTTTGTAAGGTAAGTCTATTTTCCTGCTGTCTGTAGAGCATTTCCTAAATGGTTGGAAAACATGCAATTTTATGTTCTAAATTTTTTAACTTAAGGTCTTGCTTGCCATTTTAATTGCACTGCAATGAATTACTCCGATTTTACGTGTGTTTAGTTACTGGATAACGATATGAGATACAGGAGGTATTTTCAAGTGCACATTGTTAGTTTTAGGATATTAAATGCTACTACATCATTAAAAAAAATGCTGCATTGCGTGTATATGCATGCATACTGTGTTCATTTTACAATGTATTAAAATTATTTTTAATTCTTAATGAATAAAATGAGTTTTTTTTTTCTTTCAAAGTATATGAAAGAAGGAGACAAAATGCTGTCAACTTACTTCATTTGTGCTGGTTTCATGCAGTTATTTATCTTGATTATACAACTTGTGATATTGCCAATGTGAGTAGACATTATTTCTATGTTTAATTTATTTATTTTTATTGAAAGAGTTGATTGAATAAATTACATTGTGTATTTATTGTAAAAGTTGATATTGTTTCTGTGTATGCATCTCTTTCAGATATTGGCTGCAGTTAATGTTTCAGTTTTGTGCTGGTCTTATGTTATTACTGATAATACTCACAGTTGAAGCTCCAAAAAGTTTGGTAAATATTACATCTGTTCTATCTATTTATCTATCTGTCTATATCTCTCTATATATGTGAGGTAAAAAAGGTAAATCATCTTTATAATTCAATTTAGCAATATGCTTTTAATTTGAGTATCTCTGCTGTGTATTCTAAAAATAGTAATAGCTTTTCTGGACTGTGCCATTTCTAGATTAATCCTCACATGCCTTGTGTAATGCTAATGAAATAGCAGTTCTGAAACCTAAACTCAAAATTTCAAGAACTAAAACCTTTCCAAGGAAGCTTTGGGGATTTTTGAGGAAAAGATATTGCATTGCATACTTAGTGGGATTCATGCGAATCAGAGGCTTAAATGGACCGATCATCTGGCCAGAATGTATGAAGATCAGTGTTGTAAGAAAATTTTTCTGGCAAAGCTCATGGAAACCAGACCTTTAGGTAGACTCGGTAGATCAGGCATTGGGGTAGGTTATATGGATCGATTGTATTGAAAATGACCTAAATATTCTAAAAGTCATAAACTGGAAAACAGTTACCAAAAGGGGTAACTGTTTCCAGTGCCAGAAGGAAAGAGGTGCTTGTAGAAGGCCAAGGCCCACCCTGAGCTGTCGAGCCAATGAAAAAGAAGAATTTAAACATACATTACATCACTTAGCATTCATTACTAATAACAGAATCAGCTCCAGAAATATGTGTGCTTCACTGAATTGTTTAGTACTTTAGCAGCTGAAGTATTAACTGATTTTTTTCTGCCATGGAAGAAATGTGCTAAGACTACATTATTTCTAAAATTTTATTTAACCTTGATGGTATTTGCAGCACATAAAATGATATATGGTAGAAAAGAATTTGATATTTCTGAATTTCAGGTAAACTGTGTAATGTAGCTGAGATTAAAATTCAGCAGAATTAGAGGAAATTTTCTCCTCTTTTGAATTTATTCATTTATCACCAAATTTTAAATAGATTAGTTTGTACAATAGGGAAAAATTTTTTATGCTCTTTTAATGTTGATGTGGACTCAGCTTTGTAATTTGATTTTCTTTTTTCCTATTCTTTCTAAATAATTTTGCTGTTTTTGAAATGGATATAAGGAGAAATTCAGTTTCAGAATCTGTCTAAATTCATAGATGGGAAAGAAATCTGATACCAAGTACACAAAAATACATACATGCATATTACCGAAGACGATTATTGAAAGAATAACAAATGCAGCTGTTAATGAAAACCAGAGTGCACTCTGACAGTCTTATTTGTACTACTACTTTCAGCACTAATATTCCGAACTGGATGGTATTCATTTTCCTAAATCTTTATTATATTCTGCAAGAGAAGGAAAATGTGGCTAAAATCAGAAATAAAGAAGATACTTTTATCACTAGTTAGAACACATGAACACAATGACAGTAGCTGTCTTGGAAATTTATTGTTGAATCTTCTAAAACAGATAAACATTTAGTTCAAATTTAAGTCAAAAATTTGGAAATGTGTTAATATAATGTTAAATATGCAAAATTTCAACAATATTTAAAAAAATTCTTTTGAAATTTTAGTGATTATAAGCTTTGCAACCTTTTTGAATACGTCTTTGAATTAACCAATTTAGGTATTTTGTTGTATACAAAGGTTTTGTGTTCATCTTTAGGATTCAGATTTCATTTAACATTGTTAGCTTAAAAAGTATTAATAGATTTTTATATATTATTGAATTGAAACATAAGTAATGGCCATTTTTTTAATTTAAAAATTTTTACTTTAACAAAACAATAAATTAGTCAATAATATCCAAGTTTTTGGACTTTTCCCATAGACCCAAGATGTTGAACTGTAGTCATTTGACTACAACCCATTCGTCCGGCAAATTTGTTCAGCCATTGCACCTTCTCCATACACTTCACAAATCTCTTGGGCAGAAGTATTGGTGCCTCGATTAAACGCAAATGAAGAAGGTGTTGAAAATGCTTATTTTTGTTGACTTGACGCTCCATTTTAATTATCTGAAAAATAACAAAAATTAGCTCAGACAAAAAAAAAATCAAATACGCCGTCTTATGCCAATATGTTTTATTTTTACTGCGTAATTTTAAACATGACATAAATGGCCATTACTTTTGTTTCAATCCAATAGATTCATGTTAGAGAATAAAGATTCAAAATTTTAGCAATTTAATTAAATAATCTAGCACTTTTCTTATTAAAGTATTGTAAAAATTGATAATGTATCTACTTACAAATAAAAATTGGTCATTATGAAAAGTATGGTGGTGAACAGCAGCTGACTGCATGCCATGCTGATTATGTTTCGAATCTCGTATAAAGCATTGATATTTTGTGACTGCAGAGGCTTTGTAGGCTGGAGGGCATTTAAATCTCACAATCCATGTGCCATTTGTACAAGGAGCACAAAAATCTTGAATTCATTGAACAAAATTGGTGCGAAACTTGAGCAAATAATCTAGTGTGCTTGCCTTTACTATATAATTTAGTTTACATTTATGTCAACGGTGGTTGATTGTATTTTAAATTTTATTGTAAAATTTTTATTTAAACATTTTTGTCTGAATATTATTTCAGTTGTAAAACTTCATCAGAAAACTGAAAATGTAAATGTAGTAGAAAAATTTAATTATTGTTGAAAATGTATTTCAGGTTGCTAGACAAATTTTTCCTGTGAGGTGCATTCAAGCAATTGAAAAAATTATAAATAACAGACGTAATAGCCAGTTATTAGCCATGCTTGTCCTTGTCATCACTTTTACAAGTACATTCATTCCAATGGTAAGTAGGTATACGAAATTTTCTTTTTTAATTTGAAAGTTTTTTATTTTACTTTTATAACCATTTTTTCATGCCTGTTGGGTTTTTAAAATACTGTTACTTATAACCTTTTTTAGAAATACTGCCAGTTAATTAATTTTATAGTTCCAAATTTAAATTCTCATAAAGTTCAATTTTATAGTAATCATTACATGTCAATCAAGGCATTCTATTTTTTATCTGTTCTTGTTTCGTTTAGTTAGGTAAATGTTGTAATTTATTCAAAATGATTAATTGCAATTATTTCATCAACATATCTGAATGTATTTGAAAAATAAAACTGTCTAGTAATTTTCTGGAACCGATATTCTTTAGAGGTACCAGTTTGGATGGATAGTTAGTTCCCATTGGAATACATTAATTTAACCTGTGATTATTAATTCTTAGATAAAGATTGCTTTTAGTCTGCCCTATATATTTTAAATTACATTTAATGCAAGTGGGCTGGTTACAATACAATTAAAAGGTTTCAACAGATACTGAGTTTTAGTAACTAATGGGTTAGTTGACATGCTTTACAGGTAAGGCACTTAAAATTGCTGCTTTCCTTTATTTTAGTATTAGAGCCTAAGATAAAAGTAAAAAGGAAGCTAACTTACGTTAGTCAAGATTTTTGGAGATAAAGCTTGAAACCTATAATCCTGGATAGTAATGCATACTCTAAAAATAGAAAGTTCAAATTTATTTAAATAACAAGCTCTAAAAGCTGCTTCCTTAAATTATTATTTAAATAAAATAAATTACAAATAGTGATTATAATATGGTCTATCAAAGCCATCATCTTAAAGTTAGCAGATTTAGCAATAAGAATTTTCTGTGATGATATAAAGTACTTGAAATTTATTTCTATTTATTATAGAAAATGTAAATTTTTAGCTGCCTAATGCATTTTGTAACTATAGAAGAAAAACCTGTGTATGTTTAAATGTAAATTTGAAAGCAAGGAAAGTTTTCGTGCAACTGGAGTTCAGTTGATGTGGGAATAAAACTGAGATTAAGCTGCAAGTGATGAGTTGTTATGTGTAATCTTTTTAATAGTTCTGCCTGAAAAAAAATGAATAATTTTATCAAGAAACAAATCTAGAATTAAAAATAATAGTAATAATTGGTATGAAGGTAAAAACTAGCTGAAAAGTAATATTTTGTTATCACAGGGTTTGTGTCCTTAGGTTTTTTAGAATCGATTTTTGGTCCTTAAAAGTCCTTAATTTCGTCCAAAATCAGTAGAAAGTCTGTAATTTTAATCATCTAAAATTTTGGCCCATTTTTAATACTGCCATTTCAAGTGCAAATTAGCATTTTCAAGGAATATTTTTGGTGATTCACTGACAAATATGGTTATTGTTTGAATTTGTTCCTATTTCTAATATAAACGGTGCGATACTGTAGTTTCTAGGCAAGAAATGACACATAAGCATTTCGAAATTGTTTCATTTTTCTAATAAAGAGCTCTTAAACAACTTTTTCCTTCTTCGGGATGTAAATTCTTTTATTAAACGGTTCTAAATTTGGCTACTTATCAGCATTTTGGCGATTTTAAGACCAATTTCTATACAAAATTTTTAATTCGAAGATCTGCGAATTTTTCAACACTTTTGTTTAGAACATTGTAACATTAATAAATTTCATTAAAATAATGGTAATTTATTGAAATTATATTTAAGAAATAACACTGAAATAAAACATTCTTATTATTCCCTGTTAAATTATAAAGTGATATTTCTTTTCATTTTGGCAACTTATTATTACAATATTTTGAATCCGAAAATAAACAAGCTAATAAATGCTAAAGAGCATAATTACAAAACAGTTCTTAGCAAAAGCAAAATAGCTGTGTAATTATTTTAAAATGTCTTCTATTTTATTTTTTCATGGTAAGAGTTTTCATGGTAAGAGTTTGTCTCAGAACATTCAGAATGTGCATCCATTTTCTCTATAAAATTCTTTTGTGTGTGTGTGGTGTGATTCCTCCCCAAATACTTCTGGCTTTTCTATGTTGCAGAATTGGTAGTGGTAATCTTTCTAAGTTTAGAAGGATTTGAAGGCAAGATTTATAGATCTAAGATTCTAGAAGATTCCAGAAAAATGTGACAAAATGAAAAATGTTTTCATAGTATTAACTTGTAATGGATGTATTTGACAGAATGTCTGTGGTGAATTGCTTACTTATTGGAGAATTTTCGGGAGAACAATGAAAACCTAATATTTGAATGTTTTACTTCTGATCCTAGAAATCTTTTTCTTAGCATGATTATTCCCCCCCCCCTTTTTTTTTCTCTTCCCTAAGCAGAAGCATGGAAAATTTCAATAACGCTGCTAATGTTGGTACATGGACACGTATCTACAGAAAAGAATTTTCTTTTAAAAAAGAGTTGAAAACTAACAATTTAATATATTATCATATGTATCTTATATATCTCAATGCATGACACACAGGGCTGGCGTTAAGCATTTTTGTACTTGATGCAGTCTCTGTGGGTCTTAAATTCTGCTCCCAGTGCCTGTCCTAAATTCTAAAAGTTTTGCCATTTTTATATTTTATTGCTCTGTGCATCACTAAAATTCTAAAAATTCTGCCACACCAACTCTGACCATATATCATTTCATATTTAATCTCAATGTTAATATTATTTGAGGAATACAATTAGAAGCTTTTTCTATCATTTCATATTTACTCTCAGTGTTCATATTATTTAAGGAATAAAATTACCAGCTTCTTTTATATATTTTAAATACATGTAGTTTTTAGAATAACAAAAATCTTTAAATAAATCCAAAAATTCTGAAATGCACAGGAAACTTATTGAGAAAAGAAACTGAATGCATAAAGAAAAAGAAAATTATTCTTTAAATATATGTACAGTTAGTGTTATGTAAATTAGCCAGTTGTTTATAATTTCAGCCTGTACTAATAACTTCTTCCTTCTTTTCCTCACCAAAATGCAAATCTTTTAGATAGTATTTAAACTGAGGTTTTTGTATTGTAAGACAGAGAGTGTTTCTGGCTTCTGCTTGCACGCTGCATTAGTTCCTGTCAGCTGTGATGATTTGTAATTCAGCTTTGTGTTATTGCTACCGATATTTGAATCTGTTACAATTATGAGTTACTGAGCCAGCTTAGATTAAAATTAAATTGTGTTGTCTTTGACTACTAGTCCACAATTTGAATTTGAATTTGATTCTTCCTGTTTAGTTACATCGGAATGAGCTGTAGTTCATTCTGCTAGCATAAGAACACGCACTTACATTAAGTTCTGTTTAAATAAAGAGATTTATTCTAACTTTTATCTGACTTTATAGTTACTTTCAGACATGACAATAATTTGCTTCCTGTCTATCAAGAGTTTTGGACTATTTAACTTTTACCAGACCATAAAAAACCTCATAGGTATAATGTCAAGATATTGACAAGTTAGGAGATGAAGCAGAAACTAATGCGAACATTGGTTTGCTTAGTGAAACAAATTTTTCCTTGTTAGAAAAGATGCTTAAAGAGAAGGAAATTGGTTTAAATTAGCCATAATGTCTAGGAGGCTTCAAATTAAAAAGACACATAAATATTTTGTTGAGTCTTGCTGCTGCAAAACATAAACGTGTTGTAGCTTTTAATGTGTTATTATCCTGATGTCGTTTAAGAATCAACATCATAAATTACATATATTTTAAATTGTGAAATGTTATTAGACTGTGATTTTCATCTAATATTTTTAAAAAAATAAATAAAATTTAATAGCGACCAGGTAAATCTATAATATCTACTACCTAATTCTATAATATCTACTACCTAAGGATATCTAACTACTTAATTCAATTACTGGTAACTAATTGCTCACCTTTAAAAGTTATCTCTGCATTGAGCCTTTCAATAGTCACAAGATACAACACAAAAATGTAAAAATTACTATAAAACATATTCATTACAGAATACAAAACAACTTATCATCTCTGGTGCTTTAGTGGCTTATTGGAACCTTAAAGTATGGTAACTGTATTACAACTCTCTGCCAATATCAGGCATTCAGGTCTGTTCTGATGAGCAGGTCTCTCCCTAGGCGAGCAACAGCAGTGACAACAGCCAGTCTTCTGGTATGGATTTTACTTCTCATTTTAACCTGTGCCATTTGATATAAAATCGGCCTGCTATTTACAAAATCTCTAGACTGAGCAAGTACTTAATGAAATGAGACATAAAAGAAAAAAATCAACATAAAGCTAACCATTAGTAAAACGTAAATAAAATGTCACTCATCTTCTTGAAAATATGTCCAACTATTATAAGTGTAAAATGTTTAATGCTTATTTGACAAATTTTACAAAGATGATTTTATTCTCGAATTTATTTTATTATTATGCTTAATAATAGTGCTATTTTTTATTAGGTTGGTGTAACGAAAGTGAAGTTCAGGCATAGGCTTTAATTGAATTTATGCAGTTCCGATTTGCTGATAGGTTCTTAATGTTTTTCTTTAATGGTCCTTAAAAGTCCTTAATAGTACTTCACATTTCTTCACATGAAATTTGCATTTCATGTGAAGAAATGTGTACAAACCCTGTGTCAGTAATTACCATGTCAAAGATTTGGTTGCTTGTCTAAAATCACAAAATGATAACAAAAATCGGGAAAATCATAAAAACTTTTATTCAACTCTCAGCATTATGGATGGAAAATTCTGTATAGAATGGTGGCTTTTGTAATCACTACACATGAAAATTTCTGCCTGCTTTTAATGTATCTGATTTTGGGTTGGATGTATATTGGAAGAAAAGGAATCAAATGTACAAAGTGAACGAGTCATTTTTTAATTATAATCAAGAAAATAGCATTTATTCATTACATTTTAAGGAAGTCTGAAATTTCAGGGCTAATAATAGTGCTCAAAGGGTTAAATTCAGACTTTGAATCCTAGTAAAAATCTTTTTTATAGTTTTTAATTTTTCTGGAAAAATCTCTTACAGTATGTTAATTTTTTATTTATATGTACACCAATTTTTTATAGAAAGTATATTTTTGTAATGGAGTTGCTATTAATCATGTAATTCCTATATGTGTACATTTTATTTGGTTTTGTTGTAACATTGTTTAAACATAACTGATGAATTTTAAATCGATATGGTCATCACACATGTATTTTGTAACCGAACTGTTATTAATGAACTATTAATCAAACGTCTTTGAGTTAACCATTTACAATTTCACGCAGTTTCAATTTTCTTTGAAAGTAGTCTATGTGGACAATATCAATGATGTTTAAAGCAATTATTTATGTTCTTATAAATGCTGGTTACTTTGAGAGGTAATCACTATGAAAGTTCCCCCCCCCCAATGGCGAGCACTTGCCTATTAAGGCCAGAATTAAGGCCAGAAGTGGTTTATAGTGGAGGCACCTAATAGGTGGGCACCGTTACCTTCCTATGAAGGGACAGACAGACAATTTTACATCCATGCCTTCTCCAGGATTCGAACCCGGGCCCTTCAGTATTACAGTCGGTGACCAGACAAAAGCCCACTGGACGAAAGCGCACGCGACAAAAGCCCACAAAAAAAAGCCCACTGTGATAATTGCCCACGCGACAAATGCCCACACCGACGAAAGCGCACATTGACAAAAGCCCACACTGATATAAGCCCACCATAATAAAAGCCCTCACTGACAAAAACCCACAATGATGTATACGCTACGTTCAAGTTAATACTTTTCACATTTTTTCTTTTTTTTTAGTTACACAAAGCAGATTCATGAAAAATATAAAACAAAAATTGAATTAATTAATTTAAATTCGTAACAAATAATTGAACGATAAATAAAAGTAGCGGATACATTTTATTTTGGCTGAATTAAAACACTCTATGTATATCAAAAAGAAAATCAATCACAATAAAATTAATGTAACTTTCTATTATATTTACGCGACAAAGGTGTCCCTCGTATAAATCCAATAAAGGGAGGTGAAAGGGAATACTGGTCATTCTACTAATTTTAATTCTGCAAAATTATAAGGAGTACAAAATGCATATAAATTTTCATCATGTACAGAGAATAATTTATGAATAATTTAACAGTTCAGGAAAATTTTATATATAATTCAGAAAATTTAATCTCTACATATAATAAAAGAAAGACTCTGTGTGTGCCTTTCTTTCTTGCTGCACGTAAGCTAATAGACCCAGGGCTACGAAATTTGGTACATAGGTGCATCTAGACAACAGCCAGTGCACCTCGAACCGATTTTTTCAAAATTCGAAAGAGATTTTTTTTTTAATTTTAAGTTTTCTGATGAAATCGTATCATTTTGAGACATAAAGGGTACAGGAAAGTGAGATTTTACTATAGACATTCCATTTTCACATCGTCGTGAAAAGTGGATGCTTAGCTATTATATGAATTTAAAATAAATTTCAATTTATATTTGTATTTCAATAAATAGATTAAATACGAATTTATTTACCAAAGCAAGCTTAATATGTTTTCAGTTGTTTTTTTTAAGCTTATTTTTTAAAATGTTCTGTTTATTTTCCTTTGATTTTTGGGCACGTTCAACTTTAATCTTTCCGACTCCTTTTACAAAAAGAATTTTGTAATAATAATATTTTGTATTTTTTAAAAGTTTTTATATAAAGCTTCCGAATACACTTCTCACATCTTTTAAAATGTGGTTTTGGCAACAGTTTTCATCCTGATTATTGCTGATAGATTTTTGATGAAATCGCATCATTTTTAATAGTTTCATTCTTTTAGGAATGTGGTTTTGGCAACAGTTTTCATTCAATGCTTTATATACTGGACTGCTGACTGTACTTTTCTTTTCAGAATTTTTTGTGTTTCTTTCATGTTATTTATTGCTTATTTCACTGTTTTTAAGGTACTGAAAAGTTTAGCATGATGTTTTGTTTTCTACTGGAAGTTGGTTAATTTATTTATTAGGATAATTAATATTTGTGTTAAGGGTTATTGCTTATTTCATTGTAATTTTTATAGCGGCTACAAATAATAAATTTAATATGGAGAATTAAAGCCGAACATTCTATTTCAACAAAAGAGATAAAAGTATCCTATTTTATTATAATAAGGAAAACATTTGTGTAAGCTACCAGAAATATTGTTTTAATAGTGAATTAAGAGCACGGTTTCAAATAAAGGCCGTTCTCACCGACACTCGAACCCGGGTCACTGAACTACCAGTGTTCAGTGATTAATACCACTCCGCCGCTGGTGGGCGCAGTTTTCATTGTGCTTCATTACATAAAATTCTCTTTAGCTATGTTAAAAACCGAAAAGAAAAAAATAAAATTCAAGTGTTTTTCAATTAAGAAGTTAATATACATTTACTAAATACAACAGAGGTCAATTTAATGGATAGCTGAAGTAAATATGTTGCAACTTATGTAAAAGTACAATTTTTTAATGCAACAGAAGAGGAATATAACATACGTATGAAACACATAATTTATGATATTTGAAACATATAATTTTAAATAAATCATACTTCATAATGTGAAGAGTCAAAACTTGTATGGTTTTTTTTTATTTATGCATAGTTATATATTTTTGTAAACTTTTAGATACTTATCTTTTTATATTGTTTTGTTTAATAATATTCAAGTAAAAGGTTGCTCTCACTGTAGGTTTGCCAATCTGCACAAATATTTCACTTTATCTTCTTCTTGCTCGTATCCTCTAACAGAAGGCGCAACCAAATCCTGAAGTTACTCATATCTTCTTTTTTTTTATTTCTAAACGACCTGCTTGTGCATTGAAAAATAATAATCTCTGACAAGCTAAGTCTCTCTGCAGTCCATCAAACAAAAACCATATACTTGGATGACTGCAATGAAACAATGAATTTAAAGAATTATGGAAACCTTCACAACAATTTGTAATCTTTGGTGATCGCTCAAGAGCTGCCTCATAGTGGTTCCATAACCTCATTGGAAATTGGGGTTCTCTGCCTGCTGCACCTTCAATATACGTTGTAGAAAAGTACATCAGCACTTCATTATAACTTTCTTCGTCCGGAAAAGTAGTTGAAAGTTGGTCAAAGATAACTCTCACGTCACTGATTGGAACGAAGGCTAATGCAGCAAGAGACTTTAAATTCAGTTTTATATTTACGTCAGTCTCATACGGAATTCTTAAACCAACGTTACTAATTTTTCTTATCAGACTTTGACACAAATGGAAATAGCAGCCTTTCACCTCAGCCTCAGGGAAAGCAATCTTCGCTGCATTAATGGCAGCTTTCTCAAAGTCAAGAAGTACTTTTTGAGGCATCATGTTTGGAAGCAAAACCTTTATTATCTCAAACATGGTAAATGTGGTACTCACAATAAATAATAAAATAACACAATAAATACTCACAATAAATAATGTTTACCACATTTAAATGTGGTAAACATTATTTATTGTGAGTATGCCAGAATGAGTAAACCAGTATGGTCATTAACGCTGAACTGTAAGCTGGAAAAAATTAGTTGTACTGTAAACAAATCCATCCCCGGGAGGCTGAGAAAAGTAGTTGTGCAAATTCATTTTCTAGGAAACTATCATTTTTAGCATAGTAATTCGAAGATGAATTCCAAGCGCCACATGCTGGAGGTTGCAGGCATATGTAAACTTTCATACAAGTTTATAGCTTTTGTCTGCAAAGTCACATTGAGAAATGAAATAAAAATAACACAGATAAAAATAAAAATCTCTCTTCGAACGAAAGAAATTTTTGATAATGGAGATTAAGGATTTCTTTCATACATTTCTTGAAATAGACATCTAATTTGATTTTAAATAATAACAATTAAATAAAGGGAATGCTACTTTTAGTCAGCATACCTCAGTCCAAGAAGTTACTACTTGAAGGCATTTTAATTCATGCACGAAGAGAGAATTAACATATTCCATCCTAGGTGTAAAATAATTTTTTCTGCTCTTTGAGTAAATACCATTTCGCCAAATTTTTTACTAATGAAACATAATTATATTTATTTTCAGCCATATTACGTTCAAAATTGCATGTGAAGAATTTTATAATGATATTTTTCATTTTCACTTAAATGTACCAAAGTGAAATAAATAAATAAATAATAAAATGCATATTCATATTTATCATGGAAAATATTATAGCTAATCACGTAATCAAAAAGCAGAAAGTTTGTTTTCTTTCTAATAAAATAGACAAAACAGTAGTGATAAAATATGCAAACAGATATATTTCTGAGACATTAAAATTTAGATCTGAATACTCCGTTTACTATTATTACAAGTATAAATACACTTTATTGTGATAAAAAACATGTATCCTTTTGATTATGTGGGCTTTTATCATGGTGGGCTTATATCAGTGTGGGCTTTTATCAATGTGGGCTTTTATCTGCGTGGGCTTTTGTCAATATGCGCTTTCGTCGTTGTGGGCATTTGTCGCGTGGGCAATTATCACAGTGGGCTTTTTTTTATGGGCTTTTGTCGTGTGCACTTTCGTCCAGTGGGCTTTTGTCAGGGAACCTTGCAGTCAGGCTCCCCTAACCACTATACCATCTGGGCAGCAATCGCTGTGGAAGGATTCGCTTTCATAGTGAAAGAATTTTAACAGCTACTTAACAGTTTTTTTTATCATTTCCGTCATACTGTATTAGCTAAGAATACATATTTTACCAAGTTTTCTGGAAAGCTTATGAAATTCTGTTTGTATTATGATATTTTTAATTTATATTATTTTTTGGTGTAGGCAGCACTTGACACATCAGAATCTATGCAGTGTTGGGCCAGCCATCAAAACATTACCAAGAATTTCACCATTCATCCAGACTTCTGCTCTGATGTCGTGTTAGATGGATTTCCATATGTGAGCAATATAGTTTTTTAATATTTTCGTAAGATCTTAAATTATCACTGGCAATTTGTCCATATGATATGCTTTTCACAATTTGTTATTATACATATATATAGCATATTAAATAGGGGATTTATAAATTGTGTAATGAGTCTTTCTGTTTCCTAATATTTGGGTGTATTTTGTATAAATTTTAAATTATACTTAATACTGTTATCTGTGATTTATGGTACCATTAATTTCTTTTAAATAGTGAAGCTATTTATGAAGTTAAACCAGTAAAATTCTTTTATAGTTTTGACAATGTTTTATATTAAAAAAAGTCATATCCATGAAATCATAATTCTTCATTGATGTACTAAATATCTTAATTTAAGTGTTGTAATAATTATTGATATTGATATAGATTATTGACATTTGTATGCTTATTACATAAATTACATAAAATTACAAATGTTTGTAAATAATTCTAAAAGTTATCACTGCATCATTATACAGCTTGTTTGAGTAGACAATAAGTAAAAAAGTTAGTAATTTTGTTATTTTGCATTTGAAAATGATTGTATGTGTGTTTAAAATTATATTAATTGAAGACTGGTGGCATAAAATAGTTAATTGTGATTTAATTGACTATGAATAAAGGTTTTTTATTCAGTATGCAGTGAATAAATAAAGGTAAAAGTAGTGTTGGAAAAAATATTAAGCATGAAATATTTTTTTATTTTGTCTCTCTTGCATAGAATGTGTGTGTGTGTCTGTCTGTTATATAGATCATGTTGTATCTGTTATGTACAATAGCATCTTTATTAATTGGAAATATGCTCTATACAGTATATTTTTATTTCAAATGTAAATATATATATATGCGTATCTGCTTTCCTTATTTTACAAAAGTGTGTATTGCACTTTTAAAAAATAAATGCTTTCTGTTCCATTTTATAAAATGACTATTATGAAGAAAATCTTCAAATATTTTGATTTGTTTAGCTCATTGATTGTTATTATTTTAATATATTTGTATGTATAAATTTCAGTTCATTACATAGCAAATCACTGTATAAGTTCTGTACACTTTATCATCCTGAATCATTTTGATGAAAACTTAATTTTTTATATTGGTTTAAATGTTAGCTCACTACTTATTATGACAAATGTATAAAAGTAATATATTTATTTGCTAAACTTAAATTTTTCAGTTTTAAATAAACTAACCTATTATAATAGTTTTGAAATCTCTTAGCATGAAGTAAGGTAACTCTTAATGTAGATTAGTATGTTAATCAGAGACTTCTAAATTATTTGTATTTTGTTTTACATATTAATCTGCCATAATTTAGGAAAAAACTTCTGAAACTTCAATTGTTTTATGCAACTTGCTATGATCTCGATTTTAAAAATTTGTTTGTGGGTATTTGTTGTTTAAACTGTTGATAATATTAGAGATCTTAACTTTTTTCACGAAAGTATATTTATCTTCAAATTTGTACTGACTTCAATTATTTAAAATGCAAAATATGCACAAAAAGTTAATAGACCTAAAAACTAAATGGAAATTTTAATTAAGATTTTTTGAAGGAAATATTTGTATCATAATTAATAATATAAAATATTTAAATTTGTTTTACTTTATTTAATCCTAGTTTAGTTTCATTTATGTGTAATTTTAATATAGACCATAAACTCTAATCCAACCAACAAAACAAAACAAAAAAGAAAAAGGAGAGGACACTTAAAATTTCTTGTTCCTAATGATTTGTATCAATTCTGCTGTTAAAAATATTGTGCTATATGCTTGATGACAAAAAATTGGAAAATTCCATTAGCTTGCATGGGTTATTGGTCTTGGCCAGTAAACTAATGATAAATATTTTAATATTGTGGAAATCAAATTATATGTAACTGCATTGCTTTTGTTAAGACCACCTCTATCAAATTTATGTATCTATATATATTTTTATTTATAATATTTCAGAACATAACATTCTGCATGATGCTTGTGATGTTATCTTGTGCAGCTTTCCTTGTTTTGACTACTATACAAAAACTTCTCATCTTGTTGTTAGCATCATTTGTATTCTGTTCCCTTATTCTCCTGACTCATGTAGATTTATTCGATCTCTTTGACATAGTACACAGGTAAATACATTTTACTGAAAATCTTTTTTATTCTTTAACTTATATGCATTTTAAAGCTGGATAGATCTTTTTCTTTTTAGTCGAAAGGTTAATTAAAAATAGGGATTTTCACTTTAATTAAAAACTTTTGATGTGAAGTAATTTTTTCTTGTACTTTTTATATGAAAATTTAAAATGTTTGAAAGATTTAAGAACATTTTAGGGTTCAAATTCGAGAAAATTTAGGATTTGTCGCATCTCTAATTTAAATTTACTTCAAATATACTTATTAAAATCCATTCTGTGTTTTTATTTTTGGGTAAGATCATTGTTTCCTGTTAAGTTCTAAGTGTTGCTATAAATGTCATAGGCATACAAATTTGGATAGGTTAGGTTATTTGAATGTGGCAAAGCACATGAGGGTTTTTGTTGAAGTCTTTCTGAGGATAAATGCCTTTCTAAAGAAAACTAGTATTCATATTACAACAGAGAAAATTACAAAAGCAACCATGCAGCCAGCCTGATCACCTGAGCTTGAACCCTAGTTTTCAAAATGGTTTTAACTACTCAGACACTGGTGGTTGCATCTACTGATTTGGAACAAGGTCTTGCAAAGTTTAAATTGGAAATTTTACTGAAAAAGAGAAAGATTACCTAAATACCGGAGAATCCAAGTTTCCTTCTAATTCAAGTTAATAGAGTAAAAATCTGTCATCAAGGCTAATCACTTTTAGATTAGAGAGAGAATTTTTCCATGTTTTTCCCAAACTATCAGGTAACTATTCAGCTTTCTAAGAAATGGACATGAGTCATAATTTGTTTTCTGGCTTGACATTGAATGCATGCATAAAATGAAGACATTAGCAGTTAGAATCCTGCTTCGTAAAATTCTGTATGTAACTAGTAATTTTTGTTCTGTGTTGCTTGTATAAATTATAGGTTTTTTGCTGTAGTCTGCTGCAATTTATCAAAATTTTCAAAATGAAATTTGAATTTAACTTTCTTGGATATCAGTTTATCAAAATAAAGAAATGGGCTATTTGAATAGGATTTAAGTTTAAATCATGCATTTCTTAAATATGTTAGTTACTTAAATAATTTACCATTGTAATGTTGCAGAATTAATTTGAGTTAACACAGTTACAGTTATCTGCTTTTGTATTTTCATTTATCCTTTTCCCAAATCTATTTTAATGATTTTGGAATTTGTGTACAATTTTCAATGCATTCCATCAGCCATTGCATCTTTCATTCAAATGTGTTTGAAACATATATAAATTTTATTCCTTTTTAATTATGCATATAATCTCATGAACTTACTTAAGATTCCTATTCATTCTATATATATATATATAATCTCATGAACTTACTTAAGATTCCTATTCATTCTATGTTCATTCATCTAAAAATAATGCATATGGTGTTTAGCATGAGATGCTTTTTGAGTGAAGGCCAGAGTTCAGAACTTTGATGAAGCCTGAAAGTTTGAACCTAAAAGCCTAATGTGTTATATTTTGGGGTACTTAAATTTTGACAGTTAAAAAATCCAATCTTGCCATGTTTGAGAGATTTTGGAAGAGAAAGAGTGATATGAGAATTCTATTCCTCCAGCATACTCTTAATCGAAACTGGAATAGATTTGTGTAGATTCATATCAAAACTGGAATCTATATGTACAGATTCATTTGTCTATAGTCATGTTGTGTAACAAGTGTCAAATATATTTTTATTTCTAATGATTATTCATGAGCTGATCTGTATTCAAGATTTAAAAAAAACAGTAGGTACAGTATGTGGTGATACGTTAACAGTAGGTATAGTGAGATCTTTTCTAAAATTTTTCCCCCTCTTAGTTTCTCTGATTATACTCCCTATTTATTTATTTTGATTAGATTAGAACAAGGAAATTTTAATTTTTCGTTTGAAAGGCAATTTAATTTTTCATTTAAAAGGCAATTTAATGTTCGTTTGAAAGGCAATTTAAGTACTATTAGTATTATTATTTACCATTATTACTTTCACAGCATTTTCATATTTTTAAAATTCTGATTTTCTAAGAGTTTTTGTTTGTACCTGAATCTTGAAATATTTTATATTCCAAACAGTAGTAGGTGGGCTATATGTTGGACAAACGTGAATTAGAGCATCTTTTGGATGTGGTTATTGACAGCTTTTATTCTGAATCTGTGCATTATGATAACTTTTTGTCCAAATACGTATGCTGCTGGAAGAGTATTGAGAGAACATATGAATTGTAAAGGGGGTATTAATTTATGAAATTTGAAAAATTATATTTTTAAAATGTAACTTTGTTCATTTAATAAAACAACTTGATCTCTGTTACATGAATAACTGATATCCACTGGTACTTATTTTTTGTTTTTGTATTCCATTAAGTGACCGAAATTTTTAGTGTCACCTTTCTAGTTAGTGATGTATTTTAACTTCCTCCTTTTAGCCCTGATGGCAGTGGTGTTCCATCCAAATATTCATTGACTATTCTGTTACTACTTTTTGTGGGGGCTCTTGTGGCTCATGGTCATCAGGCAGAAGCAACATCTCGATTAGATTTTTTATGGAAGCTTCAAGCATTGGAGGAAAAAGAAGACATGGAGCACCTTCAAGCTTATAATCGGAAATTGCTTGCCAACATACTGCCTGCTCATGTGGCTGAATATTTTTTGACAGGAGATAGGAAAAATGAGGTATTTTTCACTCTAGAATTTCTTTACTAGTGAAATATAAAATAATTCATCTAACTGATACATTTAATATTCCATTTTTCACTCCTATATTGCTGCAAATCATAATTTGGAGAGTACATTTCATATTTTGCATAGTGTTTACATCCTTATTGTTAAATCACTCATTAACTTTTTTGTTATTTTGTATGTAAGAATTCAAATGTTTAAAAAATTTTGATTTAATTTTAATAAATAAACTAAATAAAAATTCAAAATCTTGAATTCATCTGTAAGTTATTAATCAATGACATTCTGATCTCTAATTTAGAGGAGACCTTCATTATTTAGTGATTTTGAGAATATTAACCATATTTATTTTAAAATGTCCTCCGTTACATTTTAGAATAAATTTTAAAAAATAAAAATTTTGGTGAATATTTGATGGGGAATGGTCCTGATAAGAATGAAGAGGAAGCTACAAATTAAGTTCAATATTTCACTGTAGTATAGAACAAAAAATTAGAAAAAATTGAAGGTACAGTAACAAGCCAAAACATTATAACCATCTCCACATTTTTCAATGAACTCATCTGAATAATGTGGAATGTATGTAACTGCTGCTGGAAAAGGTTAGAAATCATTCTTTCACTTACTTTTGTGAGTGACAAGAAAGGCTGCTTATCTAAGCAAATTTGATAGAGGGCAGATTGTAATGGCCCGAAGGCTTGGGCCAAGTATCTCCGAAACTGCACAGCTCATAATTTGTTCATGATCTGCCATTGTTAGTTTTATGTAAAGTGGATAAACCAGCAGTAGAGGCTAAGGTGTTGGACATCCATCTGTCATCAAAGAAAAAAGACATTGGAGACTGTCCCGCTTGGTACAGCAAAATCTGCACCAGACACCGCCACAGCTGACAATACAATACAGTGCAGGTCCAAGTGCAAGTGTTTTGGAACACACAGTTCAGCAGACCTGTTGAATATGGGACTATGCAGCAGACTTCCCACACCTGTGTTTCTTTTGATCAAGCATCATTGTCAACTACGCCTACAATGAGCCTGGGATCATGGAGACTGAACTATAGATCAGTGGAAGACAGTTGCCTGGTTGAATGAATCGTGGTTTCTGATTCATCATATTGATGGTCGTGCCAGGGTATACTGTCCTCCAGGTGAGCAGTGAGCAGTTGCTCCTTCCCCTTTACATACATTTCCCCATCATATATAGGCTGGAGGTGGTGGTGGTATTATACTTTGGGGTACATTCTCATGAGCATCTCTGGGTCCCTTAGTTGTGGTAGAACAGATCATGAAAGCTGTGGACTATCAGAACATGATTTTGGATCATTTTCTCTGTTACATGGCATTTGTCCTACTGGAAATGAAATCTTTCAGCAGGAGAGGTTCAAGGAGCATAAGGATGAATTCCAGTTACTGTCCTGGCCACCTAGCTCACCAGATAGTAACCTGATAGAGCACATTTTGGGATAACATGTAGTGGTAGCTCAAAGCTCAACATTATTTTGTCAGAATACCTTGACTTTGCATGACTGCTGCTAAGAGATTTAGTATAACTTGCCTCCAGTCATCTACTAAAAACTTGTCATCCAAATGTCAAGTTGCAGCTGTTTTGCAGGTGAAAGATCATGCAATGCATTGTGGAGTAGGTGGTCATAATATTTATTGAAAGAAGCAAAAGAAACTAAACAACACACATTGTAAGCTGCACTATAAAATATAAAAACAGTTAAAAGTAAATAAAAGTATGCTGTTTAAGAATTCAATATTGATAGATGGCAAGTCTGTTCTAAAATTACAAAAACCAAAAGAACTAATTTTGATTTTCATGAGCTTGTTATAAGGGAATGGAACAAAAACATATATCAGGACTACTTCGAATAGGATGGAGGTTTATCACAGTTTGTTAAAGTTTATTCATAACTTAAGTTGCATTAAAAAGTGATTTTTCTTAAAATTAATGTAATTTTTCTGTTGTGCAAGCAATTTTGCATAACATGTTATATCAAAACAGCATGAGTTTGGTGAATATCATATGCAGTGTTGCATGTAATATTTTCAATGTAGCAATGTTAACTAGTTTATGCTTTTGGAATTATTAGGTTGAAAGATAAAAATAAATAGTATCTAATTTAATGTTAGTCCTTTACATTAATATGGATTTAGTATAAAAACTAAATTTTGAAGTTTAGAGAATTTTTTTATTTTTATTTATTTACTTTATTATTTTTATTTTATTTATTTTGTGTGTGTGTATGTGTATTATTTGCTACTGGAATTTTGTTTGCCACTAAATGACATAAATTTGCAGTAATAATCTACTTATATTGATTAATCTTCACTGCAGTACTTTTTCTTTTTAAGCATGCAATTAGTCTTGTGATATTCACTTTAACATGCTTCACATTAGTTTGTTCTTCATCAGTGTCTGGCATTTATCATTCCTAGAGACTCTCGGAGATCTCTGGGATTTACTGTTCTCAGAAATCATGCTATATTAAAGTTGTGTTTTACAGACAATAGTTTGAGAAAATAAAAATCAAGCAGACTGCTGCCAAAATTACTTTTGTGACAATAGAAGTAGCTGATTGTTAGACCATTGCCAAAGTTATCTTGACATCAATCAGAGTTCTTAGTAGTGAGTAACATACAAATAACTATTTTAATTACTGTGTCACTTTATTTTAAAGTGACACAGTAATTAAAATAACACAGTAATATTAAATTTAATATGTTTAGCTATTTAATAATTCTGATATGATGATATTTTTGATAGTCTAGATTATATACATTTCAAAACATAAGAGAAAACATATTATTATTATAATATGTTTTAAAACATATTCAAAACATATTAAATTGTGTATATTTTAAAATTTAAGATCTGTAGTCTTTCTAAATGCAATAATTTATCAAAGTATTTAGAAACTTTCTTTTTCCTTTGTGTGTGTGTAGTTGCTTTTACATCATATACACACAAATAAAATAAATAAATATATATGTAAAAAGAAAAAAAGGAAGTGGAAATGACTTCATATTTTTTTTTGTATTATATTGCTGTATGAATTTTTAAGTATTTGGATGGCAAATAAATTAAATTTAATATTGCTACAATTATAAGAGTCTTAAATTATGTTGTAGGACTCAAAAGTTCCTGGAATGCGTCTGTAACATAAAAATGTTTTGCAGTATTGTGACTACAAGAACGTTTTTGTGTTACTATGTTTTCTCCCTTTTCTAAAAGTGGCTTGTCCCAAATCACGTGGTCGAAAGCTCAGAGTGACGGCATTTTTTGTAGGCAGGATACATTTAGTAACCAGCGATAGAAAGAAATGGCATCAGTTGAGCAGAGAATCAATATCAAATTTTGCGTTCACTTGGAAAAGAGTGCTACAGAGACTTTCAAAATGTTGAAGCATGTGTACGGAAGTGAAACGCTATTTAGAATGCAGGCTTTTGAGTGGCCTTTCAGAGAAGACAGGGAAAGTGCCAAAGACGATGAACACTGTGGCTGTCCCATCACTTCACGCACTGATGAGAACATCAGAAAGGTGTCTGTGGCAGTACGTGTGAACAGACAGCAGGCCACATGTCAGTAGATAATAACCAAGGATCTTAACATGCATAGAGTGTGTCAAGAAATCGTTCCCCGCATGTTAAAGGGAATATGAATGGAAATGGTGGGAGGCTTAATCTTGGCTGTTGACAAAGATCCTTTCCTACTTGGCAGAATTGTTATTGGAGAGGAGAATTGGTGTTTTTTATACGACCTGCAAACCAAGAGAGCATTGGCAATGTGGAAATCGCCGCAATCTCCACAGAAGCAGAAATTCTGCCAAGATTGCTCTAAAGGAATGGTCATGCTAGAGGTTATTCTTTGATATCCAGAGCATTGTGCATCTGGAATTTATCCCTGAAAGATGCACTGTGAACAAAGAGCACTACGTTGAAATACTGCATTATTTGCGTGAGTCGATCCGGAAGAAGAGATAAAAAGTGTGGGCTGAGCAGTCATGGGTGCTGTTGCATGACAGCACACCTGCTCACCGATCCCTACTCGTCAATGACTTTCTTGCAAACATGAAAACAACTTTTTTGCCACATCCTCCTTATTCACCTGATCTCGCACCCTGCAATTTCTTCCTATCTCCTGAATTGGCAAGACGCTTGCAGGGTCATAAATTTCAAACTTCAGATGAAGTTAAATATGCGTCGCCAGTTGAATTAAAGGACATAGCCAAAACTGGATTTCAGACATGCTTCGATGAACTTTACGGGTGCTGGCAAAAGTGTGTTGTTGCACAATGGTCTTAATTTCAAAGGAGGATGTGTTTCTGCAATTTAATTTATAATATTTTTTTACATTATAGATTCAGTCTGGGAACTTTTGAATCCTTACCTGATATGAATGTCCTTATTTCATCTATACAAGAATTTCACTTTTTAAAATTGTATTTTTATGTAGATAGAGTAAAGACAAGACAAATTTTAAACAAAAGTAGCACAATTGAAAAGGGAATCTATTTCAAATTTGAAAAAAATAATTGCTAGATAAATTAGTTTCCAAAAAGGGCACTTGGTGTGTGTTGAAATTGTGAGAATTAACAAAATAGCTTTCAGTGAAGGCTTTAAACATAACATGTTTATTTCTGCCAAATGCTTCAAAATCAGCATGTTATTCAAAATTATAAATGATTGCTTGGAAAAGATTAATTCATTTAATTCAATAGCAGTTGAGTAGTTTTTGAAATTGAACTAGTAGTGGCATAATTTTTATTCCATTCTTGCATTTAATATTCATTTTCTACCATATAGAAAATTTCAAAGATAATAATTTAGTTTCAGTGCAGTTTGTAATACTGTGCACAATATATCATAATATGCAAGATAGCCGTTTTTAAACAAAGAAATATGATATCTTGTGGAAAATATAATGTTAAATATGTAATTTTGACATTAATTATGATATCCTATATTATATTGAAATTTTATGCATCATATTTCAGAGTATTTAAAATTTGTTTTTCAGGATTTGTATCATGAACAGTGTGAAAGTGTTTGCATTATGTTTGCATCCATCCCTAATTTTAGTGAATTTTATATGGAACTAGAAGCTAATAATGAAGGAGTAGAATGCTTGAGATTGCTAAATGAGATAATAGCTGATTTCGATGAAGTGAGTTATACATCACTATCCATTCTCAAATATGCATGTTTTGCTTCAGAACAAGGAATTTTATTTGTCATATACCAAATATTTTTATATAAAGTATTATCACATTGCAATGTAATTAATTACATTGATAAGCAATATATTAGGCTTTCAAAAAGACTGCTTAACCAAGTATCTTTTGAATGGTTTCTGAATTAACTTTCTTTTTGATGTTTATGTATGCATGTGTATAATGTTTGTTTATGCATGTAAGAAAATAAATTAGATCAAATACATACATCTGAGAATAGCATTTTTCTGCTTATTTTTATCCAATTCTATTTATCTGTTACTATACCTAAGCCTGCATGTTGTGAAGTGATTTAATTTCCCTAGAGAAGTATAATGGAATTATAAAAGTCATTTTGGATTGCAAAATAGGCTGTTTGTAAGAGTAATTCTTTGACTTTTTTTATCTTACTCTTATGTTAATATAGGCTAGGAATCTTCTTTATTCTGATTTATCTAACTTTTGTGACAGCAACATTGAAACATGTTCACAAATTTTAATGTAACAAGGAGCACAGGAATGCATCTGTTGTTGAGGTGGGCATATTATACGTAACAGTATCACTCAATTTTGAAGGAAAGTCCTCCAGAAAATGGGTGCAAAATGTTTCCAGTTGTCTTTTGCTACCACCAAACCACTCAAGAGAACTTTTGGTTTGTTGTGTTTTTTAAATAGCCCTGTGCCACAAAGACATTATATATGCATTTGAGAATCCAAGCTTTCTCCAGGATCTGAACCCAGGCTTAACAATATAGCAGTCAACAATGCTAAACACTATATTGATTTGAGGAGGAGGCCAGAAGTCTAAATATATTGATGTACAGTATCGACTGTTTATTAAAACTCAGTCTTAATAAACTCAGCTGCTTATTACGTTCAGATTCCCTGAAACCAAAACAGATACATACTAATCAATAAAAAAGCAATTGCTAATAAAACTCAGGTTGGCAAAAGGTGGAATTTTCAGTGCCAGGATATGTTACTTATACCTATCAAAGCTTATTGTAGTTCATCTAGTTAATATATTGTGGAGCATAGCTTTATAGTTCAGATATGTAGTACTTAAGTAAAATGGGTTTAATCAAAATATTTTTTATACCCCAGTTCTTGTAGCTGTGACATCCATTTTCAGAGTTCTTTGTCCACACTGGAGCTCAGAGAGGCAGGATTTCAATATCTTAAGGTTAAAAAAAACTACTTTGAAGCACTGTAAATCAGGTAAATTAGTAAATGTTCTTTCTCAGATGTAAATGCAATTTCAGCATCCCATCTCTTAAGATTTTCACATTCAAGATCTTTCCTTTGGTACAGACACATTTTGTTCATGAAGAGTTCTAAAAAATGTTCAAAGAACACTTCTTAGCATTACAATCTTTGAATTGAAAGGAAGTAGGCTGGACAAAAAGCAAAAAAAAAAAAAAGCATTAGTTGTGCTTGTAATTGTAAAGTTGCAGATCAGAATAACCAGTGGGCAATATTTCTACCGGCTAGAAATGTAAATTTTGAAATTTTTAATAAATCACTGGAAGGAACATTTTTTAAATTTATTGTGTGCTTACTTGTAACATATCGAAAAGGCCAAGTGAAAAGACTGAAAGAAAATAAAAAATTGTTTAGAGATTTTTATGTTCTTGTTAATTGCAACCAGAGGAAAACTACATTTAAACAGAGAATTTCTCAAGCCGCATTGTGAAATCTACTTAAACAAGGAATTATAATTAATGAACTAATAAATAATGCTAGTATCAAGCAAGTGCAAAAAGATAGAAAATTAGCGTGTTAAAACTGTTTTTCTGGAATAGTTTTAAGCTGTAAAATTAAAACATGTTTCAGTTTCTAGAGTTTTTTTCCTCACTAATTCACTAAATGCTAGGAGAGAATTTTGTACCAGTCGATTGTGACTCTTAAGTTGGAGAAAGAGAAAAACAACATTGTTTTTTAGAAACTGCAAAGTGAGAAGGAAGAGGCAAATCACCACACAGTTGATTACTGGACAAATGACTTGGGCATTTTACTTGGGCTGCTAAATGAATACAAGTCACATGAAATTTGTAATACTGATGAACTAGATTGCATTACAAAATATTACTATAGTGTACATTATATTTAAATTTGTATAAAAATAATACATTTAAATGTGAAACTGCATATGGCTTAAAAAACTGAATATTGCATGTTAATAATTATTGCATTATTAACATTAAATATTAACTTAAGAATTAAGAAGCATCAGTTATTGACTAAAGCAGAAAACCTCAATATTTGACAGGAGTCAAGAATTTAACTTACCATAGTAACAGAACTCATAGATAACAAGTAGTATTTTTAACGATTTTCTTTTGAAATGGAACAGCAAACTGAAAAATGAAAAATAACTTCTCTATTTGGTAACTGTGCAGTATACACACCTCTGATCTCTTAGGGCCATTAGTATTGCTTCCTCAAATACAACTTCTAACAGCCTTTACACTAGAGCATTATAAAAACTTTCAGCTATCATCACAGAAAATATAAAATGTTCAGAAAATTACAAACGGAATTGAGTTTTGTGAAAATGCAACTATTTTGAAGAAGTCAATATTAATGATAGAGGCTATCCATTTTATAATATATATGCAGAAAGTTAATCTCTTAAAATGAGTTGAAAACTGTTTTTGAAATGTGGCTTTTATGTAAAAGAAGCGTCAGAGGAGTTGCAAGCTGTAACTAATGTTTGAGACATTGGAAAAGGAATTTATGAAAGTTTATTTTAATATCTGTGTCAGTTAATAGAAATATTGAGATAACATGTGTAAAAACTTACTATGGAAATGTTAACAGAACTACAGAAACTGACAGCGAAAGTGATACAGAAAAAAAGTGATGATATGCTAACATCAATTGAATCTAGAAGAGCACTGCAAATTCTAAGAAAATCTCTTGGAATTGAAATTTGCTGTTCAAAAAAGCTACCAACAATTTTCCAAAAGTGAGGATACAATTGAAAAATTGTTATTGAACGGTTTGAAACAAATACAGATAGAAAATTTGTTTGTAAGAGCGAAAATTTCATCGAGAACATAATTATAAAAATATTTTTATAAAAAATTAAAAAATAAATTTCAAAATTCCATTAGTAATGTAATTTTAGCATTTATTTTTAATTATTGTTTTAGAATTAATTATTGAATTAGTTGTTAGTTATTGTTTTACATTAAGTCTAATATTAATATCATGATTTACAATACCAAAATCACCATATGTTAAACTCAGCCTTTTAATTAACTTGCAAATGTTTGGAATGGAAATGATTTTAATAAATGGCAGATGCTGTGTATGTATTTTTGAAATTATTCATTAAAATTTTATTTATAGATATGTTTTTTTGGGGGGGTTAAGTTTTAGAGTTGTAATGCCAAAACTTAGAAATATATAAAAAAAAGTGTAAAAACATTTCATCTGCTTAATTTTAATATATGTTCTGTTTAATTCTCTCCAAGTGCCTGTGTTGTATTAAGTAATAAATATATTATTTTTTGAAAAGTAAATAATTAATGCTTAACGGGGGGTAAGCATTTAAAATTTTGTGTAATTTGCAGTTCAAACAATTCTTTGATTTTGTAATGTGTAGTAGGATTATGGCAGATAAAATTGCATAATCTATTTACTAAAATTATGCAACTTTGGTGGTTTAAATATTTTCAGATACTGGAAGAAGAACAATTTAGCTGCATTGAAAAAATCAAAACTACTGGCTATACTTATATGGCAGCATCTGGGCTGACTGCAGCAACTGTCGATATGACGAACCACACTCATGTTACGAGGATGGCAGATTTTGCTCTTCGATTAAAAGATCAACTTGATTATGTTAACATACATTCATTTAATAGCTTCAAGATAAGAGTTGGTAAGAAACTAATTGTACATTTTAGGAAACATATATTTAGGATTAGATTTTTATATTGAAGGGTAATTGTGTTATACTTTTGTGGTTCTGTAATTTGTTTCTTGTAAACATTTTCTCATGTTTATTAGATACTTCAAGATTACGAATATTTTGTTTAGTTTCATTTGCATAATGAATAAGAGGATAGATAGATGATCAGTGTAGTTAAACCTTCGTTTTATTTTCAGTTATAAATTATACATTTTTATTCATGACTTTTTGTATGGTAACTTATTTGTTTATACAAAATGTGAAAATTATTGAGCAGTACCTTAAGGTATTGTATGTAGAGCAGTACATGCACCTTTTTTGTTTCTTCTTTGAGGTATTATCATTCATAGGAAATTTATTTAAAATGGCATATTTTGAATGTGAATGCCTATTTTGGTTAATATTATGAATAATTTAGCATAGTCCAGATATGAATTTTGTTTTCTCAATGACTTTTTGTTTTGAGTGAATTATTCATATGCTACTGTATATAATTACGTTTCAGAAATATTGAATAAACTAACAAAAAGCTATGGATTTTAGTATTCAAATGCCAGTATGCTAGTTTCATGGGAACTTATATATATATATATAAGGTTATAAATGTTAATATTCAGGATTTGAGAAGAATTTTTTTCATGTTGTAAAGCATTATCAGAAGATGTAGCAAAGTAGTTGAATTTATTGCATGCTGAAAAGCACTCTTAATAGCATTAACTTGTTGAATTCTCCCACCTTCATGAGGAAGAGATATTTCCTTCCAGAAATATGTGTTATGAAAGTGGTAAAAATCGGTCAAATTTTATGTTGCTGAGTGTAATTTTCAAATATGAAGGTTCATGATTGCTGAATTGTTGTGAATATGAGAAATTTAAATGTGTAGTTTACTTGCAAGTTGTTTGTGAAAACATCATGATCGATTCTATAACAAATTATTGAAAAAATACAAGAAATGTGTGTCTGTGAAGGAAGAAAGTAATTAAGATTAGCTTTGATGATCAGAAAACTAATATAAACTAGTGGAATTAACTAACAAAAATATCAGGCCGACTCATTAAAAATTGACGAAAAAGCACTTAATAGTGTTCTGTGCAAAGCAGTTTTTAAAGAATTGAGGCGATATTTTTCATAATTTGAAAGTGTAATTCAGCTAAAAAGTGGTTGAAAAACATTTAGAAACTCTGTTTTTATCTCTACAAAGGAAGATTGTACGAATGGTGAAATCATAATTTTTGACAATTGGATGTAATGTCTTCTAGCAACAGAAAAGGTAGGTGTTATGTCTGAGGACATATAAAGGTATAAAATTTGCAACAAAAAGGAAAGTCTCCTGTGAAAGGTCTTATCCAGAAGTTGCTAAGTTGTTGCTAACAAAAGTTGCCAAAAGAGCAGTAGCTACACTTGTATAGATTAAGAAAAATTTATCAATAGTTTATATGTAAATGGCTAATAGGAATAAATGTTCAGTGTTCTTGATAGAAGAATATTAGCAATGGTTATATGCATGATTAAAAAAATGAACTTAAGTGTCATGTTTCACTCAATGTAAAATTGAGGGAAATTTAAACCCTAACTTAAAAGGAAAAAAAAAAAAAAAAAAAAAACA
>KK117372.1:99221-119756 GCA_000611955.2 Stegodyphus mimosarum
TTATGTCATGAACTTATGTTACGTAGCATTAATTGTAAATGCTCCTGACTAGAGTGGAATTTAAATTTCGTTGAAGTAGTTTGTCATTGAATGCAATGCTTTTAATCTTGTTAAGATCCTTTGCAGTTAAAAAAATCTAGTCTATTTTAATTCCTAAATGCTTTTTCCTGCTATTCTACCTCATATTTCATTATTTGAACAAATATCATTAAATTTTATTAAGTTATTGCAAAATCACTGAATATGTGTTCAAGTGTAAATGTAAAGGGACCAAGTTAGTTGCTAAAAGATAAATGTGGTCTCAGAAAAAAAATAAACATTTTGATTGCCAAAAGCTATAAATCCAATGAGTAATTAAAATTTTAATATAATCTGTGTTGAATCTGTTTCGTAAGGAAAAAAAATTGTGCTCGCAGGAAAATATTTAAGTGTATGTCATTGGACAGCAGCTTTTTTCTCCAATACATGAAATTGTATGCATGATTAATTATAGCATATAAGATAAAATATGTGTATACTGAAATTCCAGTTGTGCTTTGAGTATCTTCAGATGGAAAATATTAAGACTGGATGCAGACAAGCCAATTTAAATGGAGAAGATAAGAACAATTAAATATAGCTGCAATCCCTGGAAGCTTAATTTCAATCCTGCAATCACTTGACAATAATCAGTTGATAAATTTTCTTAAAAGGTTTTTTATTGGAAGTGAGTGACTGGAAATAACAATTAGAAATAAAGTGTAATGGGCAAGTTTGAAAATGATGAGTGAATAGCTCATGCACTTATAGAAATTAATTTCACTGATAATAATCGAGATAAGTTCTTAAAAAAACAGGATTTTCATAGATTGATTATAATTTAATCTGTGGCATGCTGAAAATAGCATCTCTAAATCTGTGATGTTGGAGTAGGAGAATTATGCATTAGAGCAAGAAAGTTAGGAATTGATTTATATTTTGATTTACTATTGCAAAAAGTGGGATTAATTTCATATCCAGTAGTTTCTGTCTGATTATTATAGATATTAGAAACTCAAATTCTTTTTTTGGATTTTCATCCATAATGATAATGGATAATTTAAATGTATCTGACTAAGAAAAATTTCAAGTTGTTTGATATATTTGAATCTGTTGTGTCAAATTTGAACTTCTGAAAATCAAAGTGGTTGCAAAAGTTAGTGTCAGTAAATTAATGCCTTTGAAAAACTTCACTCCCCCCCACCTCAGTTTTCTGTTATGAAGAAAGGGGAGAAAATAATTGTGTAATAAAATACATACCGTAATATAATTTTATTTTAAAATAAGATGTGTTTTAATCCAATTATTTTCATGCTAAATCTTTTGCAGTATGTTTGTCTCCACGAGCATTTTTGGCCAAAAACTGTAGGTGATAGCAGAAATCTGAGTGCATATATGAAATCAACCTACACATATATATATATGAATAAACAGAAAAAAACCTTACTTGTGATAATTCTTGACTGATTAAGAGTTCAGTGATTGAATAATTATTGTTTCATTCATATGTTGATACAGATATCTGTACATTATAAAATTTTAAGTATGATGGTTCATAATGATAGAACTGGGTATAGTATTATACAAGATGGATGCGATCATGTTTATTGTTGTGACTGGTCTTCTTAATCTGAATCTAATATAAATGGGATCCACTTCAATCATCAAGATCACAAGAGGGAAACTATTATGTCTGGCTTTGATCTATGTCTTAGTCTTCCTGTAGGTGACTGGAGAAGTTTGAATTTAGTGGAAGTCTGGGTTTGATTGTATTTGGATAAAAAATTTTCTAATTACATTGGAATTTCCAAATTGGAAAATTACATTGGAAATTTGATTATAATTGGATAAAAGATCATCTGCATTTTATAAGAATCATAAAACAAGGATTAGTTTTGGAATGACATACTTCAGAAAGATTTATTATGAGCATTTTACTGTTTTAAGGATAGAAAAGTAAATAAATAAAAAAGAAAGTTTTAGGAATGGCTGATGATTATACATGGTGCTAGTGTGCTAGTGTAATTTTTGCAGTGTAAAAAGATGAGACTTGGAGACAAACATAGCTGTAGATTCAACATAATTTCTTCCTTGGCTAACTAATTCTTGAGATGCATAATCTGATTCAAATATCATCATTACGACCCCACATAATGATATGCATATATGGTATGTAGCCCACATTTTTTGGAAGCTTAGTGCATCATTAAACAATGGATAATACAGAAAGGCGAGCAGTGATGTATTAGTTTGAAGTAAGCTAGCGGGAAAAAATGTGTGACACATTTAGAACAAGATCTAGGAGAGAGTCAAAAGAAGGTTTTGGTTTCAATTGAGATCTTTAATATGATTGGCTAAAATATACTTGCATTGCAGTGTTGTGTAAGATCGTATGATATATATTAATTTGAAATTATGCATTTTAAATTGATGTATTATAAATAATTACTATTTTTAGGACAGAAAAGGGAAATAACCGAATTAAAATGAAGAATAATACATTGCAAATATGTATAACTTTAATTCTTCATGCATGCAAGAATATGTTTTGGCGAAAAATAGATATTGCCTGCTTTAGAATCACAGGTATCATTGTATACCAACACTAAAAGTGAATGCCTTGTGTATATTGCTTTTGGCAGTCAACCTCATTTGCCCTCTTTTTTATATTGTATGCCATCCATTTAAGTTTCCTAGTACTCTGTTGCGTCAGTTTTTTGTGAAATATTTGCATTTTCACAAGATACATTTCCAAATGTATTTTAATGTAGCATTTACATGTATTAATTAGAGTTCTAATTGCAAAATTTATTAAATATTAGTCTGAATCCTGATAATAAATGCTGCCATTTTGCAAATTTTGATTCTACCCCCTCTTAGATATTGTATTTGCAAGTTATTTCTCTATTATGTATGTGTGGCTGTTGAACATGCCTCTTTCCTGTATCATACACAGCCTTTCAGAGTTTAAGTATGCATGTTATGCTGTGGTCACGATTTGTAAAAAATTGCACTTTTAAACTGTTGTGATAAAAAGTCTTCAAAACATGTTATATAAAGTACAATTTGCAAAAATTGTTTCCATTGTAAGACATCCCAGAGATAATATATACAATATATTAATATATATATATATATATATACAATGAAATGAAAACATATTTATTATTCATGTTGTCTATAATAAATTTTTGTTGTACATATTTTGTGTTTTCTTTAATGCAGTTTTAAATTAATACACACATTTTGAAGATAGTTCGTGTAAAAAAAAGTTTGTAATTAGCATTTGGAATTTGAAAAAGAATGCCAGTGTAGTATAAAATTAATCAAGGCTGTAATTTGGGGAGGGATATTAACCATTTAGCTTAACTGTAATCTAAACCTAAAGAAGCGCGAAAATACCATTTTGCGTCGTGCCTTTGCAGTTTTACTATGTACTTTTAAATATCTCGAAAGAAAGTTAGTGGAACTAATTTGGTAGATGTTTGCAGAAGAATTCTAGTATTTGTGACCGTTGTTTTTTCTGCTCTCACTGTTGCTAATTTAATATTGAAATGAATTTCTTTATGAGTTTCCTTCCATTTTTAACCCTTCTCTTTTACATATACTTGTGCATCTCTACCTTCACTGATACTCTTTCTTCAAGTGTCGTTTTTATCATCAGAAGTTGTAAACGTATTGACTTTTTCAAATAATGCAAACTCAGCAAAACTACCATTTAAAACTAGTTTACTGGTGATTTACCGATATAAAAAAGCTATTTAAGTATAAGAATAAATAATACGAAAACGGATAGTTTGTTAAAAAATTATCAGGCATTATGAAAATTGTATGAAAATAAATTATATTCCGCTGAACATACACTCACGTTTGTGAAAATTGCAACACCATGAAGGACTTACGCGAGTGAGCTGAAATTTTCAGGAAATGCAAAGTAGCCCATGATATGCAAATGATTAGAATTGCAAATCCGTAGCGCATGCGTATGCTGAGCAGCGCCCTCTGAACGGCTGATGGATCCGAATAAATAGACGGCTGTAGCGAGGCGTGTATGGTTATCGGTGGTTATCTGCTAGTGGTAAACGTTAACTCAATCTGTACTTATGCCTCGTCGACGAAAGAGAGCGAGATTTGAACAACTTACAGAGTTTGAACGAGGGAGAATCATCGGCCTTCGTGAAGCTGGATTGTCGTATCGTGCAGTAGCCTCTCGTGTGCAGCGTAACAGCAGCACAGTGATGCGCGTTTGGAAGCAGTGGACGGACGAGTGTCGGACAACTCGGAAATCCGGGAGTGGACCCCGAAATGTGACGTCAGCTCGCGATGATAGACACCTGGTCCGCATGGCGCGGACGGACCGTACAGCTTCCTCTAGACAATTGGCAGCACTGTGGTCAATAGCTACAGGTGTTTCATTGTGTGCTTCATCAATTCGTAGACGTCTGCTGCAGTGTGGACTGCGCGCACGGACTCCTTTATACAGGATCCCCCTAACGCACGACCATCGCCGCCTGCGGCTACAATGGGCCAATCAGCATAGAGACTGGCGTGCTGATTGGCAGCATGTCGTGTTTTCTGACGAATCCCGCTTTAATTTGTGGTACCATGATGGCCGCATTCGTGTCAGACGCTATGCCGGTGAACGCCACCTTCCGGAGTGCATTATCGAACGCCACAGTGGACGAACACCCGGAGTTATGGTCTGGGGCGCCATAGCATATCATAGACGATCTCAATTGCTACGAATTGTGGGCAATCTGAACAGCAACCGGTATATCCGTGAAGTTCTACAGCCCGAAGCTGTTCCCTTCCTTCAAAGCTTGCCAGGCGCTGTATTTCAACAGGACAATGCCCGCCCTCATACTGCTCGGATTGTTAAATCCTTCTTTGCAGCGCAGCAGGTACAGCTTCTTCCTTGGCCTGCGTGTTCCCCGGATATGTCGCCAATTGAACATGTGTGGGATGTCATTGGTCGGCGTCTTGCTCGTGATCCTCGTCCTGTTGCGTCTGCAGACGAACTTTGGGTACGCGTACAAACGATATGGAATGCTCTTCCTCAGTCAGACATTCAAACTTTGTTTGACTCCATGCCACGTCGTGTGTAGCAGCTTATTGCGGCGCGTGGTGGCCACACAAAATACTGATTCTGATCTCTTGTTCTTGTTTGTTTGCTTTGAACATTTAATCATTTATTTGTACCACTACCACTCAACTGTGTATTAAATTGCATTCAATTATGACGATTCCTTCTTGGTGTTGCAATTTTCACAAACGTGAGTGTAAATTGCAAAATTATGGGTGATTTTCCATTATACCCTCGTACGATAATTGTCGTTACGGGAAAGAACAAAAATGTAATTATTGTCGTCGGACACTACTAAAAAATAGTACAGACATTTTATTTTCATTTTATAAACTAAATAATTATCATTTATTGACAGAACGTATTTAAACGCCAATGTTTATTTCTGGCGCAAACTGCTTAGCAATCGCTTCGATGAAAGAGCCCAATGAATCTTTTCCGTTCACTTTCTATTATTTTCCCCACACGAATTCTGCCGAATGCATGCCGCAGTAGAACGGTGTTTGCAACACCAGGGTACCTGAGCCAAAGGCTCTACCCCTTGTAGAATTTATTTGGTAGCTACGAAAGTAACTAGCCAATTAATAAAATAAGTGTCGGAGATAAATGTATACAAATATTTTTTTTTTAAATTATATGTGTAGAATATGAATTACTGGAATAGTTAATATTAGATTAATTAATTTCTAGGAAGCTGGAAAATAGCAAGCTGTATGAGCTGGTGAGGAGGCGAAAAAGGCATGATTAGTGATTAGTAAGCACAAACATATCAAGCAACCTGAACCCAAATATATAAATAGAGAGATGTTTAAAGACAAAATAACATATATGCAGGATGTACGCAGAACGACAAACACAAAT
The DNA here is from genome assembly GCA_000611955.2 of Stegodyphus mimosarum. Classification (NCBI taxonomy): domain Eukaryota; kingdom Metazoa; phylum Arthropoda; class Arachnida; order Araneae; family Eresidae; genus Stegodyphus; species Stegodyphus mimosarum. The sequence continues at coordinate 105,184 of KK117372.1, forward strand.
CATAATCAATACTATAACATAAATATATACACAGGGAATAGGAGCAAAAATAAAGTGAAAAGTGATTCAAGAGAAATGAGCAGCAGGTAAAGAATTTACATTATGGTCGTATTCAACTGGGCCAAGGGCCTATCCATATTATTTAGATCATTATAATCATAAGTACAGATTTTAATGCTATCGTTGTCAATAAGGCTTTGCCTTGCGTGAAAATGTTTTGCCAATTTGTAGTAATGGGATCTGAGTAGCTTCATTCCAAGCTCCTCATGTATCCTGTTGTTTCGAACATACCATTCGGCATTAGTAATTTGGCGAAGAACAATGTTCTGGCAAGCCTGCAACTTTTGCCTGTTAGTTTTTCTGGTCTGTGCCCAAACTGGACTGGCATAACATAACAATGGTCTGAGAATGGACTTGTAAATAAGTAACTTATTGTCTATAGATAATACACTGTTCCGAGCAATTAAGGGATAGAGTTGTGCTTTACGAACTCGGAACCTCTGGATAATAGAAGTGATGTGTGGGGACCATGTAAGAGTATTATTGAGGATCACCCCAAGATAAGGGACTTGCTTGGCCCATGGAATATTTGAGTTGTAGAACTTCAGATTGCTCTTGATTCTTGTTTTCCTTGTGAAGAGAACTGCCTTGGTCTTGTCAACGTTGACAGCTATTTTCCATTTATTGAGCCAAATCTCTAGTGAGTGTATATAATTTTGTAACCGTTGAATAACTGGACCAATAGATGCACTTTGTGCTAGGATCGCTGTGTCATCTGCATACATAGCTAGTGTAGTGTCGTGTGTGGTAGGGATGTCATTCACGTAGATATTAAAATATGTGGGTCCAAGCAAGGACCCCTGTGGGACCCCTGCATGGATAGAGTGCGAAGTAGAATTTGTTCCAGATACGTGAACGACAAAGTGTCTACCAGTAAGGTAGGAATTAATAATGTTTATTATGTATTCTGGGAATCCCAGAACGTGTAATTTGTAAGTAAGGGCATCCAGCCAAACTCTATCAAAAGCCTTGGCTATATCTATGAAGAGACCCCCGGTGACCTTCCTTGAAGCTATACCTTCAGAAATGGTTTCAATAACTCTGTACAACTGGTTGGTGGTAGAAAGATTCCTCCGAAAGCCAAATTGATGCGGGATGATGATGTTATTGACGTCCAGGTGCGTATTAATTCGTTTCAGCAGAATGGCTTCGAGCACCTTGCTGATAGACGAGAGAAGACTTATCGGTCTGTAAAATTCGGGTTTTGCTGCAGGTTTACCAGGTTTAAGGATGGGCACAATCTTTGCTGTTTTCCATGGTTGTGGGTAGTATTGCCAGTTGAGGATGATATTACAGATTTTCGTAAATAGAAAAATTGTCTTGATGGGCATCTTCTTCAGCATATCATTGGTAATAGTATCCAACCCAGGGCTTTTTTTCCTTTTTAGCTTTTTGATAATAGCAAGAACTTCTGAAGGTAAGGCTGGAATGATGTTGTTTGTGCATGGGGTTGTTGAGAAGGTGGAGTGAAAGAGTTGAACAGTGTGTTCAGTGTCCGTATCATGAATGTTGTTTGTGCGAAATTGAGATTCCAGATGCTGCGCTAAAAGTTCTGCTTTCTCAATATCGGTGTAGTGGATCCCTTGAGGCCCTTTAAGGGGCGGAATGTTATTGTGGCATTTAGTATACCTCTTAATAGCTTTCCACAGTGAGTTATCATCTGTGGTAAGGTTATGGAGGTATCTGGTCCAGCTGTGTTGTGCTTGCAAGTTTAAAAGAGATTTGACCTTATTGCAGAGACGGTTGAAATGTTGCTTGTCATCCCGGTTGCGGGATCTTTGAAACTGTCTTCTGGCTGCATTTCTGAGCTTGATTAGGTGCTGTAGCTCAGTACTTCTGTGAATGCGGCTCTGAGGGACTTCCTTTTGAGCATCTACAAAGGCACTGGTAATTTCGGAGACGAAATGCTGAACTAAACTATCAATGTCATCCCTTCTATGAACTGTGGGTAGCGTGTACTGTATGTTGTTTAGAGTTTTGGCGAACTTTCGCCAGTCAGGAATAAAGACTCTTGTGTGTGGTGGGGTATAACTGCTGATGTTCAGAATCATTCTGACCGGATTATGGTCAGAAGAGAGTTCATCCAACACAGAAATATCCAGCGGAACGCTGGTATTTCTGAGCAGGAAGAAGTCGATGATTCCTGTAGAACGGGCAGTATACCGTGTTGGAGTTTTAGGAGCTGCTATGCGTAGGTTCGCCGAATTGGCCAAGTTGTATACTACGCGTCCAGTGTTGTTAGAATTGTAGCAGTTCCAAGCACGGTGTCTAGCGTTCAGGTCTCCACCAATAATAACATGTGTGCCAAGTGAGAGTAGTACCTCCAGGTCCATACGAACAAGTTGAGGGTTACGTGCTGGTGGAATGTATGTGGAGACAAAAATGTATGTTGTGGAAGTGCTTGTAATGAGTGAAATAGCTGAGGCCTCAATGGCTGAAAGCTGTGGAATTGGAACAGGGTGATGAGGGATGCAGCGTTTAATTAGAAGTGCAGTACCCCCTCCTCCAGGATTCTGGACAGTGGCAGGCCTATTATATCTATGCACAGCATAATTCTGCACAAAAATTGGAGTAGAGGGGCCAAGGCGGTGTTCTTGTAGGAAGAATAAATCGGGATTGTACTTATTTACAAAGTCTCTGAGTTCATGAATTTTACGAGACAGTCCATTCGCATTCCATGTAAAAATGTGTACACAATTATTTGCACAATTATACATGTTCACTATTACAAACAGAACCAAATACATCTTCAAATATATTAAAAAAGATAAATAATTTATCAACAGCATTAGGAGCTGCCTGTAATTCAGGCATTTTGTCAGTTATTTTACGAATAATATTGCCTAGAGAGAGGCCTTTAAACACATTGCTAATTTCTTTTGAAAATTTCAGAAAATCCATAAAGCCTCCAAGGGTAGACTCGTTTTGTGAAGCACCAGGGTGTACATTATTAGTATCACTTTTGGGTGCGACAGTTTTTTCAGGTTTTAAATTCTTCACAGCATTAGCATATGAGAGTCCATTAGTAATATAATTATTATTTTAGTTATTAACAGTATTTTGACTGCTTTGCTTAGAATTTAATACAGTATTTTTATTACTAATAACATTGGGTTTACCCTTAGATGCAGTATTATTAACAGGGAACTTAGTGCATCCCCTATAATTCGCTGTGTGGTCCGTTTGGAGACAGTTGCAGCACTTAACATTATCTAGACGTTTTGCAGAGCAATCCGCCGTTTTATGAGGTCCAGCACACTTGACGCATCTGGGTTTGAATTTACACATATCAGATGAATGATGGAAGTGCTGGCAGTTGTGACATTGCACAACACTTCCATTAGAATGGTACACAGTAATTTTAACATAAAAACCCATGAGTTTGACAATGTCATAAACCTGCTCAACCCCAGGGGCATTACTAAGCTGCACTTGAAATAAAGGCATCGGGGCACGGGTTCTAATTCTGTGCATTTGTGCAACCCGCCTTACTTTATAACCAAGAGCTTGAAGCTCGTCATTGATTTCATCGACAGGGCAATCAATAGGTAGCCCTCTGATGACAACCTTAATAGGTTTATCATGTTTAGTTAGAATCACATAATGATCTACTTTCTTCTCATCTAAATATCTAGTAATGATCCTGTGATCCTCCTCATTAGCGGGAAAAATTTTCAGAAATTCACCATTTACTTTGCCTACAAATTCACATTTAGTATCTGCCTTTAGAATTTTTAAAAAATCACTAAACTTAACATCAGGCTTTGCCATAATTGGTCGAATTTTGGGCTGAGCAGGCATAGCATCATTATCAGGTCCAGTTTGGGTGTCCATTTCTATTATATGTACATCATTATCATCTATACTATGATCAATACTTTCATTTGTACTATTACATGATAGTTTCTGAAATTTATTGGCTAACGGCAGTTCTACATTATTTTTTACCAATTTAGCCGGACGGGAGGTAATCCTAGGTTGGATAAAGCCATCCTCGCCCCTTGTGTCGTTAATAGACCTTTTCTGAACTTTTTTAACAGAGCTTCTTTTAATTTTAGCTTTAGACTTGTCATTAGATACATTATCAACAGAATTCTTAACATTATTATCAGCACCTTTATCAACATCAGTAGCAGTTTTAATTTTATGCAACATAACATCAACACTATTAATGCTAGAAAAAGTGGGATTCAGGTTACAAATATGTTCGCACTTACCTACCATTTCCTTCAGGAGACCTTCGGCAATGGCTCTTGTTTTCTGGTAATCATCCGTAATTTGCTGCTTGACCGCATCATCAGTAAGAAGTTGTAATTGTCGTGCACACATTAATCCTTTAGATTCAATGTCATTTTTAATCCTTTCTAACATTTGCATAATGCTAACATAATCATCCAAGCCAAAAACCGTTTTATTTAACAGGGTATGCCAGTTTCCGCCGAGTAAAGAATTTCCATACTCTATCAGTTCCTCACTCAAATTCATAATCCAGTTCATAACGGTCTTCTTAAGGGAATCCGAAATATTGGCACAATTAACACTATCTTGCATGATGAAAACTCACTCACACAAAACACACACGAAGAATCAGGATACGAAGTAATCCATAGCACTCTCGGAACACGAGGTGAACAGACACAGGAGAAAGAAAAAAATTCTGCCGAATATGATGGCAAATTTTGTCTGGCGGTACTGGGATGTTGCTTGTTCCTTTTTTTTTGGTGGAGTCTCATAGGTGCTCTACTGTCTACGTATGAACGCCGGTTTCTGGATCCACGAAGTTTAACTTGTCATTCACTTTGGAATGAACAAAGCCTGCTCTTTCGAGTTCGTCAGTTTTGTAAGCTCTCCAACAATCAGACTACATGACGGAGCCTTCGTTTACATTTTCTTCGTTGCATTTTAGCAGGCACTCTGCACATCTATTCGGAATGGCAACAAGGAATGTATCCTTTGTATTGCGGCAAATCCCGCCAAAAAACCATCGTGTGTGGGGGGGGGGAATAGGCCCAACGTTATTTTTCCTCTTGGTGAATAGACTTTGTCTGTTTCAACGATTTGGCCTGGCCAGCCTATCTTCTCCGCTCCTGGCTCAAAGCGTGTTCGTCACAAATTTTCTAAGATAATTGGTTCAATCGACAACAGTAGTGTGTGACTACAAAAGTTCTTTTTCATGAAGTTCGATGGATGCCAATTCCATCGACCATAAATAAATAAATGTTATGGCTGTTGTGAAGCGGAGACGAGTATTCTCGAACCAATTGCCATTTCTGATTCCGATTTCTTTTTACGCCACCTTACCCTATTTTCTTCGATAGATAAAATCATATTATGCAGATTGGAACGTTTTCGTTCTGAAGGGATAATTCCACATCGTTGAAAATACGCTATAGAATCTGCTTCGTTATTTGGGAGATCGAAAAGAAACATCGATACAACGAGGAACTTCGAAAGCCAACTAAATAAAAAAAAGTTGGCCGCCACAAAATAACGAATTACGATGTTTATCGATTATTATTATCGATGTTACTTCCACGAAGTAATGAGTTACGACGCTTACCGATTATTTACGATTTTTTTCACTTCTCCACAAGAAATATGCTATTTCTTTAGGATATTTGTTTAAAGGTTGCTGGGGTATAATTAAAAAATACCCAATTATGTAAAATGAAAAAAATCAAAATTTGCATTTTAATAAAAAAAAAGTTTATATATACCTATACAGATTTTACCATTTGCTTTTCATTGAAAAGATGTTTTACTCGCATGTGTAATTAAATATATTTTTATAAACTCTTTTTCAAAACAAAACATGCAGTTCATAGCGCGATAGTTTATACAAACTCTATACTCCTAATTAAAAATCTCATTCGTATGCAAAGTAAACAAGCCGATAAGAAAACTCTCTTTTGTATTACACTTTTATAGTACTTAACTTTTAATAGTTTGGTAAACAACAGAGAGGCAATATAATATATTTTCGTTTTTTTTTCTGCCAAAAAAAAAAATACAGGGGTTGGTGTTTTTTTAATTGTTTTAGTTTTTATTTATTTAATGAAGTTGATTCCTCATTGTGTGTAACGGTTTTGGTTTTTATTAGGAATTGCGAATACGCTGCCTTAAAATTTATATTTTAAATTTAGAGATCTATGGTGGTTGAAATTAAACACATGTATGAATACTTTTAGCATATGTTATTTACCGAATTACCGAACATATCGTTGTTTGAAAACTTAATGTATTTTCTGATCTTAATAACGTATTTTCTCTTACTGAAAATTTACCCCTTGATAAATTGATTCTCCGACTTTCCAGTAACGTATCAGGTATTGATGTAATGTAAAGAAATTCACTGTTGTTAACATCGTTCGACTTTAGCCGGTAATGTAAAGCAAAAGGTTAATTATAGGACAAAATCTCTGAAGTTTGAAAGGAGATTTGTTCTTCTGGAACCGGCATTCCCGACTTTTTTCTTGCATCGACCGCTTTAAAGAAATACACTTCTTTAACTCACTCACATTTTTCTCTAAAATACATAATATACAACCTAATAATACAAATAATTGCACATGAACAGCTTTTAAGGTATTTCTCTCGCTTCTTGCGTGCCTTCGTAGTGTAGTGGTCAGCACGCTCGACCCGTATTCGAGAGTTCCGTGGTTCTTTCCCGGGGAGGGCATTGCTCATTTTCATATCTCCTTCCTCTAAATAACCTAATGGCTCTACAAGTGGCGCCCGAACAAAAAAAAGGTGGTGGATGATGATTCTCCTCCGCCGAGATTTGGCGACTAGGTCCCCTAGTCCCCAGACGCCCTTTAAAAAGGAGAGTATATAAGTTGTTTCTCCCGCTTTCTTGGTGTAGTATTTAGCACGCTCGGTGCTTATTCGAGAGGTCCGTGGTTCGAATACCGGCCAGGACATTGCTCATTTTTCACAACTCCTGCTTCTAAATAACCTAATAAATCTACAAGTGGCGCCCGAACAAAAAAAGGTGGTGGATGATAATTCTCCACTTTTCTTCCCTTTAAAAAGGGGAGTATATAAGGTATTTCTCCCACCTTCTTAGCATATCCTCATGGTGCAGTGGTCAGCACGCTCGACGCGTATTCGAGAGGTTCGTGGCTCGAGCCTGCCAGCGAAGGCATTGCTCATTTTTCATGACTCCTGCTTTCAAAAAATACCTAATGTCTCAACAAGATAAGATTTAAGAACAGATTAAACTTATGAACAAAAGTTTTTTAAAAAAAATCGTTTATAGATTTATGTTTAATTATTTTTTATATTATCGCTATTAATTTTACGAATGTAAACAAGTTTTCCGAAACAAAATCACTGATCCTAATGACACAAAAGTTCTTTTTTAATGAATGTCATGGCTGCGCTTGATGTATTAATGTAATTTTTTAAATATTTGGCATAAAATTCCTTAATTTAGTTTTTAAATCACCTCGTTTAAAAATCTTCATACTTTTTTGTCTGTGTTTTCTTATGTTCTCGCTTTTTTCTTTTTCATATTCATTTATTGCATAAAAATTTTAATATCTGAATAACAATACTGTTGATTTTACAAACGTTATTAGTCAATTTTACCGTACCCCATATATTTATTTTATATGACTTTTACCTTTCTATATGATACAGCTTTATAATCAGTGAACTATTAACTATCAATTTTGTTAATAATTTTTTGTAGTCAATCGCATCTTGATTATGCCGATATAGGTATATTCGGCTGTCGACTCCTTGGCCATCATAGAGCCCCTCTGAAATTTCATCACCCTCAAGGTCTCTATACCGACCCCTTTCGGGACCCTTGATGTAGAATAAGCTGTCGGTTACTTTTGCAACTAGAAAAAGTTCTATTCATGTTTCTTACGCTGCTATGAGTAAACATGTATAGAATCTGAACAATGGATAAATGTGTTGATGTATGACAGATGATACGCGAGCTTCACTGAATCTTTAATGTGTCAGACACTGGGATATTCGCTCTCAAAGTTTCAAGAATACTGTGAATATAAGAATTTTAGCCGAAACGATATTCGTAATACAATATCCGCCGGTTATTAAAATCACTTCTGTTCTAAATATGTTTGAGTTTAATGAATGGCGATTTCAGTCTTGCAAATTACGATATCAACTTTGAACGGATTTGGTTAGATATAGTATTTAACAATTAATCTAATAATTGATACCTAAATTGTAAATTTAAAATTAAACTGTTTGCAAACTTATTTTTTGATTTTTAGCTCAAAGGGTGTTATTCCAGAAGGGCTATTGATTTCATTTTGGCATTTTGCTTTGAGAACTTTAAATGTCCGTTTCACTTTTCAAATTATTGCCGCCAAATATTATCGCCCTGTGTTATATTTAAAGAAATTAAGTAATGAAGAATCTGCATAAATGCATGTATGTTTCTCGCATTGTGACAAAACACCGGTAAGTAGAGCCATCAAAGTTTGAATAACGTAATCCTGCACTGAATATAGGCATCTGGAAGCCCTAATTTGGAATTTGTTTTTCTGAACTGAACGATTTCAAAGCGAGCAATGGCAACACTGTACGGAAAAAAAAAATTTCATCTCAAGCGCGCGAGACTTAGTATCGGAAACTCTATAGGTATGCTCATTTTAAAATTATTTTGCTGTATTGCTGTTGTACTGAATTTCATAGTTTAAGTCTGAAAAACATGGAATTTCATGATTTAAGTGTGAAAAACATGATATTTAATAAATAAGTGTAACCCACAAAACGTTAAAAATTACGCCCATTTGGACGTAATGTAAAATCTGAAAGCTTTCAGTTTTTTTTTTTTTTTTTCTTTTCCCCTTGTGTTATAATAAAATTTTATCATTACAAACCTAACGAAATTTTTAACTTTTACAAAAAACAGCTGTATCCGTATTTGTTTCATATTGTTCACCAACTGTCTTTCAATTGTATTTTCGAGTTCTTAAAACTGTTAGTAGTGTTAGAAAACGATAACAGTTAAACATATTTCTTCTTCAAATTGTTGAGACTACCTTCATAGCAACTACTCCGGTAAAAGAAAAAGGAGAAGACAACAGTTATTGATTCGAGCATTTTGGCAACAGAGAGAAACCAAGCGGAAACCGTAGAACCAAAGCTGTATGTAAGTAAAGCGCATGGAGGTTAGAATAGACCTCCATGGTAAAGTGTCGGCACTCCCATGCTATAACAAGACGCCAAATTGCAGCGCAAATCCACTGCAGTGGTGGCGATGTAAACTAAACCTCTTCCCCTCCTCCACTCCCCTGCAGTGACGTCATGGAGATTGGAAGTAAGATGGCGAGGCGGCAATGAGTTTTGACACGATTGGATGTAAATATTTTGCAATTGCGTCGTGATTATATATATAAATGTATATATTTTCTATTTGTACAGTATTTCAGAGTTTTAAGTATACGAAAAGAATACATTTTTAAGCAAAGTTTATTGTTATTAACATTAAAATTGTGCATTATTTCTTCTCCACTTACAGAGCTTCTACCTAAAATACATTCTCAAATATGATGAGATTTTTTTAGCTTCTGAGGCATCTTTTAAATGAAAAAAATCTAAGTCAATTTATAATTAATGCTCAATTCGGTCCATTTCAAATTAGCGCTCTTTTAATATTAATAGTGAAATACATTAAATAGTACATAACTTTCTCTGAATATTACTGAAAGGGAATAAAAAAAAGATTTTTTAAAATATTATTTAAAACTTGTACCTGCGTTATTATAAAATATAGGGGAATAATTCTTTTAATTATCAGATTTTTTTACCTTTAATTTTAACAATACATATCCTAAAACTGTTCTTTATTACTTCCTTAAGTGCGCATCGTCTCAAGGAAACGTGTAGAAATGTATTCCATCAGATTTCGACGAAATCTTACTCTTGCAATCCTTAATCCGCAGTATCGATACGCCATTAGAGAAAATTTTAAATAAAAATTGGTTCTGAAAAGAGCCTTTTGAAATTAAAAAGTACAAAATTAATAAGTTATAAATAACACAACCAAAGCACGATAGAAGTTAACAAGATTTGGGTAGAATTAAACAAACAACCAAATCAAAAGAACCAATGACTGAAAAGAAAAGGAGCATGCGCAGTTTTACTGATTGTGTTTCCACATCGCCACCGCTACGAGCGCTGCGGTCGTTACGAAGCGCAATTTCTCCCATTGAAGTGTCGACGCTTTACTTACATACAGCTTTGCGTAGAACTAGCATTTTTATTTAGAACTTTTAACTTGAACTCAATTTTTTGAGGAGTTTTTGAATCGGCTGTAATCGAATATTGTTGTTTAAATGATTATCATTTTTCAACTAAAAATGTAACTAATATTGTGTCCCTATAAACCTAAGAAAAGCTAAGTCATGTCTGATGATTATTTCTATGTTATGAATGATTTATTTAAAAAGATATTAGTTTTTTTCTATCAGATAGTTGGAATGTAATCCAGCATCAAGAAAATCATCAAAGGGGTAAGTCTTGAAATTTATTCAACCCTTATATTAATAGATTTAACACTGATTGGAGTATGTACTAGTTTTGTTTAAAAGACACTCAATAGTAGCTTTTCTGATCTGATTATTATGGCAAATTAAAGGCAAATTCCTGACTTTTGTTCGAACATCGACGTTTTGTACTTTTTCCAGTAACCAATGGCGTCTTCTTAATTGTTGCATCTATATTACACGTAAATAACACAGTAACTCGTACTTTTAATTTCTTAAAACCAACCGCTTTTTCACTTTTAAATATTAATGTGTACTCTGGTAATATTCTGTCCAGTTTCATCTGTATTACAAGTTTCGTGTGGCTTGTATTTATTTAGCAGGCGAAGTAAAACGTCTTTTGTCCATTTATCAGCCTCTTTTCCTCACCTTGCAGTTTCTGAAAAATAAAATTAGACTTTTTTTTCTCCAACTTGTGAGTTATCTGTCGGTTAGTACAAAATTCTCTCCTAGCATTTAGTGAATTAGTGAAAAAAAAATCTCTAGAGAGGAAATTTCCTAGAGAAGTACCCTAGAGGAAAAGTATCTTAGTGAATCTATAAATGAGACATCAGAATATAAAGCTTTTCAGAAGAATCGAGATTGCAGCGAATGTTAGCAGATAGCTCACAGAAAGCAAACGAAATTTTAAACTTAATAAATATTGCATGTTCAAAACGTTTATTAGAAGTTTAAGTAAACAAATTATAAATTATCTTAAAATTATTTCAGTTTTTCTCAAAGTGCGCTTTAAAAATTCGTGTACATTTTTTTCCCTTCATGAGGCATTTGAAATAGTTTTTTACAGTTTCTTTTATATATTCTCACTTTCTTCATAAACATTGATAGCCGCCTCTCGAATGGAAAAATTTTATTTAACACATCTGATTTTCTTTTGAATAAAAAAAGAATAGTTCATAGAGAAAGATCAGATGCCTAGAGGCAAATTTCAACAGGCTTCATATGCAGAAAAGCAAAAGTTCAAATAGCAGAGACAGCAGCTGCATTGTTGTAATGAGTAAATTAATCACAAGTTTCTGTGATTTTTCGTTGTGTTTGTCTTTTCTTTCCTTTCTTATATCTTATTCTACTCTATCCTATATTAATTGTATTCTTTCCTTTTTCGTGTTATCATATATTTTGTAAACAGAATTCTGTAGTAACTTCTCCTAAATACCACTGTCTCTCAAACTTTTTTTAAGTTTATTTGTATAAATTAGACTGCTCTGCGGACCACTTTACCCTTGTCCCATTCCAAATCAATATTTTAGCACAAGTTAATGTTATTTAAATTTTCAAAATGCTACTAATTAAAATTAGTTTTACATTGATATTAAGTAATTAAGTTAATGTGAGAAAATTTATATTTGTTTTTAATAATGCAAGGTTATTAGAGTTTGAATAATGTTTATCTTATTAACTAAAAATTAAATAGACATTCGTACTCACACTAATGAGATAAATAAGTCTACCGATTCTTGCGCAGCCGTTCTATGTTTCAATGTATGTTGGTAAGCTTAAGTCCTAAGATCGGCACGTACATCAAGTCGATTATGTATGTGCCGATCTTAAGACTTAAGCTCACCAACATACGTTGCTTTGTATTTATTAGAGCTAGTAACGAAAACATTCTCATACAGAAATGAGTAAAAGCAAACTGAATTGCAATCTTTGCACAGTTCACTGGATTATACTTTCACTTGTGATAAGTTTAAGGAAGTAGCGGTACTTTTTGCTTGGAATTTTGTTTTAAGTCCGATGTCATTTGAGATTTCAGTTAACTGCTATGTTCCATTCTGCTGTATTCTCTTTTCCTTCTCCATGTCTTCCATTCAATAACAATGTATTTTTACTACAGTATCGCTTTTTTTTTTGGAGGGCGGATCTAGGAATACCACAAGGAGACACTTGTGGTCCGTAGATCGTGGACTGAGAAACTCTTCTGTAAAGATTAAATACAGTATTTTTGAAAAAAAAAATGACATACTGGTGTAGAGTCATTAGATTATTTTGAAGCAGGAGACGTGAAAAATCTGCGAGACCGTCGCCGGGACTTCAAGCTATATCTCTCGAACACGTGCTGAGTGAATACCTTTACACCACGAAGGCATGCAGAAAGAAGGGATAACTTTATATACTCCCCCTTTTTAAGGGACGACTGGGGATTCGAGGATACAATCGCCAAATCCTGGTGGTGAAGAATCATCATCCACCACCTTTTAGTTTGGGCGCCACTGTAGAGTCATTAGGTTATTTTGAAGCAGGAGATGTGAAAAATATGCAGTGCCCTCGCCGGGACTCGAACTTAGATTTCTCGAATACGCGCCGAATGTGCTACTATCATATCACGAAAGCATGAAGAAAGGAGGGAGGAAATACCTTATAACTGGATCCTATATATCATAATCATATGGTTCTCCACAGATGAATGTCTTTATCCAAATCTACTGCACATTATTTCGCTTCGCTTCATCTTTTGATCTCTTTTTTCCTTTCCGCATGTTATTCAGTTTCCCTTCTACATCTCTTCCTTTTCCCTGACCCTATTCTTTACATTTTTCAATAGAAAAACTTATTGGATCATGCATATAATTCAGACATATTTTGCCCTTCGCACATTTATTTCATTCCTCAAACTTATTCGTCCTCCTCCTTCTTTTTATTCCTCAAATTAGTTATTAATTTTATTTGCCTTGTCATTTCATCTTCAGCATCTTTTTCCCCGCATTCTATGTGACTCTCTTTTCCAAACCCCTTCCGCTTGAAATATATCTTGTGTTTCGTACATTTCTTTCTTTTCCCAAACATATCCAATCTTCGCTATATTATTAACTCACCGAGATGTTACGTGTGTGTGAGAGAGAGAGAGATTTATTTAGTAGCAGAAAAGTTGATATTAGATGATAGCTTGACTAGCGAAGGCATCAGTTCGCTTTATAATCGCTTTATAATCACAGCCAAGATAACTTTGCAGGTCATAGCTCTGATTTATTGGCAATGGTAGCGTAGATGTAACCAGGGCAGGTGTTTACTGCGTAGATGAAATGATGGACTTGCACATAGACATGGCCGAATGCAACATGATTTTTTTCATTGGATAAGGACACAAGTTTGTAGGCACAAGTTTTGCTTGAGTTTGGTTCTGGATAGGGATTGAACAAGAGATTTCGCAGTGCGGACTGCTGCAGAGGGCAATGGAGATGCGCAGTTGTTTGTATTTATATTTTAAATCTGAAATTTAAAGATCTATTATCCAAATTTTATTAATGATTGTCTTTCATGTCTTATATTTTACATATAACCCCTTGCAAAGAGAAGAAGGGCTTAGCGATAGAAAAGCCTTTTGAGAAAAAAGCATTACTGTATAAGCAAAGGAAGAGAGATTTTTTTATAGTATTCACAAGTTCAACGAGAAAGCAAATGTATGGTTTCAAGATAAATTTAGAAATGCTAGAATAAAATATGATTCTGTAAGTTAGAATACAGTTGTAAATTCTCTATAAAATGAATTTTTAAAGTTCTTGTAACAATTTTTCCAAATAGTGTAAAATTTGTCCTGAATTTGGAGTATCACTTTTTCCCCGAAATAATTAAAAACGTTCTGAATTCTTGAGAGGTATCTTGAGGATCGCATCATGTATTTTACCGTATTTTGTAAAACTAAGTGTTATCATTAAAACAAAATCAAAATATTTCTAGTTCATAGTTATGATAATCTATTAAAATTTGTACTTATTTACTCATTTTAAAACAAAATCAAGTGTCCTTGTTATAGAATAGAGTGATAATTAATATAAAGAAATGAACAAATGTAATACAAGATAATAACAAAATAAACATTGGATAAAAAATGTGCAGTTCCTCGACAAGCAAATCAGCGTAACTACTTACTGGTGGCTGTGGGATGCTTAAATGCAATTAAACATAAAAACCTCCGTTCCTTAGTAAAGGCAACTGGCTTTAGCAATATACACTCTTAGACAAAAAAAAAAAAAAAAAAAAAAA
>KK117372.1:128893-151123 GCA_000611955.2 Stegodyphus mimosarum
GTTTAGTACTTATTATGATATTATCTACGAGGTGGATGAAAATAAAGTTGATGATGAAACAAAGGGCAATCGCATTCATCCAAACTTGCCTCAAGCAAAATCTTCGAAGAACTGTTAGAAAATTGTACCAAATTATTTTGAGTTCGCATATAAGTCGATCAGAAAATTTCGTCGTTAGAAACTTTGTTAAAATTTACAAAGATATATTATACGTGCCTCTTGTTTATAGCTTTGAAATTAGCTTATGCCTCACATTTTGAAATTCTTTATAATTATTACAGGCGTAATGTAATTTAAAATTTAATTATTGTTATTAACGAGATTTCTTTTTACATATTGATTAATTTTTAAAGGAAAAACTACTGTTATAAGGTATTTTCTCCTTCCTTCCATTATGTGCCTTCATGTTATGACAGTAGCATTCTCGGCTCGAAACGAGAGATTGATGTTCGATTTTCGGGGAGGACACTGCTCATTTTTCACGTCTCCAGCATTAAAAAACCTAATGATCCTACAATGGCGCCCGAACTAAAAGGTGGTGGACAATAATTCGTCACCACCGGGATTTGATGATTGGGTCCCGTAATCGCCAGTCGCCCTTTAAAAGGGGTAGTATATAAGATCTTTTCTCTCTCCTTCCAGCATGCCTTTGAAGTGTAACAGCAGCACATTCTGAACATATCGAGAAGTAAGGGTTCGAATCCCGGCGAGGCATTGTTCATTTTTCACGTCTCCAGTCTAAAAATAGCTAATGACTGTTTGTTATAACATGTGCCCGAAGAGCCACAGTTTCGCAGCTCAAAAGCTACAGTTTGACTGTGCTTGCACTAATAGGTTGCAGTCATTAAAACTAATGGAGAGTGATCCAAAATGCTATTTACTCTTTTTGAATATCAGTAACAAAAAGGAACTGTTAAAGTTGACTTGATTGGGCATATTTTTTTTCAAATTGCAAGGTCCAAATACGGCTTGAGCGAGCTCATATAGTCATTCTACCGTTTATAGTTTTGTATCAGTTCGCCAGAAGACAGATATCATTTTAAGTAACAGCACTGAGTATGTTTCCTTTCAAGTAATATAAGTAGGTTTTAAAATTTCAGCGGAAGAACTGAAAATGTGTGCGACGAGCAGAGACAGTAAAGGACAGAATGTGGTATTTCGCCAAAGTTACGAGATTACATAACAAGCTTGAAGAAGGAAAGAACTATGTGCAATCTGAAGAAAGGACGATGTAACAGCAAGAGAATACAATATGCAGGTGTAAAGATTTTGTTACAGATTATGATTCCACAAAGTCATAGACACAGAATGAAACGAATCGCACAAATAAGAGCATATACCTGCCCTCCTGTTAAAGTCATATCCAGGAATTTTCCACCTGTTCTACAGCAGACGATATATTATTGTTAAAATCTAAAGTTTAAGCTTTCGAAAATCTGTATTTTAAATTTGTGTTTGTTTTGTAAATCACAAAAATGTTAATGTTATTAGTACTCCTGCTATTAAATTGAGAGAGTATAAGCATTATTTTGGGATACCCTATGCATAAAAAATGTTATATAAAATAAAATTTTTAATTCTTAAATCTCTTAACTTCTTTTCTTTACAAATAGGCGATTTTTCCTTTTATAATCCAAAATATTATTGCCCATTTACAGTGTAAATCTGCTACATTTTCTGTCTTGATTTCAGTCCTTAACGCTTGAGAATGTTTAATCATTTGTTGCGTCAATTGTTGCGTCAAAGTGAAAATAAAAGGTTTAAAGCTTATCTCACAAGTGACAAAAAAAACAAGTTTAAAGTTTCTGTCAAAATATTGAAATCAAAGTGAAAATAAAACTTTTTAAGCTTCTACCAATACATAGAAATTAAAGTTCTCCAATATTAGAACTAAAAGGAAAGCAAAATGTTTAATATCTGCTCCACAATGCTGAAACCGAAAGGATTAAAGCATGTCCCATATACTGTAATCAATAGTTGTAATAGAAAAGAATTTTCAAGGAGTAAAAACTTCCTATGTATGTTTGCCAGTGTTCTGAAATGCTTTCACACTGGACGGCAGTCCAAATGCGTTCTGGAGTACCACACATCCTGCAATAAGAATGGGTTTTTCTATCACATGGGTTGAGATACCTTTCTTTATAATGCCGAGTTAGAAAAAAATGAAGTATCATATGATTGTTAGAAGTTTTCTAAATGAAAGGTCAAATTCACATTTTTTATCCCTTTTAAATAATTTAGGATCCCTAAAAATGTATAATGTTTTTTTTCTCGAAAAACCAGCTGAGCCAATTTTTGGGCTTATATTTAATAATTCTTTACTTATAATATTTCTAATTCTGTGAATATTAATCCCATCCAAATCTGATATCCGTCGTTCAGTTGAATGTGCCTTATAGGGTCCTCATTGCTTCGTCTGAAAGAATAAGATAAATCTTTATGATCATTTCGAAAAAAAATTCTTTTTTCAAATTAAAAAAAAAAAGCTTGAGTTTAAACATAAGGCATAATTTATACTTATAATCAAAACTCCGCCCCTTATTAAAAAACAGGAAACTGAATTTGTAATTTAAAAAATATCAAACGGAGACTATCCAAACTGACCCAACTAAGCTAGCTCAAAACATTAATAGGGCATTTTAACTTCAGCTAGCAAATTGCTGATGCCGTACACTAAGGTCAACAAAATAATATATATAGGGTCATAAATGCAAGAACGGACATTGGAAAATCAATACAACATTTTAACCTCAAGCCGATAGAAAGCAGAATGTGTGAAAGATTCAGATTTAAATGGCCACGTAATGTTTGATTTTAAACTCAATCATTGAAAACTGAAAAAAACCTGGGAAAAGAGCTCTAACTTTAGCACACTTTAGTAGCTGTAGTACTCTCTGAAAAAGATCCTTATCTAGTATAGACTGACATCTCGCTGAATGATGACCAGAAGAAAAAATTACGAGATGATTTTGAGGCTCTTTGAAATCAGGGACATAGGGTCGAGCCTTTTAGGCTTAGGCGATTATCAGAGCTTGTTCTCTTACTCTGTTCGAACGTCAAAATATTAGTTAAACAAAATTTGCTTAAAAACTCAACATAAAGTTTTCCTGATCAGTTTAGTCACTTCTTTAAATTCGTTCCTTCATAATAGTTCTTCAAATGATCTTTAGGAAGCCTATCTGGTAAGATATCTTTCTGAGAAATGTATTATTTTTCCGACTTACATCAATTAGTATGTTTTCAGATTTACTTCCGAATATAGTTTCCTTTTAAAAGCTAAAACCTTCATGTTAATAAATAACAGTTCTACGCCAAAAAGAGCTTTTCAAGAGAAAGGAACTACCGTTTAAAAACCTCTCTGAAACTGGAGAGAGTGATCCTGTGGTGAACTCCGGACCGCAGTCAATTAGCGCATGCAAATCGGCCTCCGCTGCACCCCCAGCGGGTGGCCGCCCCTCGTCCGGATCGTTAGCGGCTTAAGTGGGGCCCACACATAGATGGCACGTGCCCTCTTCAGGTTCAGGGCAGGGATTCTTTCTTTTGTAAAGCTCATGGATGAGCACGATGTTTCCTGAATAAGGCGAGTAGTTTGTTCCTACGGAGGCCACCAGAATAGAGCGTTTCACTTGGGGAGAAGGCGACGGGAATAGGGATAATCGAGCCCGCTTTCCTTTGAAAATATTCCCGGATTTATTTTAGGCATTTTGATTTGGTATAAGTGGAGAATGTTTTCCTATCTGGAAAGAACTCGTTTACAGAATATAGCCTCTCGAATCCAATTCGTAAATAAATTACTGTTGTATTTAAAAATAGATGGTATCTACATTTCAAAATTTGTCCCTTAAAAAAACGGGCCAGCTGCAGGATTTCTTCGTACACAAAGGGTGATTAAAATGCCATTATGTGGATCATTAGCCCGTTAATTGCTATACTGATACTTCTAAATTGTTTCGGCGCCGTAATGGCACATATCTGCAGTTATAGGCAGAGCCCAGTCTCTGCGTATGGCTGTTAATTAGAAAAGTAATTTTATGGCGGAAGAAAATTAGAAAATTCTGTAGATATACGTGATATTTCGCAAAAACATTTGGACACGAGATTTATACTTCCCAAAAGTAAAAGAAAAACAAAAGAAATTGTATTCTATCAACTTCAGATTACAGTCTAATTCATCAAAGCTTTTGCCAGAGAAGTTTTAAAAAAAGAAATTCAAATTTTTGAGCTAAAAATTTAAAGAACAGAAGATTAAAAAGAAATTGCAATCTGATCTTAATATACAGATTTCAGGTTGATGCCTAAAGCAATTTAAGTTAAGTTGTAACTAATTTAAGAAAAAGTCTCCCAGAAATTAGATTTCTGAAACATAAAATATTGTATTTGAAACGAAGTGGTCAAAATGAAATCAAATGATAGAAAATATTTTTTACAATATTATTTCCTCAGAATTTAATGGACCTTGGATATACATGCAATAAATAAAGAAAGAAAATATTTAATTATTCAAGACAGCGTAGCGGTGCTTTTATTTCAGCCGATTGCTTTTGCACGAGGCTTGCAGCAAGTATTTTCATAAATGACAATACTTTCTATTTTAACAAAATGCGTATTTTAAAAATAAAAATATTAACTGAAAATAACTGTTTAATAAAACTTAAAAGTTAAAGAAATGCCAAATACTCATTGGTAACCCAAATAACTATCATAACTAAAATAATAAATGTATTACGTGTTTTGAATTAACCTCAAAGGTAAAAAACTTTAACAGTGTTATCAATGCCTTACGTGACAATAAAAAATTTGCATTCGAAAGGATAGTGCTTGATTCATTATATTGTACATATACAAATATTCCTGTTTAACGCATTGTTTATATTTCAATGACACCTCATTAAAATACGAATGTCTTTTGGCAAGAAAGTGTAGGTACTGAAAGTTAAGACGGCAACTGCATGTATCTCTCTTAGAAAAGTGAAGTTTCGTATTCCATGAAAAAAACCTAAACCTTCCCTAAACCTGAAATGTTGAAGGGTAATCCAAAACTCATCTAAATTTTCGTTTAGGATTAATTTATAATATTTTTTGGAGTAATTTCTGATAAAAAAAAAGTACTAAAAGGTTTTAGGTTTTAACAATTGCCCCAAAGTGTTTGTTAAGTTGTTTTGCACTCACGCTGAGTTGGCACCAGTCTACTAGTTTTTGTGTCTTTTCAGCTTTATTATTACGCATCATTTTCTCCGACTTATATTACTTCGACGACTTATATTACTTCTACACCATATACACTTCAACAGCAAAATTACAGAAGTTTTAAACCCAGCATAGCAGTATACGTTTACAATTCCCAATGCAGCATACGAAAAAGCATACATTTTTCTTTTTAGCCCAAAGGAGCGTTAGCTCAGAAGGGCTATTAATTTCGTTTTGGCATTTTGCGTCGATTTATTGTAAATGTCCGCATCATTTTTCAGACTGTTGCCACCAAATATTATCGCCCTGTTTATATTTAAAGAAATTAAATGATGAAGAATCTGCTTAAATGTAAGTATGTTTCTCACATTGTGATAAAACAACGGTACCTAGAGACATCAAATTTTGAATATTGAACGTTTCCACCCGAATATGGGCGTCTGAAAGCCAAATTTGGAATTTGTTTTATTATTGATTTCATATTTTGTAACACTTTAACGAATTTTTTAAGAAACTCAATGATTTCAAAGCGAGCAGTGGCAACAATGTACGGAAAAAAAAAAAAAAACATTTTTATCTACTGCGTGCGAGACTGCGTATCGGAAATTCTAAAGATATGCTCCTTTTAAAATTATTTTGCTATGTTGCTGTTCAATTGAATTTTTTTTTTTTTTGGTTAAAGCGCGAAGAACTTGATATTTAATAAACAAATGTAACACGGAAAACGTTAAAAAACGCGCCTTAGAGCTTTGAGCGTAATGTAAAATCTGAAAGGTTTCAGATTTTTTTCTTCACCCCCCCCGAGTCTTTTCTCAATTCATCATATCAATGTTCAGTTTTTTTAACTAAGATGGTTTTACAAAAAATTTTTGTCCTTTTATTACTAACGGATTGTATGTTTACTTTATTTATTAAATATCACATTCTTGGCGCTTACGCCAAATAAAATTTGCTTCAACATCAAAAGACAAAATATTTAAAAACAGTATATCTTTAGAATTTCCGATATACAGTCTCGCGCGTTGGAAACAAAAAAGTTGTTGTACTTCCCCCCCTTTTTTTTAAAGTTTTTTTTCCAATGTTCGCTTTAAAATCGTTGAGTCTGTTAATCAAAAATTCGTTAAAGTTTTACAAACTATGAAACATGTAATAAAACAAATTCGAAAATCAAAATGTGGGCTTACCCATGTTCAAGTGAAGTACTACGTTATTTAAACTTTGAAGGCTTTAAACATCATTGTTTTTTCACAGTGCAAGAAATATGCATATATTCATATTCTTCATTATTTAGTTTATTTAAATACAATACAGGATGACAATATTTGGTGGCAACTGAAAAGAGATGAGCCGTGTATAATGATTCAACGCAAAATGATGCTTCAAGACTAATATCCTATTTGGAACTAACGTCCTTTCTGGTATTAAAACGGAATTCAAGTTATTTAAACATAAAAGCAAATTTAACAATTAAAATAAAAATTGCAACAGCAGTATACAAAGCAACAGCAAAAAATCTGAAATTCTTATTTTCATTAGTTATTTGTAAGGAAGTTTGTATTTTTTAAATCTGTTAAAATTCAGGAAAATAATCTCATAAATTCAGACAGTGATAAAATTACTACAACCTTGATAGTCTATGTAAATTTGCATTTTCTTTTAAAAGAATAGTTTTGATGAAAATATAGTGAGGTGCAAGAAATTCTTTTTTAGACTGTTTTCTGTTAAATATTTCTTTTTAGTCCTTATTTTTACTTACTTTAATTTTTCACTCAACTATTTTAGTTTGTAGAGATATTAGGTATTTTTTGAAAGCAAGAGACACGAAAAATGAGCAACGCCTTCGCCGGTACTCGAACCACGGACGTCTAGAATACGCTTTCAGCGTGCTGACTACTACACCACGAAGGCATGCGAAGACGATGAGAGAAATGCCTTATAAGTTTCGAAACGTAAAGCAGTAGTGTTAGGCATTGTCTCTCTCCTTACCGTATGTCTTCGTGTACACTACAAAGTGTTATAAGTGTTACACTTGTAAAAGTCTTAGTTTATCTAATCTCATCTGTTCCTGCAGTTATCTATTTAAATAACAGGTCCAAACGAAAGATTAATTTAGTTTTAATTTCTCTTTTAAACTTCCACCTAACTTGAAATTTCACATTTTCTAACACCCCACTTATTACAATTTGTATATTAAGGCCATAACCCTAGTGTTGCCTTATGCCTTTTCAATTCACCTATCGGAGGTTTTCTTTGCAAAATCCCTTTCTGTTGTCTGTAGAAGTGTGTTTTTCGTTTATGCTTCTTGATGTGTAGAAGAAGGAAATTTACACTGTTGCTTATTTAAGTAATATTCGTACATTTACCTTGATTACGTTTCGGTACTTTTTATGCCAATTAATAATTTTTCATAAATCTTTACCAGGCTTCCAAAGATAAGTCTTCCTCACGGTCATTTTAAACATCTACTATTTTATTTTTAGCTATCCTGAAATTAATGCTGATTTTTGTTTTCAAATTAAATAATATTCGACGAATTTCTGATTAAATTCACGGCCAACCAAATATCTGTAAAAATAGAAAACTTAAGATAGACTTAAATAGAAACTTAGTAATGCGCAAGAACAAAAAGATAGTATCAGCCTTTTAAATACTTTTCCTCAGATAATAGCAGACCAGGAACTTACTCTAGCCAAACAGGAAGGCAAAATCTCGGAATTGAGAGAGCAACTGTTTCTTCAACAATCAAACAATGCATTATTTCTGCATTTCTGCAGTGAAATGCATTCTTGTAACAACAAGTTCAAAAACTGATTGAAACAATCTTGCTAAAGCAATCCTCAAATTCCTATGCCATTGCTTTCGCTAAGAGTGTTGCTCGAAAACAGCCTCCAAGAAGTCAAATCCAGGATCATATTCTATTTCCAAAACCTTTCAGAGAACACCTGAACAAATCAAAAAATCCATTAAGTTTGGCTATTAATCCACGAAAGTTGGATATTCATGTAAATAATATTCGCACTAGTAGGTCTAAAGAGCTTTTAATCAGTGTCAAAAAGAAAACAGACTTGGAATATTTATACAACTCAAAATGTTAAAAACTCGCAACTGCTAGCTTCAGTGACTGTTCATACATCAGAACCCAAACGTACTAGACTAGTAGTGTTCAATACGCCCTCTTCAGGAGGACCTCACCTTTTGTAAGTATTACATTAAATAATAAACTTGCTATCGCTTCTTGTTCGCCAGTTTGCCGATTTAAAAATGCAAATAATTGGACTGTTGGAATTTCATCAGATTCTTGTGATTGTATAACCTCATCAAGAGTATTCATTGGATAAAATTCGTATTTTCCCATTCTTATCCGCCTTTCTGTCTACTTATCCGTTGCTTTCATTGTTAGGATCTTGAGCACAATAATCGTATTTATGAAAATCCTCTCTTCCGCTCCATTTGCGCAAAACAGCTTCCAATGAAGAGTGTTCCTCAGAACTAAAGTTCTGTGTAAACGTCTCAGTAACCAAGGTACTGGATCTTCATTGCTTACTTATCATGGTGTTCCTGAAAGAGTCAGACTTGCAGGAGTCAACTTGTAAGGCATGTATTTATTTGAATTAACTAGTTACTTTATGCTCAGAAACTTTACTGTCACTTATCCCTCTCTGTTCTTCTGCCAGAATGTCAATTTTAGCTCACGCGTATTTAAATGACGGTTGAGATTGCTTTAATTGGTTGAAAGTGGTGCGTGTTCCGCTAGTTGACGGCCACATTACTAGTCGAATTTATACAATAGCATTCCTGTCTATGGCGTGGCTTTAGTCTTGCAAATTGTGTTGTCTAGCCTGTGTAGATTTGAGGCAACTTGCGTGGTAAATATTTCTGCATAGACTTTGGCTTATTTAAGACTTAACTTTAGTTTAAATTTTAAACTCCTTACTTTCGATTTTGTAGCCATCAAAGCTGTCTGAGTTTGTAAGTATCAGGAGTGCCATCTGTTCAGCTTATCTGTGTTCTTATAAATCTTTTATACTCTTCTTACGTTTCTGTTTGAATTAGCTAGACATAACGATAAGTCGTTTTACTCTATTTAGAGTTTTATTTAGAGTAATTTAGGGTACGTTACGAAAAAGAGAGAAATTGTACAAACTCAAGCAGTTATTATATATGGACAAAACCACAACACATCAAGATGCCAACATTCACAACCGAATGTTCTTCAAATGTAATAATAAGCAAAAATACAATGTAAAAACAATGATACTATTCAAGATTTTAATCCCAACAATAATACTGTAACTTGCTCAAAATTTCAATACCATTTTCTTTAATGCAGTTTTTCCAAATCATATTACAGAAGGCCAAAATGGTATCTGACTGTCTTTACAGAATTCTTATCCCGAAACCAAAAACACTTTGTTTTAATCTAAAAGAATTCTACTGCATTGAAGGGAAAGTAAGCAGCTTTCCAAAGTCTTAGAATGTCTTTCAATATTCTTCTCAGTCACATTATCAACATCTTGGAACATCTGTTATCAGTTTCAATAATAACCGACACCCAAATCATAATTACAGCCAAACGAGATCTAGTTACAATTTGTCTTAATGATTCCAATTCTCAATTACTTATTTCTGGTATATATGCATCTTCCTATTAAGATATCTCTTCAGTTCGGAATACGGAAACCATCTTGTCTTCCTTTCAAACTCCACACATTATTTGTAGAAACTTCAGTTCACACAGTCAACTTTGTTACTACACCTCCAAACCCAAGAGAAAGATCACTTGAGAGATTCTTCAACACACACAATCTTGTCAGTCAAAATCAAGCTTCTGATTTAGCTTCTTTCAAAACTATATACGGAAGACGGTGGCCAAATCTCGTAGTTTCTTCGCATCAGCTGATAAATTCGATTTTAAATCGTAAAATCGAATAAAACAATTATCGGTCGGATCTCGGATCATGAATATATTACTTTTGAGACTGAAATAATTTGGTTTTAACGAGACGTTTAAAAATCATTAAAAGCAAATTAACAAACTGAACGATCCACGGTTTCCTACTTTCAAGTTGGTTCTGCAGAGGAAATGTTAAATAAAGTAACAGTAGAATTTATAACAAAAATTCAAAAGATTTGCAAAAATACCTTCCCAATTATGTCTGCAAGCCTTTCATGTAAATTGGTGTAATAAATAATTGCGTGTTCAGGAGCATAAGATCAGAGCATTACATCGGAAAATAAAATCGATTACTGACGAGGAACTATGATATCAAGTTTGGATTAATTTTAGAAAAGAAAATGTAAACTAGAAGAAGATAAATCTTTAAGCTAAATTAAAAATTTCGTCTATTTATTGTTCGCATGATAAAGAAATTAAAGACACCTTACTTAAGATCGCTATAAAACCTTCTCTGTTTAAACCTTAGCAAATCCAACTTCTCTGAAATTTGTATTCAAATTCTACTGGAATTCAGATTGGAATCATTTCAATTCTAGATGAAACTCTCGAATCAATCTTTTTCTAAAGGATGATCCAGCCAAAAATTCTCCAAATCAAACTATAATCCGTAACTACAATGAGGTTCCGCAAACGTACAATGACATTCCATTCTCAAAAGAAGAAATCAAACTAGTAATTCAAAAATCTAGCTTTAAAAAAGGCACTAGGCCCATATGCTGTGTATAATTATAATATAAAATTAATCGATCAAGCTCACTTTGACATAATCCGTAATTTTTGCAAAGCTTTCTACAACTCTCAATTTTTCCTGATTGTCGAAAAATTTGAAATATTCTAGCCTAGCACAAAGGCTGTGAAGCCTTTGTGCTAGGCCTAGAACAAAAGCTGTGTTTGTGCAAAGCCTAGAACAAAAGCTGTGATGAACACAAAACGTATCTTCTAATAAACCTCCTTCCAGCCTTGGGAAAAGTTTTGGAGATATGTCTCATTTGCCGATTGAAGTTTCATGTTTACTGCTTTTATAAAGTCATGCAATCAACTCAGTTCTTCAACAAGTTAGAACAATAAAATCAACCGACTTCATTCTGCAATAATATGTCTTGACTTCATATCAGCCTTAGGTTCTTTAAAGGTGACCAACAGTTTTGTAGTCTCTATGTTCCTTTAACGTCTCTCAGAATTTGCTCCTAATTATATTCAAGATTATTTCAGAAACAGGAAAAGTATGATTCTTTACAAAGACGCTGAAATTATATGTAATCACTTTAGAGAATGCTGCCAGTGGGCATGCATGATTGAATACTTCTGTGATACCAGTTTCAACAGCCTCATTGCGTATTCATGGCCAAACCACTCACAAATCGCTGCTTTCGCAGTCGATATTGCTTTTGTTACAAATCGTCGTACCAGAGATATTTTACGAGGTAATTTTAATGAAACACTTTAAATATTTAATCAATTTTGCAAAATTCAAAACTGCAAATTTCGCATAGTAAGTCTCAGTAATCCATAGTAAGTCTAGTAATGACCAGGAAAAAACATATCCAAATGCTTAGCTCTAAAAATTGATAATCAAAACGTCAAGTCCGGGAATGCAATCAAATAACTTGGGTTAACAATCGGCAAGAGATTTTCATGGACTCTCATGTACGATATATAAACTTTGTACAACGTCAGCAGCTAACTGCTTACGGACGCATGAATGGATGTAACTGGGGCTTAAATCTTATATTACGGATTCTTCTAAAAAGAGTTGCATCAAAAATGGGTAATTACAGAGTCGAAACGTGGTCACGATTAGTGACAGTGAGGAAGATGAAATGTTTAAATTTAATCCAAAGGCCTTTTACCCTGTGTGTTACTCGAGCTTATCGCACACTTTCAAATATAATTCTTGACGCTTCAGTTGGTACTCTTCGACTATCAGTCACTGAAAAAATGGAAACACCTAAATGAAAAATTTTCAACTTAATCAAGCTGCAAAATTTAACAACTATTATCTTTCTGTCATCTAACCGTGTAAAGAAAAAAATCCAATCTTATTCATACAGCATTCTGAGTCAATAAATAAATTTCTGCATGTCTGACAACAAAATGGAAAACACCATTTTGGCAGGTAAGGATGATGGTTCGGTGGAAACCATTGAAACTAGTCCTATGAAAATTTGCAAATACAACGCTGATTTTCGCTGCTTGACTTCGAAATTATTATTTGTTCGGGGTGTTATTTTACCTTAACAGTTCAAGTAGTTCATCTCCAGTTACATACACTGATGGATAGAAAATTAATGAAGAAGTTGGTTCAGTGGTCTATTTTCAAATCGCCTCTTCAAATATAATGGAATGAAAAGGTCATCTACATAACAATAACAGTGTTTACCAGGCTAAATTATCAGCCATAAAAGCAGCGAGTGAAATTGCCATCGTCAAAAATCCTAACGAATTTACCACAAAATCTGACTCCAGCTATTTTTGTGATTATTAATTCCTTCTCCTTCTCTGCAACTGTTTCTGACGTAAACTTTCGTCTTGTTTTAAACTACAAAATTAAAATTTTAAGTATCAAAGGATAGTGCTCATTTTCGTAATGATCAGGCAGGCAAATTAGCCAAAAACGGAGCTTTTAATCAAGATGGTGTTTAAATAATACTACCATGGTACTCGCTGAAATTTCAAATACCAACTAAAATAACTTTCTTCAAAGTATTGGCAAGATGTGTGGAATAATGCTGCACAGGGAAATCGCACTTATAATTTAATTCCAAATGCAAGCCCCATTTTTCTGTATTCTAATCTCATTAAACTAATATATAGCAGGATACGGCCCCTTCTCCCCATATTTCTAGGCAAAAATATGGCAAACTACTGTATATGTGAGGAATAAGGCACTCCTGATCATTGCACTTTTCTATGCCCCTTAAGTGAAGGTAATCACGACTCCGCAAACTGATAGCCTGGCAATTCAAAGGTTTCTATTTAAATAAACTTCAGTATTCTAAGTTTAAAAAACTTATGAAGCGATGCGCTTCCTAAGACTTAGATCTTTGTCAAACTTCAGTTCCTACATGTTCCAAATTTAATGAACTTTTTCTTCCTGTTCATATGTTCAAAAAGATTTCTCTTATAAACCTACTACATCGTACTATTTTTTGCACATTTGTTAAAATGTGTTGCTTTCTTGTCAAAATTATCTTCTACATTCCTAGTTTAAGACCTATCTTAAGAATTTTAATTCGAGTTCAAGTCATGGCCTTTCTAGAATGAATATTTCATCTGTAAGGTTTTAGTTTAAACTAACAAAGTTTTATGTTAATTTTCTCTTTCCTGTAAGTTCTTATTTCAACTTCCCGTTAGAATGAGCGCGCGTTTAAGCTTTATGCTAATTTGAAGTGAAGCCAAGTTTTGGTATTTAAAAGGTTAGCAAGGAACTTCTCGGTGTGAGAGAGCTTTTAGTCTCAGATCACTGCGACTCTGTTCGACGTCCACCTGACTAGGTAGTATTTAAGTTCTAAGCCTTAGCGCTGTTACGCTATTACTTGTTGAAGTAATCTAAGTGCGTTAGTATTAGCTAAATCTTGCTACGCACCATTGATCGTTTAGCATAGAGGCCAACCTCGAGTTTATAGCTCTGAGAGCAACGACTACTTAATTTCTACTCAACGCTATTTTAAATTATTTGATTGTTCAGTTTAGACCCAAGTGTGGTCATTATTTTCTGTTATCCCTGCCAAGTTGGGAAGTGGCTGTAAATATTAATTTAATAAAAGGGTAATTTTAAAACCCTTCTTGCGTTCAGTTATTCTACCACAGTTTATTCTACCACAGAACATAGCTGCATTCAGCTCCCTGTTCGAGATCAGGACTTTGATAAAGCTACGAATATGTTCGCTAAAAGTATGCACAGAACGCTCAGTCCTGACACATCTTGTTTGCGTAAACTAAAACTTTCTATTTGTCTATTTTCTATTTTTTTCTTT
Organism: Stegodyphus mimosarum; assembly: GCA_000611955.2. Taxonomy (NCBI): domain Eukaryota; kingdom Metazoa; phylum Arthropoda; class Arachnida; order Araneae; family Eresidae; genus Stegodyphus; species Stegodyphus mimosarum. The sequence goes on from KK117372.1 coordinate 143,015, forward strand.
CTAACTGAATACACTGCTCGCAAAGTCATATCATTTCTTTCATTTTGTAACATCAAAATTTAATATTCTTTTCAAAAGCTGATAAGTTTTTCAGCTTCTGAATTCTCAGATTCTTAACTCATTGTGTTTTCTTTTATGTTATTCTCAAACGACTGTAGACAGTTACTGAATACTATTAGTACAGTGTATTATAACATTTTATTCCCAGTACATTACATTTTGTAATAAATACTGTTATGGTTTTTGTTTATCTGATGTTTATGAACTCAACATTTTGTTTGTGAGCTTGTAGAGACATTAGGATTTATTTGGAAGCAGGAGATGTGAAAAATGAGCAATGCCCTCCCCAACTCACGAATACACGTCGAGCGTGCTGACCACTACAACAGAAAGGCAGGCAAAGAAGGCGGGAGAAATATCTTATATACTCCCCCCTTTTAAAGGGCGACTGGCGATTAAGGTACCAATCGCCAACTCTTGGTGGTGGAGAATCATCATCCACCACCTTTTAGTTCGGGCGCCATTGTAGAGACATTAGGATTTATTTGGAAGCAGGAGATGTGAAAAATGAGCAATGCCGTCGCCAGGACTCAAACCACGGACCTCTCGAATACGCGTCGAGCGTGCTGACCACTACACCACGAAGGCATGCAAAGAAGGTGGGCGAAATACCTTATAATCTTTTATAAAGTTAGCAATTTTTAAATTTTTCTAGGGATTGTTAGTGTGGGAAGACATTACCAGTTGACCTATGGTACATCGGCGGTTCCCCCATACTTTTATCTGTACCTGTACATGCCCTGTTCTAGAAGATGGGGTCGAATACGAAATTCCATATTTTGCACATTCACGACCTTGATCAGCCCATAACATTTCATGGCGAATGTTATTGTCAGATAATTTTCCTTGTAAACAAGCAAACAAAAAAAAAAGATAAAATTTCAGTATTGCAAGATTTATTTTAATAATTAAAAATGACAGAACACTGAAAGGTTATTTGCCTAAAGAAAAGCATGCATCCGTGGAAGAAGGCTTATTTTAAACACGTGGGAGGCAAAGAAATTCCAGCCAACCCATGCAAACCTTGACAGCGCTGTGATAGTATTTCGACACACAACAGTTCCATACAAATCGAAAAGCGGGACGCTTCCGCGTAAAAGAAACGTTCATTGTGGGATGGATAATAGCATTTTGTATAATTTAGTGACATTTACCCAAAAAATCATATCTTGGTTATTTTTCGATAACTAATAACAGCGATTTTGATTATGAATTTGCTTTATAAAATTCTAAGCTGTTTAACTACAAAAATATAGATTTTATCAAAAACGTTATGTTTAAAGAATGAAAAGTACTTTACGGTACCTTTAAAATTGTATACGTCTTTCGATACCCTTGATAGAGTATTCGCAACTTTTATTTTATGTTCCAAACGCCGAAATGTTTTAAGTAAAATAAATTTTTTTGTCATCCATATATTATTGTAACATGCACTTTAAAAATCTTTTTTTTTTTATTATTTTTACAGTTGCTCATTTTAAACTCATCAGTTTATTTTTATATAACGGAAAAATAATCACTTTGGGTTTCAACTTTTTACTTATTTGGGTAATTACTTAATTGAGTTAATTAAAAAATCAAATCACCACCAAATGCAGCAATCTTCGTCAAAATAAATAAATAGGCACCCAGATATGCCAGTAAGTTAACTTTTCCTTGATTTGTAACCACACATTTGTGTAAAATTATGTACAGTTTTACACAAATGTGTGGAACAGAAGACGGATACATTTGCGAATTCGGCGGAAGTGCCATGTGCGGTCAAGATGATGTGACTATGTAAACGTGCCACATCATCAAGACAGCTTATTAAGAATTTAAAAATAGGGTAATAGACGGAAGCGAAAACATTTTTGTATCTTGTCAAAAGAGGACCGATCATGAATGGTCCTCTTAATGATTCCAGATTGTTAAATGTTTCTTTCACAAGTCTTTTTTTCTCGAAAATTCGAGGCTTATGTTCGCATCTTAACGTACGCAGGTCTCATTCATAGACAAAGAATGGCTAACTGGAGCGTATGGAGCATATATTTGCTCTCGGTATCGTAATTAAAAAGTCTCGAAAGTTTCGATTCTCAATTAACTATCTCCTGGATTAACGATTTTTCTGGGAAATTGAGAACCAAATAACAGCAAAGAAAATGAATGCTGATACCGTGTATTGAAAAGTATTCAGCATGGCTGCTTGCTGTGCTTATGGGTGCACAAACAGATCTTCAAAACCGAAGAAATCTAATTATTAAATGTATCTAAATTTTTAATGATTATAAATATTATCTAAATGTATAATAACCTTAACACTGAATTGTAAACATAAATTGAAATCCTGTTGACAAATACGTTTATAAAACTCTTCAAGCAAGAATTGTTCGTACCGAAACGTAATCTGTTAAATGGCATTGTAAAGCAAATTCTATGAGATGAGTACTTAAGGAAGTAATAAAGAAGAGTTTTAGAATATGTATCGTTGAAATTAAGGGTAAAAAAATTGATAAGTATAATTAAAAGAATTATTCCCTTACTTTTTATAATAAGCCAGTTACAAGTTTTAAATAATATTTTTTTAAAAATCCTTTTTTTATTCCTTTTCAGAAATATTCAGAGAAATTTAAGTACTATTTAACATATTTCACTATTAAAATAAAGGTGCTATAATTTGAAATGGGCCGAATAGAGCATTAATTATAAATTGTCTTAGATTTTTCGACTTAAAAGATGCCTCAGAAGCTAAAAAATCATGTCATATTTGAGAAAGTATTTTAAGAAGAAGCTCTATAAATAAAGAAGAAATAATGCGTAATTTTAATATTAATAATACAATAAACTTTGATCCTATTTTTTTTTATCCTTAACCGAATAAAATCGAATTACCTTAAAATTTTTTTCTAATGTAATTAACGAAAGCTTGTGAAAATATTTCATTCAAATTAAACCGTTCTGAGCAAACTGTCCTGTGAAAGGTATAGCATTTAATTCCTTTCAGAATAAAATGTTGTTTAGAAATGTATTCTTTTCAGATACTTAGGACTCTGAAATATTGCAGAAAAAGGAAATATATACATTTATATGTATATTTACGACGTAATTGCAAAATGTTTACATCCGATCGTGTCAAAACCCATTAATCTTAATGGTAAATAAGCGAATGTTTTGGGTACCACGCAGGAACCGCCAGTGTTTCAAACCAGTGTATGGGGAAACCGGTTAGAGCCTCTCCTTCTACTTCATACCTCCATGATGCAAACAGAGTCCAGGATAAGATACTAACTTTCCGCAGGCGCTGACGAGCATTATAGAAATAAAAATTTAATATTGCAAACTTATCAAATTAAAAAAATTTAAAAGATGTTTTTAACGTAAAATATTCATTAAAAATGCATTACAGTTTGCATAAATATTAAAAGCCAAATGATAATTACATTGATATTTTGATATAAAAAATTATAATAAACGTTCACATCCAATGTACCTCTTTAAAGAATTTTGTTAGATTAATGTCAGATATAAAACTTCTCATTTTCTGTCTCATAGAAGCATAAAAGTTCTAGATGATAGATATAAAAATTGACAGATTTATTAACAAAACGTTTTGGAAAACAATAAATATTTTTTAAACTGCTTATTTCTACAATTCAGTTACTTTTATCTACGAGTAGCTAAGGAAGAGAAAATATAGTTTCCACTGCTGCAGAAAATGAAAGCAATATCTTTAATCTTTTGTCTTTACAGGAATCAGATCTTTATATTTCTTCAAACTGCTAGCATATTGAGAAACTTGAAAGCTGTCAATACCTTCTGTTCCTTGGATTTTGCAATAAATGCAAAAAGAAATTAAATAATAGTAATTTAAGTGCAAAGCATACGATAATTATAATTAAGTAACATTTTATTAGAAAAAAATTAACCTTCCTGTGCCAGGATGTAATGTATGGAGTTAAAATGCTTCTTTATTAATTACCATAAATCGCTCTGTTTGTTAAAAAATTACACGGTTATTAAATTTGAAAGATAAATTAAATATTTTCTATTCTGCTCAATGGCAATATTCTGAAAATTTGCATGCATGAAGCCGCATGCAAGAGAAATTATGAAGACTTTATGTTTCTGGGAGCACGTCTAAAAGCTAAGTATTTGCTGAATCGAACTGATGATGTGTACAAGCTAAGATAAGGCAATGTTCCAAACGTTTTGGAAAACTTCATCTGAAATAGTTTCGAATGTCTGTCCCCTCAGAGCAAATTGTATTTATTTTTACTTTTCCAACATTTGAACGTGAGGTGTAATAGTGCTGAATCTCCAAACTACCTTATATCAAGGTTTATTTTAGTAGTCGTTAAACAGTCCGTTTTCTCATAGCAATATTTTTGATGGTTATATTTTGTTGTCACTAATCTTCCTGATCTTTTATAGTCCAGATCAGGTCCACGAATTCGTTGTGCCTCATGGCAGTTGGTGCTCTAACCACTATATCAATCAGGCGTCAATATTTCTCGTAGCTGATTTGAGTAAATTTTAGTGACCTTTGCAAAAGGCCGAATGCAAAGTCTGTTTCAAAGGCCTTTATGAACATTCAATAACTGACATAAAAAATTATTTTGCACATATCGGAAACCCTTTCACAAGAAAGATAGCTGAAAAAATTTCAATACCATTTACCATTAATGAGCTCTTCTTAATGACATAATCTATGTGATCTTTTCTATCAACAAAAATTAGCTAGTTTGACTTAAAATAATGCTCCGAATGAAGACATTGTTTTGTTCTACTCGCTCATACGGTTCCCTCCTTAGAATTTTCAATATGAAGAGTATAAATACTTTTACAGAAAACAGACTTACATATGAAAGTCTTGACAACTATTTGGTAATGGTAATAACAAACTGAAAGAACTGTTAAACGCAATGGACTGTTAAAAGCATTTCCTACAAATTACAGTATTGTTATTTTAAATTGTCTTTGATAATTCTTTACACATGGATATATTGTATTCCTAGATAATGCGGGAAGTATAAACATAGAAGGATCAAGATGCTTTAATAGCAACAGCCGTAAATTTTCTACACCATCGATGTGAACAACTTTTCTCACTTATGAAATAAAACAACTGCCCAACGAGATCCAAGTTAAAAAGCATTTATTTGACTTCTGAAAATCAGTAGAGTGAGCTATATGACTTCAGACATTTGAAAGCTAGTTGCAAAAAAAAAAAGATGTTAGATTCAGAAAAGGAACAACTAGTATTAATCTACTACCAAAATTTCTTTATATTCGTTCCATTTTTTAAAAGAACTGCAGCATTAGGCCCGATGTATTATCTCTTTTTAAAAACATCATTAAGTATGAAAACGGTACTTCCCCCCGTCTTGCAGCCCCTTGTTATTGTAAAATGATGATTATTTGACCCACTTCAGGTAATGAGCTTCACACGCCTATTCTAGAGCAATATCCTGAAATACGTACTTTTACCATGATGTCGACAATTATTTTGAAGCGCTTTTGGAGATTGCGCCGTAAGATTATATAGAAGTTTATACACCATCTCTGACTTCATTATTTCATCATTTTCTTTGGGGAAATCCAATTCTAGGAACTGAGGAATATTTGCGTACGAAAGATGAAATACACTAAATCTTGCTTCCTTACAAAATTTCTTAAAATGTCGGAGGATAATAGTGGACTAAAATCCTTTTTGAAGCCTTTCTTAACGGGTGAAAATTCGAGAAATTGCTGTATTCAGTGAAATTGTGGAGACTCAATTTATTTTTCCAGGAACAAGAAGAAGTTGCCTGTAAGAAAGCTTTTTAGCGAACTACTCCTACTTGCAAAAAAGATAGTTTTACAGGAGACATTCATATAAGATGAGATGAAAAAAGATGAAAGAAGAGTGATGAAAAAATACTATTCTTCCATACTTAACCTCACCATTATGAATGTATACATAAATAACGTAACTGAATATCAGTACTTAGCTAACTATAGGTAATTAATAATGATACTAAAGTCTTTTATAATAAATTAAGGATTTTAAATCTTGAATTATATTTTTCTTGATTTATTGGACTCCAAAACTTATATGAAAATATAACAATATAAAATGACAAAAAAATTAAAATTTGAAGTCTCATTATCTGAATTATCAAAAAAAATGCAGAGATAATATGCTGTAAAAGAAGTCATAGCTTTTAATTTTTGTTAATGAAAACAAGGATTTCAGAATCAAAATAAAAAATACTTTGGAGGAAAGCAAATATGATGGTGGACCTTCCAGCAGGAAATTTTTTAATGATTTCTGAGGAACTTGTAAGGAACTTTATTTTGATAAATTATTAGCTTCCTACTTTTTTGTATTATTAAATTATCTTTCAGACTGCTTTTATCTTCTAAGCGGCCAAATCGTATATGTCCAAAAATGTCGGTCATAATACCTTTAAGTATACGCACATGCATCTTGAAATGTAGCCACGAGTAAGTGGTTTAGGGCAAACTCTTTTCCACTTAGCGGGCTTACCAGAAGTAGGTAAATTAAGTATTAAATGAAAGCAGTTAACAACAAATCGCGAACTTTGATTCAGGAGACTAGATTAACTATGTCTAAACTAGATTAATTAACCTTAATATTTAAATTATTTCCTTTTGCTATCAGGCTCACACATAATCTGTTGAGAGAAATTTATCGCAGCTATTTTGAAGAATTAAATATCCTGGAAGATCGTGACATTTGATGCAATTAAAGTTAAAAATTACTATAGTTAGATATTTAAATAGTATAAAAGTCAAATTAGGCTTGTTTTTCAAGATATTAAGATAGATTACGGCTTTATTGTACAAAAACTTATTTGGGTAGTTACATACTATGAAAACTACCTAGATATCTCGCCAAAACTGGCGACCGGAAAAAATACGGCGACTACCTGAAAAAAACCTAGGCGCTAACATAGGTTACATAGAGGGATAAAATAAAAAGTATTATGTAAATTGCGCTAGTCCCGCACTTGCTATTACCACACCTTTCTTTTGCTACATTTACGTGGATTATTACGTTTAGGTTAAACGTGCGAAACATTTTGTGATTATTTTTTCCCAATAGATATCAACATTCTCCAACTTCCTTCAAATGAAGAAGAAGCGGAGATAGAACTTTTCAGAGAGGCTGGAATTTTACCCAAAGAATGCGTTTGAAAAAACGGCCGTGATATGAAGTTTTATAATTCAGGATTTTATTGGAGATGAAATATAAAAAATTGTCAACAAAAGTTTGGTGTCTGAACTCGTACGTGGTTTGCAAACAATTGTATTGAATTTTTAAAAGCTTTAAGATTTATTTCTTTTGGTCATATGAACAGTCGTCCATTAAATGGTGCAAATATTAGTTGGATTTATCCCATAAGACTGTTATTGATTGTTATAATTATATTTATGAAGTGTGTGTGAAGGATTTGGAGGATAATCGAAATATTAAAATTAAAGGGCTCGGAACCAATTGTCGAAATTGATGAAATCCTTTTTACGCGTCAAAGGAATAATCAAGATCGTATCTTGCCACAACAGTGTGTCTTCGATGGAATTTGCTGGGAGACAAAAGAAATATTTCTAGTCAGAGTTCCAGACCGGAAGGCAACAACATTAATGCATGAAATCCAAATTGCTGAAGGCTCAACAATAATATCAGATTCGTGGCTTGAATATCGAACAGAGGGGCTCATTGCTGCCGGTTTTCAACATTTTAAGATGAATCATCGATACAATTTTTCTGAACCAATATACGCAGACTTATACTCAACACGTGGGTAGGATGTGGGGTTCCTGAAAATGGAGGAACAAGCGACAACTTGGGACAAGCCGCCATCGTGTAGATACCTATTTAGCTGAATTTATTTGGCGGAAAAAAACAGGAAACGCCTTTCGATGCTATTTTGAAAGCTATTTCCCGCCACTTTCCTCACCTTAACTTCAACGTTTTCTTTTAACCAGTTTTAAGTAAGTTAATTTTAATTCGTATTTAGTATATAGTTTATATATATACATATCCGTTTATTTATAAATATGTAT
>KK117372.1:158156-229219 GCA_000611955.2 Stegodyphus mimosarum
TATTCATATTACGGCATTAATCGGCTTCGAGTTCGATTACAGCATTAATCAGCTTCGATTACGGCTTCGATTTCGATCACGGCACTGGAAATTACCGATAAAGGAGCTTATAAAATTTTATCATTGCCATTAAGTTTTAATTTTAATGCAGAAGATAATGTAACAGAGTTAGACAGGGAATGTATAGTCATTACACATAATGTAATATTTCCCAAATCTTCGGCTTTGCGACCCACGTATACATAGTTATAAAGTTTGAAAAAGTTTTGAAGTTTAGTTTGAAAAAGAGGAGAAAACAAGATAAGATTTTCACGCATATCTTCGTTTTACGAATAAACTAAGCATATCAGAATTACTGCTTTCACTGAATACAGCTGGGGAAAAAAGTCTTTTCAATCAAACTGAATTTTGGGAGAAACAGATTTCTGAAATTCGGACGAATTTTTGAAAAATCCTCAATTTTAGACTTTTTTTTTAATACTAAAGACTGAGACTCTAAATTTTAAAATTTCAACATCTGAAAACGTATGGAATATAAAGTTTTGAAATTTTCACAGATCATAAAACTTTTCCTTCTCCTTTAAAACAAAAATGATAAAAAATATCAATTGAGCGATTTTTTAAAAAAAGTGTTGCAGTCTCAAATAGACGGAATTAAAAAAGCGTTTTGAGTTTGCCATCTTGGCGCAATTAATGACGAAGTTTCCCATCTTAATGCTCTGAACGTCAAATTCGCGATATTCGTTTTTTCAATTTTAGCTTCAGGTGAAATGCTCGTTCCAAGATTTTTATTGCATCAAATTTCCAAAACTGAATTTTCAAAGCGATTCCTTCATTCTCTAAATGAAGTTTAGTCAGTTCTTTTTCTTTACGTTATAACCTATACTATTAAAATCTTCACTCATCTGTCTGTTTGTTTGTTTATGACGTTATCCCGTCTGGAACGGCAGGGAGTTGAGTTTCGAGAGAGATACCTCCCGGATTCCGAAAATTTGTTGAAAGCCATATCAACCATTTTCATCTTCGTATGAGTTTATCAGGCAAGATATTAATTAAAAACTCTGAAAACGCAAATTTTCTCACTCATTTTTCCGAGTGGCGCTCTGGGGATAAAAATGATTTGTTTCGAAAAGTGTTGCCACTGCTCGCTTTCAAATCATAGCTTTGTTAATCAAAAATTTGTAAATTTTTATAAAATATGAAGTAAAAATAGCATAGCCAAACATTAAGTATATTGTTATTATATAAGGTCATATTCCGATGTTGAAGAAAGTCCGCAATATCATATGACGTCATTCTATGTCGAAAATGTTTCGTTAGGGCCTGCATTTTATATAAATAACTGCTGTTAGCAAATTTTTTGTTTCCGGTTAGGATAACTGACGCGATATGTTATTGCCACTTTAATTCTTTTATTGATATCGTAAAAAAGTTGTTATATTACATTAAATCATGACGTCTTATGTATATGTATTAACCTGAAGTGTCAAAAGTTTTTGTTTCCTGGTTTGGCAACGAAACATTTATTTGCAAATTGGTTGTTGCTTGGAAAGAATGGAAAGAATTGGAAAGAATGAACTGATTTCATTCTGAAGTGTTCGTTTGGTTCCCCCCCCCCAGGTGTACATAGAACTTATAAACTTGCTTTAACCTCAGCGCGCTAGTTTTCTTATAATTAATTGCGTGTGTTTTAAAAATGACTGAAAATGGCATCCACTTTTGAGCACCATTGTCTTTGAAAGCTGCAAGCAATAACCCTTTTAAAAAATAGCTTTTATATGTGCATGTAATTGAAGAAATGAATGTAAAACATTTAGATGCATGTCATTTCGCAGTGCTAAAGACGAGCTACGTATCACATTATAGTACGTAACGCATTATTAGGATAGGTTCTTCCTTGGAATCCAATTTGATGAAATTTAATACTGTAGTATGGCTCTTCATATTTTCCCCTTGACCTCTATATGTGTAAATCCTGCCTTGAAAGTGATGTATAAAAGTGCATTTGACTTATATTAATTTTGATAATTGATATTCTAATTAGACAATAATTTCCAGTGTAGCAAATTATTTCTCATTGTAATATATATTTATTCAAATTTTCTTTAATTAACACATTTATTAAAACTTTCGAAAATCTTCCAGTTTATGAGTTTAGCTTTATCTAAATCTTAATCTATATGGCTCATTAGTTTGGCTTTATCTGAATCTTAGTCAAAATTTAAATTTTAGTCATCCCAATATTATGTTGTTCGAGAAACTTTTTTTCGTCTCAATGTTCCTGCACTATACTAAAATTTCAGATTGTTTTTACCTAACTTTTCATTAATAAACAGATTTATGAAAATTTTCGACCATTTTTCATTTCATGAACTTGGCGTTATTTAAATTTCAACTATAACTCTTAATCTTCGATTGTTCGAGCAAATGTTTCTCGTCACCACGTTCTTGAACTATACTAAAATTTCAATAATAACTCACAAATAAAATATACCTAAAATATTCATTTTAAAAACATAATTCAAAGTTATAAAAACTCATACAACGCTATGGGAGGCAGGGAAGTAATTCTAAACCAAATATTTAAGTTGATTAACTCGGAAAATTAAATATATTAAATCAATTATCGATTAACCGGGTTTTGTCTAAAAAAAATATTAATTTTATTTATTGCAGAACGATAGAAAAATTAATATCACAAACGGTTTAGAACAAATATTTAGCTCACTTTTAATAAACGATTATTTCTGCGAATGATCGTCGTTTATTTACTTATTCTTAGTTAGTGTGGTAGTATGGACGTTTCGCTAAATAATACGCTAAACTTCATTGAATAAATTTTCCAGATAAGTTTTAGGAAATCTAATCTTTGTTTCTGTTGTATAATAATTTTATGTTTGTTTTGCTTAGTATAATAATAGCCGGTGTGAACTGTTAATTACCGTTTGGTATTTTTATTTACACTTGGTATCTACATTTAACAATAATTATTTGTAAACGTGTGAACTTAAATTTTGAAAATTATTTCTCTTTTTTTAGTCCAAAGGAGCTTTGTCCCTGAAGGACAATTGTTTTCGCTTTGCAATTTTGCGTCGGAAACATTAAATGTCGGTTCACTTTTCAAACTGTTGCCACCAAATATTGCAGCCTTGTATTATATTTAAAGAAATTAAATAATGAAGAATGTGCATAAATATATGTATGTTTCTCGCATTGTGATAAAACGACGTTACCTAGAGCCATCGAATTTTGAATGACGTAATCCTGCTGCGAATATAGTCATCTGGAAGCCCAAATTTTGAAATTTGGAATTTGTTTTATTATCGATTTCATATTTTGTAAAACTTTAAGGAATTCCTGATTAACGAACTAAAGGATTTCAAAGAGAGCAATGGCAAGTACAGAAAAAACATTTTTATCTCCAGCGGGTGAGACTGTGTATAAGAAATTCTAAAAATATGCTCAGTTTAAAATTATTTTGCGATATTGTTTTTTAACTGAATTTTATGGTTTAAGTGCGAAGAACATGTTATTTAATAAGTAAAGGTAACACACAAAATGTTAACCTTTGAACGTAATTTAAAATCTGAAACTTTTCAGATTTTTTCTTTTTTTTCCCTCTCTCTCTCTCTTTCCCCCCCCAAAGGAGAAATTTGCCCAGAAGGGCTATTAATTTCTTTTTTGGCATTTTGCATTGGTTCACTATAAACGGCGTTTTGCATTGGTTCACTATAAACTGATATATATATATATCAGTTTTCAAATTTTTGCCACCAAATATTAGAGCCCTGCATTATAGTTAAAGAAATTAAAGAATGAAGAATCTGCATGAATGAATGTTTGTTTCTTGCACTGTGAAAAAAAAAGGTACATAGAGACATCAAATCTTGAATTACGTATTTTACGAAGAAATTCGGATATCCGAATGGGGGCACCTGGAAGCCCGAATTCGGAATTTGTTTTATTGTCTACTTCCTATTTTGTAAAATTTTAACGAATTTTTGATTAACAGACTCAACAATTTCAAAGCGAGCAATGGCAATACTGCACGGAAAAAACGAGTTTTTTTTTTTACCTCCAGCGCGCGAGACTGTATGTCGGAAATTCTAAAGATATGCTCTTTTTAAATTATTTTGTGACATTGCTGTTGAATTGAACTTTATGGTTTACGTGCGAAGAACATGATATTTAATAAATAACGGTAACGCACAAAACGTTAAAGAAACGCCCTTTTGGGCGCAATATAAAATCTGAAACCTTTCAGATTTTTTTTCGTAGTATAGACTTACAATTATATAACACAGGAAATTTAATGGATTGATTTTTTTAAATGCTTAATTACTATGAAGTTCTTATGTTGCTGGTTTGAAACAGTCTACAAAATTATTAATAAACTTTCAAATATATGGCATGTGGATGTACAGCATATACGTACATCCACATGCTGTACATTTGAAAGTTTGATAGATGTATAGCATGCGATATATAGATAGGTATATAGCATTTGACAGCTAGATAAGCAAATATATAGGACATTTGATGGACTGTTTCTTAAAAATTTGATTTCGTTACTGCTGATGGGAATTCTTTTAAACAAGCGTATAGAATTGTAAATGGACCAAATTAGATATTTACATCTATCAAATTTCTTTCGGTCTTTGAGTTTGACGCTGATATGAACTCACAATTACATAGCATATGAAAATTTAAATAATATATCCTTTTGATGCTCAGTTATTATTAAGTCGTTTTACTGCTGGTATGAATTTTTTACATGAAGCCACATAACTGTCAGCAGCCTATCAGTTATATAGCACATAGAATTTAGAAGGACCGTCTGAAAAATATTTAATGTTATTAATCCTTTTGCTGTTAGTGTGAATTCTTTTTAATTCAATAATAAACAATTTAAAAAGGAATTTTTTATAACATCATCTAATGAATTAATTGAATTGTTATTGTCATTATTGAATCTTAGTATTTTTGTATTAGGATCAATATTTTTCAATATTGTTTCTCTTTTTCATCTTTTTTTTTAACCTGCATATTTTGATCTACATTGAGCAATCACTTTCAGTTATACAGAAATTGTCCGCACATTTTTAGACGATTTTGCTTTGTTATAAATAATAATTGCTTGGAAAATTTGTTCAAATTGCAGTTATATTTTTTAAAGTTATCGTCTAATACTTCATCATTTTGTTTCCATGCAAAATGGCGCTTTTAAAAAAGCAGTGGATGGAAGGCTATGTTTGGGTTCTTTCGAAGAAATTTATTCGTACTTAGTTATTAAAAAACGTTGTGAAAGCTATGGTTTTTTCGATATTTAAAGCTACGATAGATAATGTTGTCAACACGAAAGGCAAAAAATAAAGTTAAAGTTTGGCTTCAAGTTAAAAAATTGTTCCAAATACATATCCAAAGGAAAAAAAGTGTTTCGAATGTTGTCAAGTAAGATCTTTAATATTAAAAGGGAATCCGCCAAGGACAGTTGCAAATTCACTAAAATGCGCAGATTTAACGGTAAACAAAGTGATTAATGTTGACTTAAATCTCAAAAAGGCGATAAACATAATGTGCATCGTCTTTGTCCGCGACATATCGCTGAATGCAGCACGCGCTGCGGAATTCCTTATGAGAAACATTTATCCGGAAGAAAATATTGTTGCAACAGATGACTATTGGATGTATTTAAATGACTGCATTAGAAAAAGATCTATTTATTATTATCAAACAAGAGGGAAAAGTCTTCAAACACGATTCAAGGAATCTAAAGAAAAGTTTTTCAAAGGGATTTATCATTGTTGTTGTTTTCTAATAAAGGCAATTTAAAAATAAAGAAAGTGGAGAAAAATATTAAGATCAATTCTACGTATCATCAGGAACATATTTATAACCCAATTTTCAAATATGAAATCTCTTCTCTTTACCCAAAGTGCCATTAGTCAGTTGAACTGCATCAAGACGAAGCAAGCAGCCACATGTCAAAATCCACTGTTAATTGTCTGTAAAAGTGGAACAAGAAACGTGTAACAAAGCCATACTTTTCATCACTTACATCCCTACTAAATCTCTTGATGTAGCGCTGTTCAAGAGGAATGGAATAAAATACTTCTTCCGATACTGAAAAAGGCTTTATTGTTTTCGAAATTACGGTGTACAAAGATAGGAAAGATAGGTGAAGAATAAGGGTTATCAAAGAGCATTTAAAACACAAAAATTTTAGCTAAACTATTTCTATAAATGCAATGAAAGTCGTGCAAAATGTGCGAACAACCTCTAAACTATTTCTGTAAATGCAATGAAAGTCGTGTAAAATGTGCGAACAACCTCTGTATAGTTATAATCAATTATGATTCTAATTATTGTTTATTATTATGTCAATTTTGTAACAGTCTTACTGTGGTACTGTCTATTTATCTATTATTACATATATTCTGTACTCTGTAAATCTGTATTTCTGTAAATTTTTAGCGGTTTCAGTAAATGTTTGCCTAACCTGCCAATCCGATCCTTTGGCCGTGGTCTTGCTGGGAATAGAATTCAGTAGATAGCTTTGCTAAAAACTTAGTAACGTGTTGAAATTTTCTTGCTTGGCAGTATTATGTAATGTAATGTCTACCGAAAATACAAAATGGGAAAAAAATGCTTAAGATAGCAGTAGCAAATGATATCTGACAGATGAATATTGTCAGAAAAAATGCTACCGATTAATTTTACTTAGTTCCAGCGTGTTTGAACTCAGTGACATTATTCAAGTCATCATCTTATAAATGTTGTTCTTTAATGTAATTTTTAACTTAGTTTCTTTATTTCTATGGTGTTTATTCTTCCGTTATTTATAATGCTTTCTTTTTCTTTTGAATAACTTTTGTAACTAAATAAACTTCCTCAGATGTTCTGCTTAAAAATGCAGGAAACTGTTAATAGTTCTTTACTGTTGATTATAAAGTAGGTTGCTCCTCTTTCCTGCCCTTTTTTTTAACTGCCTTTGGATTAACTTTGTTTTTTAGTTAACCCTTGAAGTTTTTTCCTTTCTCCGTTAATCGGAAGCTGACTGTATACCCTTTAACTCATGAAATTCCATACTACTCTTCACTAACTCCTAGCAAGTTGTGAAACTTCTCATTCACGGTATATGCTACAGCTGAAATACAGCAGCATAGGCTTTATACCCCAGTGGCTGGAACTCGGTTAGATAATTAGATAGACCACTAATTAATGTTGCCAATGCAAGACAGTAATTAATAGCTTCGGAAGTTGTTCGCGTTCTGTTCAATCCGTATTCTAATGAAAATGAACTAAAAAGCAGAAAGGATAAAAGAGAATTAGTATAAACTGGTTGTTTAAATGATCCGTTCATGATTATATAATATCATTATATGCTCACTTAGATTATTTTAAAAAAAATAACTACTTAAATGCATTAGATCCCGTAGTTGTACATTTTGAAATTGTTTATAGTTTTTTGTGAGGCACTGTGGATTAAACCTTTTAAGGTTACAACTATAGTTATGAAAACTGTTTAGATTTTCTAGTTTATTTGTTTTATTTTTCTAGATTTATCTGCTTGAAAACAGTTTAGGTTTTCCATTATATGCAGTGAATGAAACCTTACGCTGATACCTATTTGTACAACTTTTAGAGCTGCTTTAAATCATTGTACTCATTGATGGATTGTATATTTCACAAATAAATAAATAATATGCATAAAAGTATTATAAACTTACATTAATAATTATTTCCACGATCACGGAAATTGATGCTATGTACAAAAAGTATAACAATCAGCCGATGCTGTGCAACAATTAGCCTAGGCTGCAGCAATTAAAGCTCCAGTTAAGAAGAAAGCAAATCCTTTTTTTTATTTGTTTATTTGTTTGTTTGTTTTTGAAATAAAGCAAGAAGCAAAATTCATAACTTTCTGACATCAGTGTTCCTTATAACATAATTTACACGGAAGACTTCCAATCTTCTTTTTGCTTGAAAGTAATACTTGTCAACAATTCAGGCATAATGATAATAATTAATTTTTGACCAAAACAATTTCGTTTCTTTCTTCAAACTGTTTTAAAGATAACTAAAAAAACTTCCTAAATTAAGGAAAAAAAATCTGAAAGCCTTCAAATTTTATATTACGCCCAGTTTCTTTTTTTTTAACGTTTTGTGTCTTATCTTTATTTATTAAATATTACGTTCTTCACCCTTAAACGATATAAAATTCAATACAACATCAATATCACAAAATATTTAAAAACAGCATATCTTTAGAATTTACGATAGACAGTCTCAGCGCTAGAAATACTTAGTTTTCTTTAGTTAGAATAGTTTTTTTTCCCTGTACACTAATGCCTCTGCTTGCTTTGAAATCGTTGAGTTTGTTAATCAAAAATTCGTTAAAGTTTTACAAAATCTGAAATAGATAACGAAACATTCGAAATTCAAAATTCGGGCTTTCAGGTACTCATATTCAGGTGGAGAATTACGTATTCAAAATCTGATGTGTCTAGGTACCGTCGTTTTTTGAAAATGCGAGAAACATACTTACATTCATGTACATTCTCCTTTACTTAATTTCTTTTAAAATAAAACAATCCGATAATATTTGCTGGCAAAAATTTGAAAAGTTTTTCAGCCTTTTACGGCGATTCAACGCAAAATCCCGTTTCAACACTAATATCCCTTCTGAGTTAACGCTCCTTTGGGTTAAAAATTCAGAGAAAAGGAATTTATCTAAACATTGCAAAATATAGTCTTTTAAGCAAAAGCAGGAAATCTTACATAAAGAAAATTCAATAAAATATGTTTCTTCATCAATAATCAACATCACGAGTACTGATATAGGTTGACCAAATCTGTCTTCTTGATTGGACTGCCAGGAATGGGCGAGATATTTTTTCTTATATCTTGCGTTCTCTTTAAACTTGCGTTTAAAGTTACTCTTGGATTTTTTTCTTGTGTGTGTGTGTGTATGTGTACATAGATTTCTTGTCGTTATCTAAATTTTATTTAGTAACGCTTTTTTGGTATCAAAGTTCCCGGGTTGTAGAAATTAGGAACGCAAAATTCGTCAGGGAAGAATAGTGAAATCTTCGAAATTGGCATTTAAATCAACAGTTTTATGACAACTATCAACATAATTCCTATCACAGAGGAAATGATAGAGAATCTATTCAAAATCACACTGCTTTTTAAAGCACACAGATCCAGTCACCGCTATTATTCCAGTAACATTCGTGCAGTCTTCATGTTCAGCTTAGAATCAATCAGCATGACAAATATGATTGACATTTTCTTCGGAAGACTGCAGACCAGAAATTGGTTTAGATATTGAGAGTAGAATCCATAAAAAATTTAGATCTCGGATTTTAGCTTGGTGACTGTAATTTATAAACTAGTCAAATTTTAGTAGTGCGTGCGTTCAACGCCGTTTTCTAACATATCAGGGAGGGAAGTACTTTATCGCAGATATGAAGAAGTAACACAAATAACTAGCTTGTCATTAAGTAAACATTATATTATACACTTTTGAAATTTAAACGTACATTCTATCAGTATCACGCCATATGCAATTGTAA
The DNA here is from genome assembly GCA_000611955.2 of Stegodyphus mimosarum. Taxonomy (NCBI): domain Eukaryota; kingdom Metazoa; phylum Arthropoda; class Arachnida; order Araneae; family Eresidae; genus Stegodyphus; species Stegodyphus mimosarum. Next base: position 167,735 of record KK117372.1, read on the forward strand.
TAAAAAAGATGATTTTTGTGTATACTAACATTTATTTGATATAATAGACATGCAAATACAAATGTAGACAACAAAAAATATAGATTCGTAGCTTGATCTTTGTGTTTACGTTAAACAGTAAAATTTTAATGCTGCATAATATTCTAATTATTCGTTTTAATAATGTGAGTTAAACTTCCTAAGACCGATATTTCCCCTTAAAAGAATGGTTTTTGATACAATTTTTTTTATACCCACCTAATGTTCTGTTAAGTACTATGTATCTGAATTGGAAAAAAAGAATCATTCAGCATCTAACCTTGGTACTGTAAATCTAATTAATAAGTAGTTCAGTGTCAACAATTCTGTTAAATTTGGATTCTGGAACACGTCTACTTTGTAGTGCATTTCCCGCCTTAAACTTGTCAGGACTGAGTGTTCTGTGCATACTTTTGGCGAACATATTCGTGACAGTATCAAAGTCCTGATCTCGAACAGGAAGCTGAATGCAGCTATGTTCTGTGGTAGAATAACTGTTGTTAAGTGGTAGAATAATTGCACGTAAGAGGGGTTTAAAATTACCCTTTTATTAAACCACTATTTACAGCCACTTCCCAACTCGGAAGGGATAACAGAAAATAATGACTGCACTTGGGTCTAAACTGAACAATCAAATAATTTACACTCTAAATTCGAAAGAGTCGTATCCAAAGACAAAGAAGTGACATCCCACTACCCGCTAATGCCAAAATGGCACCAACCTCGAAGAAGCGACTTTTCGCTCCAGTAAAAAGCGGTCCCTTCTCACACAAAAAAAGGAGTGACCCTTTCTTCGTTCGCTCTTTTCGATAGCGAGATATCGCTAGATATTTGGGTGAAACCACACACATTACAAGGAGTTATAATAGTCTTCTCACACCTTGATGGTGCGATTTTTATATACTTATTTTATTTTATATGCAGGCTTAAAATTTGTATTTGCTATGTAAAGTTTATGGCTGAAGGAAAGTTTTAAATTTCTGGTTAACATTATCTCTTGAAAAAATGTTTTACACCACTTTTTAACATGCTATTGTGATTTTAAATATCTGACATACATGCATTTCTTTTGCTACCTATATGTACTTACAAAAACATTTATTCGTGATGAAGACGATTTTGAATCAAAGTAGACCATCACTGAAATAAAAAGCATTGTTTTAGGATAATCATATCTCCATTGTTTGGAGATATAGTTTTCTCTTTCCAAATCTAACGAAATATATATATATATAAATTACATGCACATTAAAATATTGGAAATTCAGTGTCTTGTTACAATATTTAACATTCTAAAATACTTAACACTGTCACTTGTACTTCTGATACGAAATTACTTTGAATTCACAGAATATATTTATTTTACAGAAACATGTTTTTTGCCTTTATCTATGTGTAGTAAGTAATAAAAATTAAGAAAATTAATGCAACTTATATATAAAAACTAGGCAATAGCAAGATATTCGGACTGAAAACTTGTGTTTACGAATAAAAAATAAGGTTTTTCAGGTGCTTAAAATTTTGAATAAATATTTCAGACATTTTCAAAATTTGATTTGAGAAATCAAAAATGCTTAGTTTTATAAAACAAACTTAAAAAATCATTTTAGATGAATCATATATATATATATATATATAGTGATATACATTCTAAATTTTGTATAGCTTCATAGCTTTCATTCACAAGATTAAAACATGTAATCAAGTAAATTGTAAGCTAAATTTTCCATTAAATAACCACAATAGTCGGAAAAGTAATTTATTAAAAACAGTTCTTGAAAAGTTTTATAATCATGAAAATTTGAATGTGTTAAAACAGCTGATCATATATATATATATATATGTCTTAGTAAACCTGTATTATAATCTGCCAGATTTAATTTCTTAAAATGCTACTTATAAATTAATATTTTAATACAATTTGTGAATTGATGTTACTGGTAATTTGTCTGCTGGAGCATAATATGCATAAAAAATAGAATATTTTAGTATACATTGAAATAAGAAAAAAATGTGAAATTAATTACCCTTACCTGAAACTTATTCAGCTTTATTTGCAATGTATGAGATTCAGAAGATAAGTAACCATAAAATATTCTCATGCTATTGTTTTTAACTCCATATATTGCACAAAATATTGTGAAAGAAATGTTTCTATTTCTTATTACAAAATTATGAAGAGCTTAAAATTAATTAATCTATTACCCCAAATTTTGTATAAAGCTTAAAATCTTCACTTAGTTGATAACGGTTTTTACTTTTGAGAATTTATATGCATAGAAATTCCTATACATTAATCATTACAGGTGAATAAATGTTTACATATACATTTAGACTAAAACTTATTTTTATATATGCTAATTCTTAGTCTCATGTGGAAAGCATAAAGTAAATTTTAAAGTGAAACAATATGGATTAGCTCACACGTGTAAGATAAAAATTCATTTTTCATAATTCTGATGAAAATTCTTATGTATTTTATTTATTGATTAAATCTGAGTAGGAATCATTAACATAACTGCAGAATTATATTAATTTCCATGAACAAAGTAATTTAAATATAAATGAAAACAAGCAGTACATGGAACACTCTTTATTAGGAAATATAAGTACATACATATATAAATGGACAATATGACACTAAAAATATGACAATAAAATGACATTAAAGATACGAAATGTAATGTATATACAGAATGCAATAAATTCTTGCTCAACCATGTATTTAAAGAGTCCCCACAAGCTCTAGGAATGCTGATGTTATACAAAAATAACAAGCCAGAAGGAAAAAAACTTTATAAGCAATTTAAGAATAGAGACCAATGTGAATAATAAATACAAAATTACTTTACTCTAGATAATTAAAACAGTAAACAAAGAAAAGTTTTAAAGTATTATATCATTTATAATCCTAGTTAAATTTTTAAAGATCTTTACCACTGAAATCAGCATTACTTGGTACCAGAAGATCAGGCCATTTTGTTTCCATATACCTCAAAATTCTTGGGACATAAAAGGATGAAAATTTTTCCAAGAAAGTATCTGAATTTGGGTGCATACGTAAAAATTCCGCATCAATCTGCAAACACAACATAATTTCCAGTAACTTTATACAAAAATAAAAAAATAGGTTATCTAGTATATATTCATAAAAATGTTGATTTTAAAAACTGAATGCATGTATCTGTTAATGGTTCAGTTTCTGAAACCAAGCATATCCTGAATGAAAATTATTACAATAACGTATGTGTTTCAACATAATGCTGAAAAATGATTTTGAACTGAAACTTTTTGAACTGATTTTGCTGAAACTTCGTTTTCTGGCTCGACACATTTTAAAGATCACCAATATACACTATGCGAATAATGTTCCAATATAATTTCCAATGTAAAAAATATTTCTAATGGCATCACTTTTTAAAAATGTCTGCACTTTTTCATTGCTAGAAGGTAAACCCTGAGAACTAAGAAAAACAGATGCTTGGTTTTTATAGAATTCTAGCCCTTCAGAAGAAAAAAAAAAAAAAGAAATGACCGTGTCTCATTCATTACAAGGTTGAGGGCTGTAACAGTAAAATTGCCATTTGAACGAAGATTAGCAATCGTCTTAACAGCAGATTTTAGTGCATCAAATTTTGTATTACTGGGTGAGTGTTCTGTGAACTCTGAATTTGAATGTATCTTATTTGCTCTGAATTTGAATGTACCTTTTGAATGTATCTTAGTAAAGATTTGTAAAGTTTAAAAGTTCTGATACATCCTTCCTGACCACAGCAAAGAGCAGAAGTAAACATTTTAGAAGCGTATGTCTTAAATGCTGCAAAAAACTCTTGAGCCCCCCTTTAATAACTTTTTGACATTTAGAACAATTTATCTTTGAATGGAAGAAGGGTAATTTTAATTTTGACCTTAAAAATATATTATCAAGCATTGGACACATTGTTAATGTGTTAATAATTGTTATACATATTTTTATGCACGTAAATATGATTTATGAATTATTACAACTAAGCAAACTGATTTTCAATTAAGGAAAACTCTAAACAAATATTCAATGAAATACAGATTCTAACATTACGTTATTGTTATGTTTTCCACTAAAATTTGAGAATGAAAATAATGAATACTACACAAATTATGGTCACATTGATGTAAATAAGAATTTCTCACTGATAGTGCAATACTTGTTTTGTTTCCATCACTGCATAGGGAGATGAGAATTTGCTACCGGAGAGAACCCATTAGTGGCAGCCCATTTTCCCCTCCAAAATCCCTCAGTGGCTAATCGACTTGGTTTGGTTTGTGTGATTACGACAAAGCCTCGAGAGCTATCTGCCTAAGAGGAGGGATGCTTTCATGGAGGACGTTTTAAGGAAACTGGTTCGTATACACGTTACACATGGGAAAAACACAAAAACGCCCCATGCAACCATCCTCTTCGCGGAATTTGAAGCTGTGACCGAACTACCAGTGTTCAGCAATTTTACCGCTCGGCCGCTGGTGGGCTCGGCGCTAATCGGGAATGGTTTTTGCAGTATTGTTAAGTAGAAAGAAACTTATTAAGCTTATAGGCAAAAACACATGATATTTATTGCATATAAATGAATGTTAGGAGAAGGAATATGATATTCAGACTCTGTGTGTGTGTGTGTGTGTGTGTGTGTGTGTGTGTGTGTGTGTGTGTGTGTGTGATCATTGCAAACCTTGAGGGCTATCTGCCTAAGGGAAAGGATTCCTTTGTGGAGGTCTTTCTAGGGGAAACTGGTTCGTATACACGTTACACATGGGAAAAAACACAAAAACGCCCATGCAGCCAACCCCTTCATGGGATTCGAACCTTGGACAGTATTACCTGTTTTCAGCGACTTTACCGCTCGGCCGCTGGTGGGCAATATTTAGGGGATGTGCATTAAATATTCGGAGAAAAAGCACGATATTAAGCACTTGTAAATAAAAATCAGCTTGTTAAACATGATATTTAGTGCATATAAATTAAAATGAGCAGCAAGAAACATAATATTAAGCATATGTAAGTAAAAACTACATAAAGTAAATGTTAGTTACGAAGTCAATTTAGCCTTCCCCCATTTTCTAAAAATTGTCCCCAAATCTGTACCATTAAGAAAATGTTCGGTAACTTTAGAAGAAAAAATTCTTTAATCCCAATTTAAAATTTCCTCGAATGTATCTTAACCGTTATGTTTAATTTCATGACGAAACGAGTACTCGAGTATGCAGTTTTCTAAATTTTCTTTGCAAACACTTTAAAATCACTTTTAGGAAACATAGCATGGAAAGCAGACAAAATAATAACAAATCGTGAAAAAAATGTCACATGCAAATAAATTTTGAACAGCAATAAAGAAAAGCAGAGAGACTGCAAGAAAATTCCTTTTTTGGGGATTACCAGCTTTGTGCTTTGGCAGTGTTTGCATTTACTGGATTCTTTGCGGTAGTGTTTCGAAGATGAAACAGAGAGGTGGACGGATGGTAACTTTGAACTTCTGCAGTTCATAAAATTTCCAGAATGCAGTTCCAAATACTGATATACACCAGTAAATTTTTTTATGACTGTTGTGAGAAGACTTTTTCAAAGTACAAATGGATTAAAAAACACCTAAGACTGAGAAATTGTAGCATACTGTCTACAGATCAGCTGACAGAGTAGTGAATCAAACTTTTAGAATACTATTAATGATTACTATTAATGATTTTGTAAATAGGAAAACAAGCAAAATAGTACTTTATGGTATTAGAATTAATGTTTTATTTCAAAAATAAATCCAGCTATTTTGGTTCTATGCTTATCATTTTGACATTTTATAGACTTTTTATTGTGCACTGAGCGAGGCAGCAAGAACTCTGCCTACACTTCTGAACTAACAGGCTGTGTTACCTGGGTCTTTAAATTCTATCTAAACCAGAAAGTGAATTTATATGAGTTCATTAAGATCAGGTTACTTACATTTCTTTCCTACTTTGAAGGACTGTGGATAAGAAAAGGTTTAAAAGACTTGTTTGTACAACAATAGCTTTTGCTAATGTAAGCAATTATATTATTTTCAATATTACTTCATCAGATCCTCTCACTCATTGCAATATCACTAGGGCAAGATAAAATATCCAATTGAAATGAAAAAATAATAAGTGAATGTCATTTAGTTTAACTTTGTAACTATTGAGTTGTTGTATATGAATTAATCTATGAATTATTTTAGAATTATCAATAATTATGATGTTTAAATGAGTATATATTTCGACAATTTTGAAAGTATGCCTGACAAGTTTTCTTAGGTGGGGAAGAAAATAAATAAATAAAAATAACAAGTTGAATTAGATTTTCTCCTGCAATAGAAGGGAGGGGGAAGCTGGTTTTTGAACTGTGCATTTTGTTATCGGTTAATAAAATAAGTTAATTTTTTTAATGTAATAGGCTCTGCCACAAATATACGGCAATATTGCTTAATTTTCATATTATAAAATAAAAATGCGTCAAACATTTAAGTTTTATGGCTTACATAAAAAAATTTTTTTTGTTTCCGTTGAAATAAAAATAAGCCGAATGCTTAGACATGGGAGAATTGTACTATTTAATTAAGTCTGAAAAAAGCATGCTTAGCATTGTGTTTAAAATAAATATATTTTTTAATATTTTCTTATTTGCATTAAAGGAAATATACATTTGGTGTACATATATATTTGGTGCCACATTTATATATTGACATATATATTTGATATCATATTTATATTGGTGTACATATATATTTGTCAGTAAATACATATTTAGCTTAAAATAAATGCATGTATATGACATATAAAGTCACTCATTTTAAAATTATTTTGCGATATTGCTTTTGAACTGAATTTTATGGCTTAAGTGCGAAGAACATGATTTTTAATAAATAAAGGTAGCACACAAAATGTTAAAAAAACGCATCTTTGGACGCAATTTAAAATCTGAAACTTCCAGTTTTTTTTTTTTTTTTTAGAATGTAAGATTTTTTTAAATTGTACCCAAAGCCGTCTTAACAGATTTATTGGCCTCTCGGACTTTTGGATTAGCTACACCTGCAGTCTCGAGAATAGCAATACATTTGCAAAAACACAAGTGTCAGAATGCTGATATGACCCACGTAGTGCTAGTATTTATATTTTGAAAAAGTTCAGATTTGCAACAATAAGTGAGTTTTATTGTCACAAACTATAAGCAGAATTTATATTACAAAAAAAGGTAAAAGTCTGTTAAAAACTACTGTAAGCTGAAAACGATGTGACTTTTCCAGAGAACTTAGTAAAGTATACGATTTTTTTATTTCTTGCTGACATGCTGCAATTCTAATAAATAATTTGCTTACTTGTGTTATAAAAAATCAAAACCATAGTATGGATTTTTTTTTTCCACCGCTGTTCTTCCCATTTGAATTAGAAATGCAAGCAAAACTGAATTTAAATAATTAAAGTCGATAGTGTTGTGTAAATTATACAAAAATAAAACAAATTTTAAGAAAGTGTTTACAAAAAGTGCCATATACCTTTAGCTTTATCGTATTAACAGTACCTAATAAATAAAACTACGTTACAGCACTACACTCTTAAAGCAAATTTACAGATACCTAAAAAAGAGCAAACTAAAACTACTTATTATTACATCCTTCAACATTTACACATAAATCTAACTATAAGACTATAATTTATAATAATTAAGATATTTCTATTAAGAAATAATTGTATATATGTTTTAAAAGCGAACTTACATTTGGCAAAGAAGTTGCATCCATTCTTACGACTGTACTCGCTTGAAATGGGGCTTCAACAAACGTGTTTGGTCACTCTGCGTGGACAGGGGGTCATCCTGTCCTTCAACGCACTCCCTTCTCCAAGGTCATGCCTGCAGGTGGGGAGGCATATTCTGTTACCAAGACACTAAATTTGCGTTGTTTAATGCGAAACAGAGCGAAAACGGCTGTCACTCTTCAAATCTCACTCTGAGGGATTTAGAGTGAAAATAGCGTTGAGTAGAAATTAAGTAGTCGTTGCTCTCAGAGCTATAAACGCGAGGTTTGCCTCTAATCTAAACTATCAAGGGTGCGTAGCAAGATTTGGCTAATACTAACTCACTTAGATTTCTTCAATAAGTAATAGCGTAACAACGCTAAGGCTTAGAACTTAAATACTAGCTAGTCAGGTGGACGTCGAACAGAGCCGCAGTGATCTGAGACTAAAAGCTTTCTCACTCTGAAAAGTTCCTTGCTAACCTTTTAAATACAAAACTTGGCTCCACTTCAAATTACTATAAAGCTGAAACGCGCGCTCATTCTTAAGGGAAGTTGAAATAAGTGTTCAAAGGAAAGAGAAATTAACATAAAACTTTGTTAGTTTAAACTAAAACTTTACAAACTCTGGTTATTATTTACGTTATTTAAAGGAAATATCTAATAAAAGTTATTTAAATATGAAAATGAAACTGGTCATAACATAATTTAAAATATAATAAGCAAAAAACTTGAAATCTGCCGACTTATTTAACGATGACACTAGCGGAAAATTTCGATAGCGATATTTCAGAAAGCGTCCTAAAATTCAAGAAAAGTCGTACCGCGCTACACCTTACCTATTAGACACGTGAAAATAATGTAAATGAGATCAGAATCTATTGGTTAGTGGAAATTATTGCTGCGACAATAATTTTAAGATGTCACGAATTTCCTTGATTATATCTGTAAATCATCCTGTTTTTTTTTAAATTTTTCAAATTTTGGAATAAATCCACTGATTACTAATTTTTTCTTACTATTTCTTCATTCAGTTATAATTCTTAGATTATCTTTATATTTAAATTACTTTTAAAATTTCTGCAAAAATATATTGCAGAATAAAACATTTTCAAAATCCGTGGATATTAATCTTAGAATTACCTTAAGTTTTGCTATAGCAAGAAAGCTCTACTATGAACACGATGAAAGTATGTGTGCATGTATAGTATAATTTATAAAAACACAATCCAGTCTAAATTTCAGGTGATATACATTTCAATTAAGAAATATAATGCTATTTTTGTTTAGTCACATGCTAGCTGTTTGCGTTATTTTTTCCTCTACTTTACACTACCCTTCCTCCAAAATATTTTTATGAATCTTTGACTGAGTAATTTTTAGTCAAAATTTCTGGCCGCAAACGTTTCACGATTTTTTTTCCTATTTAGCCCCGAAACTCCTATCGAAGTTTGCTTTTTTTACTCGAGATAAAACTACTGCTTTGATATGACCGCAGAAATGATCAACGACTGAATTACCTCATCGTAAACTGACGAGTTTGAAGGGTACAAAGAACAGATTTCGTTCCGCTTATCAAATTGTTGAAGAATCTCCCGCACATACAAATATTAGAGCAGTGGCATTAATGAGTGACTATGAAGTTATTAATATATATTTATACTCTTTGGTTAACTTATAATTATCAATAATTATCTGTACATATTCGTATCCCTGCTAGATTTTCGTATCAAATGAATCGGTCTCTGCTAATTTACGAATCGTCTTCCACAAACCTTTGAACTTCAGACATCGGACCAGACGTGCGTCTTTTACCCATTTCTTCGGAGAAGTAGAAGCACGGTCACCGATCTTCCAAAACAGCTTCACAAGTAGAGCTTGATCCTTCATAGACAGAGTCATCACCGAACATTTCCAAAGAAGTATAATGGAAAATGCATGTAGTCCGTGTTTTTATTAGGTCTAATATGGGGTGAAGCACGTTACGTCTTTTGATTAGCATAAATTTCAAAAAGCTCTTTTTTCCTTAGGCAAAAAAGTTTCCGTTACTTCGCATATATTCAGGACATTCCCAGCATTTGTTCTTTTTTTACAGCCTTTTGAAGGTATAATTTTAATTATAATCAGCCTGTATGTTAATCTTTAGGAAAAGTTAATGAAAGTAAATAATAAAATGATAAACTTTCTAGCTGCTAAATTGTAATTTGAAGTTTTTAGATGTAATTATTTCATTTTCATTATGAATATTGCCTAAAGTTATGATATCAATAGACTGTACGTTTTTACATATATATAGTGTAACAATTTGTTCGCAATTTCATTTTCAATTTCCCACAGTGCGCTTATCTTTTTTCTTTCACTTTGGTATTCATTTTCTTCCGCTTTTATGTTGGTTTATTATCGTGTCACAGCGTTTTTTCAAAGCAAAAAAGCAAATTTTCTATAGCTTGTATCTTACTTTCCTGCATCTACTCATTCCAAATCTCTTCACTTAACTTTTGGAATCATTGATCACAAGAAGTGATTTTAACAAAGCCGATCCCGTTATATATTTTTCTCGGATGAAACTGCTCTCTCCTTTGAGATATCACGGACTTTTTTTCTTCTATGAGAAATTTATGTTAAGTTTTCAGCTTTACTTCAGGTTTTAACAACCCTAGTCACTGCATCAGAAGTTGTGAATGTCTTAAAAATCTCACACATTTTATTCATTTTCGCTTATTAAAATTAAAGAAGCAGGGTCCCTTTCCGATGTACCCTGATGTAGTTCCTAAAATGGGTAATTTTTACAGACGCAATCTTTCAGTTTCAGTGTGTTCCTTCCAAATCTTCCTCAAACTTAGAAAACGTTCGGCAAGAGGAATATTAGTGCAATCAACAGTGATAGGAGTAGCCTGCTTGAAATCAAACTTTGTAACATCATGTTGTCTACAACACTGTTTTAGTCTTCCGGCCAGCAGAAGATATTGTGCTCGCCAGATGACTAGAATAGTGACTAGTAGGTTCCAGCTTATAGGTCTTCTTGGCTGTTCGAAGCTACTCATTGTCGAATTTTATTCATCCAGTCCGTTTTTTTACTTCCACTGTTTTGCCAGATTGCAATTGCAATATCATTAGTTTATGTATGTCAGCTCTTAGAAGTTCTAGGATTAGTTTTGAGTCTAAATTAGTCACAGGAAGAAAAATTTGAAATGAGCATGAGATCATGCCGAGCTTCATACAAACTTCATACAAAGATATAAAGAGTTTTTTGATGCGCAAAAGGGAAGTGGGGCGGAACGTGAAAGCATTTTAAATCTAGTAAACTCTATTTTCATCTTGTAAGGTTTTATGCTAGTTTATAAGGTATTTCTCCCTCCTTCTTCGCATGCCTTCGTGGTGTAGTGGTCAGCAAGTTCGGCGCGTATTCGAGAGGTCCGTGATTCGAGTCCCGGCGAGAGCTTTGCTCGTTTTTCATATCTTCTGCTTCCTAAATAACCTAATGTCTGTACAAGTTAATCCAATTATATTACTATTTTGTCTTTATTATCACTTCTACTTTCTTCAACTTCCACCAAGATGCAAATTATTTATGTGTATAAGCGCAGAGCTGTTGACCTCAAGCGAACAGTCTTTGAAAGTATACTGATCAGTTAGCGTTTTGTGCCTTCCTGTTGCTTAACAGATATATCGGCTTTAACTTCGCAAGCCGGATATCCTTCGCCAATATTTTCGCCCTTATTTAGGCACGTATTTCTTTATTTGATATTTGTTATTATTTATTTCTTTATTTCATATTTTTACGCAACTTTTAACGGCTGTTGTCCTTTTCTTGCAAGCAATGGAGTTTAATTTACGTCATTAGTTTGTGAAATCGTCAGACTGACATACCAATAAACTGGTTTATTTTAAACCTCCATTTGAATTTGTATTTACTACACAGACTTATTGTCCTGTCTTAAGAGACAGGAAATAAGCTCTCTTGCAGTCTTTACTGTTCTAGGAGTTGGTTTACATTTAAAGTAGAGCAGAACCACACGAAGTGAGACAAAATTCAACACAGAGGGGAAAACAATGTATAATTTTCTTAAATAAATGTAGTTTTTTAATGTAGAGTATTTATATTGAAAGAAATAAATATTATACATTTACAATATGCTGTTTATTTATAATGTATAATAGATTGTCGGCTAAAACTATTTTCTCACGTTTACCGTATTTTTCTCCCTCCTGTGTTAAAAAAGGACAGATCGTAGTTTCCACTATATGTAGCTGTTTGATAATTAGTCATTTTGTCAGAATTGAATATCCTCAACTAGTTTATCCGTGATCTTTAATCACAAAAATTTCACTTTGATCTGAATCTGCTTTTGGTAATAATTAGTCATACTGAGAAACGGGACATTAACAAATTCGAATCTTTTCTCTTTTTTCTCGCTATTCAAATCGTTCAAGCTTTTCTTTTTATTTATTTATTTTTAGATAAATGTTTTGGCTTAAAACTTTGCAAGTATTAATTTCATCGAAGTCCTGTAGAAGTTCAAATGATATCATTAAAAAAGAATGCAACTGCTGCAATTTATTAGAGCTTATTCACAACTGCATTCCGTAATATCATCCAGTGGCGGTCCTCAATGCCAGACTCTTAATTTTTTGGAAAGAATTTAGCGTTTTATGTCTAAAGATTATTTGTACTAACTCTTAAAATAACTCTGTTTCCTTTACATTTGTTTCAATTTAAAAAGACTCAAAAACAAATGGGGGGAAACGAATTGTTACTCAAATACTTTTCCTCAAATTATAGTGAGAAAAAGAAACTGAGAATTCAAGAATTTTAAGTATTAAATTTAATTCATTTATTCATTATTTATTAATTATAAATTCGTTGTTTATTAATTTTAATTCATTTACTAAATTTCATTTGTAACTTTTTTAATAAATAGAGAAATATTTTTTAAAATGAATTCTTATCTTTGTTTTTCAATAATCGCACCTTCTGAATTTTGCTTTTATTGGAAACTTTTAACATTAACTAAATGTTTTTATTATAATTATCATTATTATTATCGTTATCATTCTTACCTTTATTGTTAATATTTATTATTAATATTTGTAACATCGTCAACATTATTGCCATTACTACTCTAATAAATAATAATAATAATAATGCTATTTCTGATATGATGAAGAATACGGCTGCTTCGAATTTTGAAAGATTAGAGAAACTTAGAGTAGAGATGATTTGGGATTCGTTTCATTTTTGGTACTAATGTTCTATTGTCTTGTTTCAGGGGTGCACGGCGACGGCAGTTACTGCGGAGGTGGCGACTACGGCTCCGGCTTCCCCGGGAGCCCGTACAAGGTCCAGCGTCACGCGGCGAACATTCGGGAACGCAAGCGCATGCTCAGCATCAACAGCGCCTTCGACGAGTTGCGCTGCCATGTGCCCACTTTCCCTTTTGAGAAGCGGCTATCTAAGATCGACACCCTGCGCCTCGCCATCGCCTACATCGCCCTGCTGAGAGAGATCCTCGTCTCCGAATACGACCCCCTCACGCACATCGAGAAGTGCCTCAAGGGGGAGCTGAAGGGAGAGCATGCGGGGGAGTGGAACACCAGCGGTGAGTACCTGCTTTGCCTCGTAATTTTTTCCCTTAAGAATGAGGAAAAAATTTTTGATTTGTGCTTTTGTGGAATTCTCGTTAGAGAAAGGCAGAACTTCTTTTACGGTTGAATCAGCACTTTAATTAAGAATCGTCTTAGTATTCCAATTAATGCAATTAATGAACTTGGCGCCTGAGCCTTAAACAGACCAGCCAAGTGAAAGGCTTTGACAAGTGAGCAAGATATAAGCTTCATTAAACCTATTAATACAGCCTTTTGCTTATTTGTATTTCCTTCTCCGATGCTTTTTATGGATCCAAACTAACATAGTACAATAATTAAATTTAAAAAAAAAAATAGAGACTTAGAATCATTGTGATTTAAAAGAAACAGGCGAAAGAAGAAGCAGGAAACTAAAAAAATCATCTATGCATTGTCAGAAAAGGGGCCTGAAAATTCAGTTTTTAACTAGATGTGCTGAATACTTAGTAGCACACATGACAGGAATACTTTTAATTCCTCTGTGTAACACTTCCGCATATTTCGTTTTCTCAAATATCCCCAAAGTTTTGTCTGTTTTGAGTTAATCTTGGTAACAAGAAATGAATTCACTTTCAACTTTTCATATATCGAGAGTCGATAATTTCTTCCAAACTAAAATGATACCGCGCTTACTCGCGTAATATTCACACCCCCGTTTCGAAGCAGAAAAATTCATCAAAAGTATACAATATTGTGTAGTAGATTCCCCGCATAATAGTCTCACCTAGACTTTCACAATGAAAAATTGACAAAAGTGCGACTACTACTCGAGTAAACACTGTATTTTTTTAAATTTGACTCTAGGATTCCCAATTAAATTATGTGCTGGTACTACAATAAAAAGATCCATTCAATATTTGCATATTTTAGCCAATGAACATCCCATAATTTTAACCGTTTTGAGCTAATTTTGATTACAGGAACAAGAATACTTTAGTTCTCATAGTTGGCTGATTCTTGAAAATTAATAGAATGATATTTTCCAATTAAGATTCATTTGATTCAGAATTATATACACTGCTTCAGTTAGAACAGAAAGCCCCATTCCTCATTAATAATATTAATAACTGATAAATTTCCCATAGTTTTATCAATTTTGAACTAATTTCGGTTACCAAAAGCAAAGTTGACTGTATTATATTTTGATTTCAAACGGATCATAGCACACACATACCAAATAAAATGGTGACAGACTTCTACAAAACGAAAGCATTCTTTGCTCTCATCGCCACCGGTATAACCCAACTGCTCGAATTAAAGTCCCTCCCTTGTCTGCCCACAGCCCAACTGCGCGAATAAAGTTTTTTCTTGGGAAGAAGACCTCTCCCTTTCAAAAAGCTGAGGGTTACTATCTAGTTTTGCTTTTCAAAACCAAAAGCAGCCAACACGAGAAGAAAAATGGAGAAATAGGATTATATACCACAAGAAGAAGTAAAGAATATCTAATAAGAATTCATTATTCTTATAAATATATTCTTTACTTGTTCTTATTAGATATCCTTTACTAATATTACTTCTTTACTCTTTCTTCTTATTATTCTTATGAGATATTCTTTACTTGTAATTAATATTAATTATTATCTAATAAGATTAGATGAGGAATATCTAATCTTAAGCAGGCTAATCAGTTGAATAATAGTCATAAATGTAAGAGCTAACAGAGAAAATAAAAAGTATTAGTAAACACACATATTAGCATTGAAAACACATTTCATTAATTACAGTACTAGAGAGAATAGTGTTATAATAGCATAATAAATTAGATAAATGTAAAGCATACGAATTATCTTTCTTATAAATTACATCTGTTAATGCTATTATTGATTTAATATCTTTCTTTGATAATAATAGTCATGGTGTCTAAACTAGACTGGAAAGTTTAATATAGTTAACTGGCGTTCGAACGATTATTCGATACTAAAGTATATTTCCGGAATAAGCATCTTAAAGGATAATACTTTCAAGAAAATTTTGGAATAAACATGTTACGCAAATTAGATGGAGAAATAATCCATAATTTATTGATATCACAATAAAGTCTGTGTTTTTAGAAGCATACGTATAATTTGCCCGAAGGTATCAATCCTAGAAATCGAGATTCTTTCTTTACTTACTCTTTTCTTATTAATGGGATTTGCAAAGCGATTTGCTAAGGTAAATGTGAAAATTTCCAATGAATGAAACTTTGTAGCATTTTTGAAGATTAAATATTTTTAATTCGTAAACTGAAGTTTTTAGAATGCAATTTTCCATAATAAATATATAGAGAGAAAGAAAGAACTGGGGTATCACTGGGATTTGAAATTCAGGTCGAACTGCCAATGTTTAGTGACTTTACCGCGTGGTTGTATGACCTCCTGAAATTAGGCTGATCGGATGCTATATGTGAAAAAATATGTTAAAAAAAAGAGAAGATACAATATTCAAAAAGCATGCTGAATTATAGATTTACATACTTGGTAAATGAGTTAGACTTATTTGTGTGCTATTATGAAATATTAGGAATAAAACATAAAAGCATCAGTGAAGAAGGAAATGGCAATTTAAATCCTTGTAATCTAAATGTATAGCATTAGGAGTATTTACTGTTAATTCCAATTTTGCCGCAAATTTTATAAAAATTATAAATGTGGTACATTATAAATCGGGAAATAACGTGCTTTAGCGATCATATTTCTTTGCAAATAATTTGAAATAAATAATTTTATAAATAATTAAACCTGAAGATATCAATTTTATATATAATTAAACCTGAAACTAGATTGGAAAATACGCTGCATATTCAAGATTGATTTGTACCAAGGTGTTAGAAATAGCTTCTGTTAACTGGACTTACGATGCAAGAGTTTATGAAAATTATCATTTAAATATAAGTTGGCATAAATATGAAACAACAATATACAAAATCTAGATACATGAAAACTTGAATACCATACAACAATATATGAAAAAGAAATGGATGAAGAGGAAGTTGAAATCCCAAGATATGAATAAGGGCAGTTCGAAAGTCAAAGGAAGAGAAGAGTGAAATACAGTTAGAGTAATTGGAAAACAGAATAAATAAATATTTAAACGTTTCTGCCATTAAAATATGGAATTTTTAAGAAAATTAACTAACTTTAAAATAATTTCAATGATTAAAAATGAAAAGATTAATAAGGCATCTATTACAATAATATTGGTGTGAATTTAGAATCGTTTCACAAACCTAATTTTTAGATTTAATCAAGAGAATTTTTTAAATTAAATTAGAACTTTTTATCTTAAACGGTAAATTTGAAAGTTAAAACTGTTGTATACTACCTAAGAAGATTTCTTAATATTTACACAAGAAAACTGATTTAAGGTGCGCTGCGAATCCGATATTTGATAGATTGATTTATATATTTATAAACATAATCAAAAAACTTGTTGTGTGTGTACTTATAGATATATATAAACAAAAACTGATTATGCATATATATATGTATAATCAGTTTTGTGTATATATATATGTATATATATATATGCATAATCAGTTTTTGATATATATACATATGCATAATAAGTTTTTGTATGTCATCAATCTATCGGTTTTATGTAGGTCAAAACTGATAGATATAGGATTAGCATTATAAAGCAATATTAAGCAAATTCCTTTTTACTTTAACATATACCAGATTTTTAATTTAATATTTGTTTTGTATGCATAATTTTTTACAACATCTAATTAACGAAAATAGAGAGTTGAAGTCTCAATGAAATATCCAAATAATAAGAATAAGTGACTTTTTGTAACATCCATCTTCTTGCGACAAAAAGCGAAATTCAAAATCGCGCAGTTGGTGGGTTTTCTTTATTCTGTTTCAAACTTCGTACATAATGTGAGGCTGTTATTGTTCGTTATGCGGAAGTTGGCACTATGAAGAGGGTCTTCTGATTAAATAAGAAGGGGGGTCTTCGATTAAATTTCGCTCAGTTCGTATACTACCAAGTTTTCCACGTCTCCTCCTTTTAAAAAAAATCTGATGTGTACAACATATGACTTCCTTGTACGGAATATTAAATTATACGCATTTTTTCTTGAATTTCATGTAAACTTATTGGATCGAGTTAAATCTACTTCGTCGATAGCGCATAAACCACAATAGAATATATACACTCTTTAAAATTCATTATATTTGTTCACCATAGCTACACTTTGGCGTTAGGCTCACTTAACAGCCTTACATTTCATTTATTTTAAAACTCAGAATGTACAAAAATTATGTATACTATCTGAAGAATTATCTAATCGTTGTCACATGTTATATTCAAATACTATAATAAATCTAAAACGATGTGTAAAAGAAATTAAACTAGCAAACAAAAAGAAACAGTTTTTCACAGACGATTCAGTATTTCTCATTCAATTAATTCGGTTCTCGCTTCGCGACAAGGCAAAAATACATAAAAACTCAAAATATCTAAATTAAAAATTACGAAGTAAATCTTAAATACTTATTTCCTCGAATAAATTTCAGAATAAATTAAGCATGATTTAATTCGCAATAATAAAAGAAGGCGTTATCTTTGTTGTTGTGAAGCTTAGTTTCTCTAGATTAGCAACAATTCCACTGTTCTTCTAAGCTTCAAATGCAAACAAGTATGGCTGCTATATGAAAATTGATTAGGCTTCGCAGCACTTAAACAACTTTTAAATTGTTGACAATTCCACAAATCTTGTATGCAGATTTACTAAAGGCATAAAAACCTTAACCGGTAGATAAGAGCAACATAATTCAATTATTTTTAAAGCAAAAAATTCATAATTTACAATCATATGAGAATGAAGAAACTGAGCCGAGTAATAGAGTGAATATATATATATATATATATACACACATATATTTATATACTTTTGGTGCTACCGATTGCAACCAAAATGAGAGGTGCACATCTACATGTTACAACTATCCTATATACAAAATTTCAGCGTTCTGAGGAGTTCGTTTTTGAGTTATGCGAGATACATACGTAGGTGCATACGCACAGACGCCACGAAAAAATCTCTTCAGAATCCATTTTAAATCAGTTTTATAATTTTTTGGGGGAAAAGAGTCCTTTATTCTGTCCTTACGTAGAGATGTCACGCAACAACATCGTTAAATTGCATTCAACAGCTGTCAAAATAGATATTTTCGTTGAAATATGATACACTGTTAAAAATTTGGTTCAAGGTTTCACCAAATTATGGTACTGAAAAAGTTGTAACCAAAAGATGGTAAAACACTGAACCATTATTTGCTGCTTTGCCTGAATCATTATTCGGTAATAAGTTGAACCATTATTTGGTGCTTTGTCTGAACCATTATTTGGTAATAGGTTGAACCAAGAATTGGTAATACGTTGAAGCAAGAATGGGGAATGTTGAAGCAAGAATGGGGAATGTTGAAGCAAGAATGGGGAATGTTGAAGCAAGAATGGGGAATGTTGAAGCAAGAATGGGGAATGTTGAACCATAAATTAGAAATATGTTAAATGGGCTTTATTGCGATATGGATTGAGAATATTTTAAACCATTAATAATAATTATGTTTACCATGAACTGTGTATTATAGGAAGTTATTGGAGAGCTCAGGCATAAAATTTTATATTATCCATGTTCTGGTATTTTATTCAATTACTGCTATGGCTCCCTTCTCCTCGTACCTTTTTTTAATTCATTACTGCTGCGGCTAAGATATTTGGTTATGCAAATCATTGCTTATGCAAATCATCATACCTATAGCAATAATTATTGGCAATTTGGCTAGCATAGCAATCTGATTTATTCGCATAAGATTGATTCAGTTTTGAGAGAATTAAAGTATAAAATATGTATCTTTAAAATACATACTTGCAATATATTAGCATATATAGAAAAATATATTTTTACAAAATTAAACACCTTAAACACCAATAAAAAATAAGCTAAAATATAACTGCTCATTGCAAGGGCTGAATTTTAAAAATTCATGTTTGATATACCTTCTTTTGTAAATTAAATTGCATCGATTATTATTATTACCTTTGCTGTTTAACTCCACTAAATATACCCTCCGTACATTAGAAAAGCAAATTTAACATACTCATGAAACATTCTTAAATCACGTGAAAAATCTGTAAACTAGCAGCTCTCCTGTTTAATATTATCACATTACTTAATTGAATTCTAATGATTTATTACAATTTGTCTTGAATACAGCTCACAGATAATATTGATTTGCTATTGTAGACATATACAGCTTTAAGATTCAAGCTCTCCAGTATTTAAACTCACAACAGAAATTGCTTTCTCATAATAAAATTGAAATTATACATTGTGTCCCCTTATGTGTAATCAACAGATATTCAGCTGATAACTATTATAGTATATATAGAAAAATTATTCCATACATAATTCTTATTTTCATTCCACGACACTTACCTTTAAAATTTGGAGACTCTGTAGAAGTATTTGTCAAGATCTGTAAAGTTTCCCTTGTCCCCTTCCCACACAAAAACAAGTTTTACTTAAAATGTTTTCATCACAAGCATCTAAACCATAAAGATTTTTTAACTTTTCATTTATGGTAAGTTTTTATTTATGGTATGTTAAAATGTATTATGAAGCATGATAAATTATAATATTTATGCATCTATACAATAAAGAAAATTTTCAAAGCTATTCAAATTGTTGAATAAATTCAAAAGAAAATTCCATTTTCTGCAGATTAAAAATATCAACATGTCATGCAGAAACGTAAACATTTCGTTTAAATAAGTTAGAGGAAAAAACCATAAGCTTAAAATTAAGATCGTAAAGAATTTAATATCAAGTATTTCTGAATAATTAGCGTACATATTATGCTTATATAGGAACAGTATATTTATCAATAACATTTTTCTAACTTGAAAATTTAATTGTATGAAATAAATAAGATAAACTTATTTGTAAAGTATGTGTATTAGTTTCAATTATTTATAATATTAATAGAAAGTATTTCGCAGGTTCACATTTTGGAATACTTTAACCAATAAATCTCAGAAAGCACACGTGTAGGCAGCAGTTATTTTAATATATTTATCAAAAGTTTTCTGAAATGTACATAGAGTATTAAACAGCATCATGAAATTCAAATTTAGAATTTTTTTATTCAATTTATTTATTCAAACTGTTGTAAATATTTCTACAACAAATTACCAATGTAAGGAAAAAGAACAATTTTTTTCTTAACCTGTTTTGAATAATCCCCAAAGCAAGTTCTACACGAAATTGCAAACAAATACAGCTATTTTACACATAATAATAATTGATGGTGAGTGCAAATGGGGTGACCTTAGGCACGTAGCCAGCTAGAAGGTGTCACATTGATGTAGAACTATCCAGTTTGAAATCACTGGAAGGTCATAATTTGCTCAAAATGTATACAATAAGAAAGAGAAGTAACATGATAAATGATGCAGGTAACAGTCTAGAATGTCTATATACACATATACATGTTTTGAACATAATAATTTCAGCTGGAAAAAAAAAAAAAAAACTCAAGAGTAGTAAGTCCCGTGGGTTCGCATCCCAAGTGCTGTCGAATGCTGCTTAACTTGGCAGCATCGCACTGTTGTACATGATTGCAGATTTAATGCCGACTAATTAGGTGGGAAAGTTCTGATTTGTATTTAAGATAAAAGCAGTATACGGTCTTAGAAAATGAGCCTCGTTTAGAATATCATAATGGATCATATTAAATAAGTTCATATGTTCACATTGCCGATCGGCTGCATTTTGAGATCCTTGTGAAGTAATTTATTTCGCACATAGAAGTGGGCATTTGTGATAATTCATTGATCTTGCCTGGATATCGAGTTCATGCGGTCACAACCAATGGTTGATACTCTTCAGAATGTTCAACTAAACTATCATCTTTTAGATCCTGTTTGTAGTTCTATTTCAGCATCAGTGGGAACCTAAAAAAAGAGAAACATATATTCATTTTGATTAGTTATTTGGATACAGAAAGCAACTTGATTGCTAACTGACTAAGGGTATGTGCACTTTCATAGAGAAACTGGGTTGCATTCATGTTACATATGGGGAATACCAAACATGCAGGCAGTCCGTTTGCATGGATTCAAACCCAGGTTGAACTACTAGAGTTAAACAGCCTCAACCACACCATTACTGATAGTAAGATGTTCATTTAATTTCTAATAAATAACTAGAGAAAACACAAAAACATAATAAAAAAGGAAGATGCATTAAAAACATTTTTTGTCAAATATTGGGTCTGAATACCAAACGTTTTGCTGGCCGAACATCAATATTTTGATACATTCAGTTTTTTTAAGGGGGGGTTAACTATCCCGAAACCCACCAAAGAAGAACAAAATTGTACTGATGAGGCAACGCACCATGCCACAAAAAATATTAATATCGTAGTGCTTAGTGCTTATGTATTTGTTATTATGAAAATATGCTGGTGTTGGTAGAGCGTACAGTCCACCGGTCTGTTTTTAGTATAGTGTGCTGTCTACAAGTATTTAAAAAAAATCAAATACCTAATTTATACACCTTGTTATATTAATATTCTAAAGGTATCTAAATTCCTAATACACATCTAAAGGTGTAGAGACATTAGGTTATTACGAAGCAGGAGACATGAAAAATATGCAATTCCTTCGCCGGGAATCGAACTACGGACCTCTGAATACCGACTCAGTGTGCTGACCATTACACCACGAAGGCACGCTAAGAATGTGGGAGATATACCTTATAAAGGTACATTTATTAAAATAATACACAATTAAATTTATTAAAAATACACAATTATAAGAATTACAAAGCATTAAAAAATATTAAGAAAATTAGCTAGATCACAGGCTCTACCGGTCCCAAAGTGTTTGTTCTATTAATATAAACCTACAATGTTGCCAAAATATATTTATGTTGCAATTTAGGTGTGCCCATGGCAACCCAAATGACTTTCCAGACATTTCACCAGTACAATGGCAGATTATGATTCCTCCTCTGGGAATTTTAGCATAGCGGTGAACTGCATAATGCAGTTTTCATCATCTTTGGCGAAATCTCAGACTTAACTTTCCGCACGCATACAACACAGTGAGGCTTGCTTAAAAAGTGATAGCAGATAGCTGTATATGTGAAAAGAACAATGCAACAAGCCAAGAAGAGTGCATATCTTCTATGAAAAAAGTAGGCAGCAGGGATGTATTTTTGAACTTGACGTAAGGAATATCCAAATAAACAATCTCTCTCCAAAGTCAGCAATCAATTAGTGACTTTTTGATGGGGCTGAATAATCAGAAAATACCAAAAATTTTTTTTAAATTATATGTCATATGACATTACATTTAAAAATAAATATAATACAACTTAGAGAAGGTAAAAAAAAAAGTCATTTGTAAGGTCTCGTATTTCGGTACACACACATATGTACACCACACATACACATACCATACACACACATTGCGCATATATGTATATATATATATATATATATAAACCAAAATTCTTTCTTTAATTTGCATTAGTCCTTTAACTCTTCATTTTAATTTGGCTATTTCTCCTTTCAGCCCTAAAGGTGGTAATCACTTATAATAAAGCTCTCTAAACCTCACTTTCAAATTAACCCATGCCATATGATCTCATATAACTCTGCTGATGAAGGAACTTGCATAAATGCTTCAGAGAATAAAATTTCAGTCGGAACCGAAATCTTTGCTTAGTATCCAATCCAGCAAACCAACCCATTTTGGAAAACCATAACTTTTTTCTTCTTTCTCAGGCCTATTTCTTGAATGCGTTGCATTTCTGCTTTGCTACCTGTTTAGCTAATCTGCCGTCGCTCACGTCTGTATTTCATAATCGTAATGTAAATAAAAGCACAAATATGATGAAGAATAGGTGCAGATTGTGCCCATTCATGTCTAAGTCACTGTGAAAATTACTTCTCAGTAACGCTTTTGTCCAAAAATAAAATTTGCTAAATTCTCAAGACGGCTAAACTTTGACTGCGACACACACATCAACTTATCATGTATATCGTCGGACATGAATGAAAGTATCTGTGTCTTCTCATTCAAATCATCACAGAAACAGGCACATATAAATAGTGTCATATTCACTTTGAAAAGATAACTCCAATATTTAAATACATTTACTGACGATATTATAATGAAAGTTGGGACTAGCGCTAAGGATGATATACATGAAGATTTACAAGTGCACTTAATTGAAATGGATATGCTGTAAGAAGATAAGTACCTGCTTACACTATTAAATTAGAGTTCAAATAGAAGCAAACTACTTGCTTGCTGTTTCCTGAAACATAACCGTCTATTTCTGCGTCGACGATTGACTGTGTTTTAGGAGGCAGTCTCAGCATTCCGAGGAGACGATGACAGATCTGTCTATTGACGGAGAAAGGAACACGCTTACAGCTTGATCGCCCTGACACTTATTTCGGCCCCAAAATATGGAAACGACATTGAGAGCTCCAGTATTTAGATATACACATTTATTGCGATATTATAATCACAGTTACGGCTAGCTCAAACGATGTTGTACGTAACGATTTAGAGATGCACTTTATTAAGTGGATGTGTTGTAAAAAGATAAGACCCTGCTCACGCTACTAAATTACAGTTCAAGTAGAAACAAACCACCTGCTCATGGCTCAACCCATGCTTTATAAAACATAACTGCCTATCTCTCTGTCTTTTGTAGACTAACTACTAGTATTTTCACAATATTCTGGTAACTTTATAAATAAAAATAGAGAACCTTGCTCTTTCCTGTGGATATTTTCATAACAGTGTCACGTCATAAATCTGCTGACACCTTTACTAAAGTCATCCGCAATTCAAAATTGTCAAAAACTTCCAGTGAGGTAACCTCAGCTTAAAGATGCGTGCACCCTTATGAAGATCAGTTTCTAACTTGAAAAAAGCAACCAGCACTTTTAAGTTTGGGCTGTGCATGCAGAAGAACGTTTATTTACCTTGCTAATCAGAATATCAAATTAAAACTCTATTTACATAATACTGCTCCAGCATAAAAAGTAAAGCATATCCATTAAACATTCATAAAAGCAGAACTTTTATGAACGTTGCATTTATCAAGTCGCTGTCACTTTTATTGCCGAGGCACCGTAAGGAAGATTTCTGTCTTTTCAAACAGTGACCGACTTGTTTATACAAATTGCTTACTTTGAGCATCTTTAAGGTAGGAGTTCGGTCTATAACCTTCTCTCTTTCTATTTATATATGATATTTAGGACATGCTATAGCAATCATTCAGAAGTAATTTTTAAATTTTTCTTATATTTGTTTTGTAGTTTGCTATATGATACTTATTTCCCTTCTTTCCTCTCAGATTTGACTGCTCGATTATCCTGGATCAACTGGGAAAATTTAGGAGTCAATCCCAATCGCAGGAGTGTTCTGACCACCCTCTCCCTGACGACGGATACGCTGGCTGCTTGTCACAATGGCAGTTAAGCCACTCCCGGACAGAAAGTTTTCAGCAGCGCTGTAGTTTAGCCGGATAATTGGACGAAGTGAGTTCTGATTTACAGAAATCTACGACGGAGGTTACGTCATCTTCATCTGTGATGCAAAAACTTAAATTGTATAGAATAGTGTGAAAATGAAGGAACAAGCATTTGAAAACTAAAGGTATAAGCAAAATTCACGTTAACTTAAAGATGAGATTGAATGAAACATAAAAACTCTCCACACAAAACTGTACATAGAAACAACTTTCGAAAAGAAGCAGTGTATGACAAAAACATTGTAGGAAATAATGAGTTGCAAATTCTCTGTGTGTATTGTAAAGCGGTTTATGATGGGAAAAGTTCCGGTGACGTCATAAAAAGAGGCAGGACCTCTAAATCGCTACCATCTTCCTGGTAATAGAACTACTGAACTACTGAGGAATAAAAAACTTCATTCTTTGTTATACTGTCCCAATATTTTAATGTCTAGTTGGGTTATTAAAAACATTCACCGTATTTACTCCAATACTTGGTGAAGCATAAACTCCATTTTCAAATAACCAAATACTATTTGCATGAAAATAGAATTTCAGATTTTTCTGAAATATTAATTTATACTGTGCGTCTGATTTTAAATCTGTTGTTATCTGCACAAGATGCATGTGATTAAAATTCTTTCATGCACATGTAACCTTCAATTATCTCCTCCTGCGCATTTCTGTAGCTAAATTAATCTTAGTATTTCACCATGTTCTCAACTTTCAATTTCATATCTTGTATATCTTGTTTACATTTTCTAGTTTTGATTTTCCGGCAGAGTAGAAACAATTTTATATACTATATACAGCTAAAAATTACTCGCTTTTAATACGCCGCATTTCTTCGATTCTAAGACACATGTCTGTTCCGATATAAGTATCCCTAAAATGAAATGTGTCTTAGAACATCAGATTTTTTTTTGGATTGTTATTTACTCCGAAGTTTTTTTTTAAATTACTAATTTAAACAGATACATTATTGTTGTTAGTAAACTGTTGACAAATCAAATATGGTTATTAAAAATACAGTAGAAGTCTAGAAATCCGCAATGCTTGGCACTAGAGGTTGTGCGGATTTTGCAGATTTCAGGACAGAAAAGCTAAATCATAATATTCAGACTGAAAAGGCACATTACATACATTTAATTAAATAATTATGTACATTATCACATTAATTTATTATAGATATATATTTATATATATATTTATAATGTTATATTATTCATTCATATTAGTGATTACAGGAATATTTTAAAGCATTAAGGACATATACAATAAAGACATGCAAAAATAAGGGATATTAATAAAGCTTTTTTCTTTTTTTACATGCTACAAACACTTTTCTGATAGAAGTTTGTTTTAAAACTTTACGGTACTCCAGAGTAAGTTTTTTTGTAAATTTCTATAGAGTCATAATCTCTTGTTCTGTTACACAGCTATGTTATTCTAAATATTTTAGGTATTTTTCACCATGTTCCAAACCCTCATTAAAAGATATTTTCTCACTCCTATCAAATTCACTATCTGTCGGTGTCGGAATCGTTTTCTTGCTGTGGCGAGTTCAAAACAGAGCCAATGATTTCATCATCGGTTATCTGATATGCCAGTGTTGGCTCATCTGAACACATCATCCATATAAATAATCTCTTCTGGGATAAATTTTTTTCTGCCACTAACAAAAAATCATTATTATTCGATAATTGTGACGTCATTATATAAATATTTTTTCTCCGGTATTTCTTTCTCCATGTTGCGGTTTCTGGAACCTGTAAATTGAATGTTTATATTTGAGAGGCAATGTGGATTTCAGGTCGGCGGATTTTCGGTATTTGACTGTATTTACTAAATATATTTCAGGCGTTTTATTTAACGCATTATGCTTTCTTAGAGTGAAAATCTTTTTTATTTATTAATGGTACTGAAATGAATAGGTGCATCTTCCAATAGATGGGGTTTTAGAAACTGAGAAATACGGTTTTAAAAATACCAGCACTTCTAAGTTAAATTTTTATAAAGCGATTAACAAATATTTCTATCTTTTTGCGGCGAAGGAGGAATGCTCTAATAGTGAAAGAATTATGCGGCTACAATAGTTTCATAATGTTAAAATTCTACTTTAAATTTATGCTGCTTTTATAAAAAAAAAACCTCTATACATTCCGAGGAAGAGTAGCTCAAATCTAAAGAGTTTTTCATAAAGAGTAAAAAGCACATAGTTTTGCTGTAACTATGTGAGAACTAGAAGTAACTAGAAGTTTGCTGTAACTATGTGAGAACTAACTTGAGAACTAGAAGTACTAAAATCTCTGTGGGACTCACTCCAAAATGAACATGAGGGTTCGCTTGTATATCGGACCAGTTTGCTAACCATTACAACAAAGCTTATGTAAAGAATATCTTTTGAAGCCTTACCCTTTGAAGCCAAGTCCTATTCCCCTCATGCCGATTGAATGGACAAGCTGTTTGTGCTTTTTATAGTTTTTCTGATGTGAGTGTAAATACGAGTTGTTCCTCTTAGATAATCTTCCGCAAGGCCATTCCTTCCCTATGATAACTGATGTTCTTTATGATAATTAAATAATGCAATCCATCTCTCTTTACATTCCCTCGTTCACCACCTAAAGACGCTAGCGGAAAGTCTACAGTTGATTAATCAAAACTAGTAACAAATTATTATTCCCCATTTATAATTTGGGCAACATACACAAAAGGAATTTAGTAGCTGGAAATACTGAAGGCTTTACGGTGCTCTCGCCCGGAATCGAAAACGAGAATAACTTCATTTTGTGAAACCGAGGCGCCAACTAGAGCCACGCTAGGCTTTTGCTCTGCTGCAGTTTATGTTGCTCCTAAATTACACCGCCTGCTTCCTTAAAAAATTCTAAAAAAATTTCCGCCTTTTAATTCTGTCACTCGGTATGACTGCAACGGTCATAACGGCTCTGACGCTAACCTGTATTGTCAGGACAGTGCGGGAGGATGTCTTAATTTCCTTATTAGCTCTTTAATACAAATTTTAATTATTTTTCTCCTTCCTAAAGAATATACTCAGTTTCTGAAGAGGATGGGGCACCTCTTCAGAGCGATTTAATGTCGTAAAAGTTCAAGTGGTTGATTTTTTTTTTCTTTTAAGTCGAAAAGGGCTTTGTCCGTGAAGGACTATTGTTTTCGTTTGCGATTTTTCATTTTCCAAATTGTTGCCACTAAATATTGTAGCTCTGCATTATATTTGAAGAATTAAATAATGAAGAATCTGCGTAAATTTCTCGCATTGTGATAAAACAACGGTATCTAGAGCAATCAGATTTTGAATGGTGTAATCCTACTACGAATATAGGCATCTGGAAGCCCAAATTTGAAATATTATTGATTTCATATTTTGTAAAACTTTAGTGAATTTTTTATTAACAAATTCAAGGATTTCAAAGCGAGCAATGGGACAGAAAAAACATTTTTATCTCCAGCGCACGAAACTGCGAATCGGAAATTCTAAAGATGTGCTCAATTTAAAATTATTTTGCGATATTGTTCTTGAACTGAATTTTATGGTTTAAGTGTGAAGAGCGTGATATTTAATAAATAAAGGTAACACACAGAATGTTAAAAAAAGGCCCCTTTAGACGTAATTTAAAATCTGAAACATTCCAGTTTTTTTTTTTACTTTTTTTAAAGGTTAAAAGCGGCTGTTAGTCTCAAAATGTGATTTTACATTGGTTCACTATACACGGCGCATCACTTTTCAAATAGTTGACGCCACCACTGTGCATTATTTTTATAGAAATTAAATATTGAAGAACCTAGTTTTATTACTTACTTCAAATTTTGTAAAATTTTAATTACTTCTTTATTAACAAACTCAACGATCTGAAAGTGAGCTGTGGCAACATTGTTCAAAATAAAATATTTTTTACCTATAGCGCACAAGGCTGTTGCCATTCGGAAAAATATAATACATTGATCTTTCAATTTTAATTAGCAAACTTGGCTTAAACACTTTTATCTTCTGTTCGCCAGCGGGTTGCCATTCAGTAAACTGTAAGATACTTTCAAATTTAATCTGGCAGGTTTTGAGTAATAAACTAAGTGCTTTAAAAGTAATAAACACAGCTTTTAAGAATACTTTTTTATAATTTTTAATGCTATTTATTTAAATGTAGATGTATTAAAATTTTGAGATGTCTAATTAGAAATGATATATTTATTCAATTTTTTTTTCATTTCAGATATAAACATGAAATGACACTAGCTGAACTTATTAAAATCATTATATATTTTTTCGTTTCTATTAAAAGTTTTTTTAGGAATCTGTAACACTCTGTCGAAAATCCTAAAGAATGTTGTTTTTAAATATTTTGTGATTTTGCGGCATAAGCGCAAAGAAAACGATACTTAATAATGGAGCTAGGAAAAAAAAAAGAGAAAATTAAAAAAAAAAAGAAAGAAAAGAAAGAAGTAGCTAGCAGGAGTGAGTGTAAGAGCAGACTGGTACACTTCAGCTCAGCTAAGATACAAAACCTTTTGGAAGACAGTTAAAAACTAAAACCTTTTAGTTTTTTTATAGGTTTTGATAGATATAGGGAAAATGCGTTCTTACTGTTTAGAATTAAAAAAATTATTCATTGAAGCAACAACAAAAATGTCCTTCTACATGAAATCAAATGCAGAAGTGCTTAATTATATTGCTCGTAATGGCAGCTTTGTAGAACTTTTAATATCATAAACAGTTCATTGGTTTTATTTCATAGTTAAGAATGCCTCCGTTTTCTTGAAAATGTAATGAATTCCCAAGATTCTGAATGTTCAAAAGTGTATTTTCGTAGCTTTTGTCCTCGGAATAATTTACATTAACAAAGAATTAGTTTAGAAATGAGTAATGTGTGATAAAAATTATTTTGTGTCATAGGTTAACGTTATTAGAAAAATGTGCAGTGTTCTTTTATTTACTCATTTATACCTATTTATTTATCTGTTGATATAGTGATAATTTTTTCTAAATCTTGCTGTGATAGAAATTTTCCTGAAATTTATAGAATATGTAAATAGCTAAGTATACAAAAATAAAATAAGTATTGATTAAAACCTTGTTTTCACTTGAATCTTTGTCGCGATCTGTGTCAACTTTACTTATTTTATAAAAAAAAAATGCGTACACATGGATAAAAATACGCATTCATTGCTGCTAATTTAATTATTTTTGCCAATTCTCTTTCATATAACTACATATAAATAGACAGATATATATATTACCATATGAGATGAGCCAAATACAAAAAATGCAATTAAAAATATCGTACATAGCGTATATTCCGGAGTATAACGCACACTTTTAATACAAAAATTAGATCGAAATTTATTCGCGTCATAGGCCGGATTTAAAAACTGATAGATTTCAAAACAAGCTTAAAAAATTAGATTTCTGCATGTTCCGAAATGATGTTTATTTAATGGCATATCTTATGAACTTAAAAATTTTCTTTATCGGATTAAATGAAAAGTTGGTCATATTCGTTTTCGGTTTTTTCTTCAAGCGCATCATCGAATTCTGTTTCATCTTCATCATCACTATTACTCTGATCCATAAATAAATAATCATTTTCCGTTTCATCTAGATTGTTAGATATACTACATTTACGTTTAATTACATTCCATGCTTTTACTATACTAAAAATTAATTCATTGTTCCTAGACTGGTATAACGTATTTCGCCTCCTTTCGTAAATGTTTTTTCACCTTCTAAGATCTACCTATTTCACTGCGTGAACTAATGGCGTTAATCCTCCTGGAATAATGTCATGTCTGTCTTACATTCATTCATCAATTTCTTCCTATCATCCTTTAGATGGAATCCGAACATGCTTCAAATTAAAAAACTTTCAGTTCTTTAAGGCAACAGGAGGCTTTTGCCAAACATTTCTTACCCACAGTCACACCGTTTTCGTCCAACCATTCTTCCTTGTCAACATGAACGAAAAGACCATTTGGAAAATTATACTTCGGCTTCATTTTTCTTTTAAAAATAACTATGGCTTTTTATTTTATACCATATGCTAAGCAGAGAAGCATTAAGGTGATATGAGATTTTTCGTAAGCTGCTGTTTTTTAGTGAACTATTTCTCTTCCTTTCTTATCAATTGTTTTATTTCTTATCATATCAAATACTACTGGAGTTTCTTTCATATTCTCTCTTCATGATAACTGTACACATGTTGTCCAAATCTTTTGGAAGGCTTTTCGGAAAACACGTTTCCCCCCCCCTCGCAGAACTGAATTATTCCGTGCCGCAAATTGACTACAACAACTCAAAGTTACTTTAAGGTTTTCACTTTCATTTGCATTCTTTTTTGTCGACTGTAAGGCAAACAAACAACGTTGTTTCTTGTTACAATTAATCCATTCTGGCGATTTTCTGGGACTCAGTTCTGAACACTTTTTTTCTAGGATATTCCATTTCGTTACTCTTTAACGCAAAGCCCCTTTATTCTTTTGCATATTAATTATTGTGATTTCATTTTTCTTCCACTTACGTATGGAGTTTTCATCAGCACCATAGATCCTTGCTGCACCAGGATTCCCATTTCCTTTCGCAAACTGAAATCATTTGGCATTTGAAACCAGACTTGTTTTTGTTTCATTTGGCAGGTGTCATATTTACTACTAAAAGGAACAATAGATCAACTGTATTTCAACTAAAGCAAATGCAATTTACTAAAGCCTTCAATGTTCACTTCAATATCACGGCTTCAAATAACTAGGGAGAGAGAAAACATACTCCTTCGAATTCATTCGAGTCGGAAGTGCCTTCTGACCCCAAATTGTGTCACCTTTTTTCAAAAATCTAGAATGACATTCTTGTGCACAACTGCATTGAATACAGCCCCTCCTTTCACAATCACCAAACATTTATTTACTTCCTCAAGCACATTTCCGACATATATATTTCCCCCCTTATCGCTTGTCAATTCAGTATTGTTCATTAGCCTGGGAAAAATCTCCCAGTGAATGACTGCAGGAGATAAGAGCATCACACATGTGCATTTCAAATTTCTTTGTCAAGAAAAGGGTGCGCATCATACGAAGACTATACCTAAAAATTAAAAAATGTAATTTGAAATTATAATGCATGTTAGGCGCAGGTATATAAAATACATAAACGTTCGATCAAAAATTAAGTTTTATGAAATCAAAGTACAGACTGACACTTGAAGTCGAAAGACCCATGCCAGATTCTCCTGAAATGCATACAGTTTTACTAAAATAAACGTCAGCCTAAACTCGAACGTCATTTTCAGTAGAAACTTTATAATAAAAATTATAGTGTCGATTCTAAGCCTATCGTCAAAAGTTGAATATAAATGCATATACGAATATTTAAATCCTATAAGAGTGTAAATAACATTTCAATTAAATGTTAAGCAATTTTTCGTTTATAACAAAATTTTGAAATTCCCGGAACAGTATAGCTGTCTTCTGATTTGGAAATTGAAATGAGTATAAAACTATTATTTACTGTATAATATAGTTATACTATCATTTTATACTATCTGATTCTGAGAGCAATTTCTTCCTTTCTTTCTTCATTATAAAGTACTTCTTTGAAGGAAAGACAGAATAAATTCATTAGGCTCAATTCTTAAAATTTTTATAACATACTGTACAAATCAATTCCACAGTATAAAATTCTACTGAATTCAGTATATGGTTTCATATTCGCTTTATTTAACTATGTAGCAGTAAAGATTAAGCTAAATTCAACCTTGTATTAAAAATGTATTTATTAAAAATCAGTATGTATTTTGAAAGGAGCAATCGCCAGCTCCTACATTTTTAATAGGAGAAACTAGATAGCTCGGGAAAAAACTCATAAATTTCTGAAATAAAGTTTTTTTGGTAAACCAATGTAATGTTGAAGCCAATATGGCCTAATTTTATGTTTGAAATTGGCTTATTTATGGCCCAAGCATTAAGCAATGCGGAGCAGATAAAATTGAAATTAACAGCAAGCGGCATAAGAAATTTTCTTTCCTCTTTTTTTTTCTTTAAACTTCCTTTCCTTTCCTTAAAGTAAAACAAACAGCTGAATAATAGAATAAATGGACATTGAATTGGAATTTTAATATTTGTAAGGCTGCTGTGTTAACTACGAAACACAGCAACAGATATTTCTCGCTTATAATCATATATTAGTTCAATATTTACTTTCTCTTTCAGTGCCATCTAGGCACGCACCGTAAATAGAATCTCATATGAGCTGGCAATCTAACGTTTGACAGCTACAATTTTCTCAAAAGAAAAATTATGGAGTTGTTGGAAATGCAGAAATGGCTACGATAAAATGCTGATCTAAAGCACTTGGAAAGCAAGAGACACTTGCAGAGAAAAAGTTTTCTTACGCAGTTATTATCAGGCTGGATGAAACGTGGGCCACATCGTATAAGTAAAACTTAATGGCAATCAAAAAGGTAGAGTTATTACGTGTCACTACGAAAATGAAAGTTTCATCAGATTACAGTTCATTGTGATTCTCATGGACGATGTACCTCAAAGATATGATAGCATATCTCACTGCAGTGTGCTGCATTTGAGTCCATTTTTGGAATGTAACCTTGCGTAAATGTTCCATAAATACGTCAGAAGACAGACTTCAGCATTCGAACTATTAAGAGACGGGGTTGCACGTACACTACAACTTTCACATCCCTAGCAATGTTTTGTACCTAAAACTGATAACTACATCAAACGACACTAAAGATTCTATAAAAGTAATTGCAAATAAACAGTTGTAACTTAGAAAGTTTTAACCTCTACGTATATTTGTGGACAAATTCCAAAACTTCGATACAAATATTATACGAAGTAGTTGTTTCACAAATTCTAACAACTTTTTAATCGATAGGAGCTTCTTGTCTAAATGTACAAGATGTCTAAGTATCTAAATGTCTTGTCTAAAACTTTATGTATCCTGTATAAAATTAACTAGGCTCAATTCATCCCTTTCATAAAATCAAGGTTTTATATTCCCTAATGATACATATAAGAAATGCAACCTATTATGGCCGCTACTTTTGCAATTTAAGGTGATAAATGTCAAAACTGTAAATAAAAATGTACAAATGTGCAAGCCAATTTCTAACTAAATCTTTCATAGGTTTCCGTGTATATCACTTAGTAATTCAAGTTATGCCTATATCGAAAACATTGATATGCCTGATTCTCTGATAATTCTATTATAGATATTGATTTTGTAAAGAATTACATTGAATGCATCAGGAAGATACAATTACAGCTGGTAGCTGAGGATAGGTGTAAAATTTACATATTCTATTAGATGCAGAGCTAAGAAGCATATTCTGTATTTTGCACTGGAAGATCATTTAGTTTATTGCAGCGATACTGATGTTTAATAAAGAAATTCAGTACTAAAACGAAAGTTGGACGGATGAACACATCTCCTCGATTCTTATGAATGAAATTTAACCTGTTGCTCTTTTACACAATGAAAATATTTAATTTCTTCCTATAACTCATTTGGTACGTCTCAAAGAATGTTACTGGAAATGGTTAACCAACGATAAAAATTATGTAATAGTCCATTGGCTGGATGATTTGTATGGATCTAAAGATTTTATAACATTTGTTATGGCAAGTGGGGGGCTGTGTTAAATTTCACGTTTCCTTTGTTAATAGGAACAAAATAATAAGCTCTTAAAGCTGAAAGCAAAACCAACTGGGTAGAAAAAGTCTCTAGGGCTTAAAAGGCAGAATATTTTGAATTTATTTCATTTATATTTTTTGAAGTTCGAAATTAAATCTTTACCATCTTGAGATGTAGCCTTGCTCGTAAATCATAATTTTCTCCCTCATGAATATCTTATGCCAGATTAAACTTTATTTTACTTAACTTTGTTATGTGAGGCCTACTGATGTAATTAATATATGTCAACTCTATATTTGAGAATTGTCCTGATTTGTGTGAACAAAATACGTAAAAAATTTATAAGCGTTACTGTGCGCTTAAATTCTGTAACATTAATTCGTCTGAACTTTTGCTGCTGAGAAGATTGGAATGGGATAAGGAATTAAACTGTTTATGTTCTTTGACATCTCGAAGACACTATTGAAGTAAAACTTTGCAGAGTAGTTAATCTTAAAATAAAGATGTATACATATAGATACATTTATATATAGAGAAAGAATGAGAGGTTTTTATACCAGAAAAACATAGCAAACCCACTGTAAAGTTCCTACACTTTTTAGTAGTCTATGTACGCTCCAAATATTTCGTGAGAATTTTTATATATTTTCAGAAATCTCACAGAGTTAAACAGATACTTACCATTACAAGAATTTAGATCAGTCTACTGAACATTATGTAAGCTTTAAATTTATATTCTATTTTAAATGGCTATTGATAAGTAAAGCTAAACGAACAGATTCTATAACATCTCTGACAGTGATCTAAGCTAATCATACGAGCAGACCTTATGGTTGAACTCTACGTGAAGAACTGGACAGTGTACCGAACACTGCATTGATGCTGCCTTTGTTTCACAGCAAGAGAATGCGATACGAAATCGACTCTGAGTATTGATAGCCTCTCTGTTACTACACGATTAGTACGCCAGCTCAGAAATAGATTTCGATCTTACTCTGATGTTCCTAAAAATAATGGATCAATCAAATTCTTTCTGTCTTATTTTTAAGTTTCGTCCCTAATTAAGCTTTGCCTGTGCATTAACAATATTGATTGTACACCGGTGTCTATTATATGCCGTGTCTATCCTATGTTACTGCCGATTCTATTTCAGTGTCCATTCTTTACCAGTGCCGATCCTATGTCAGTGCCCATTGTATTCCAGAGTCGATTTTATGCCACTGTCCATCCTATGCCATTGCCCATTCTCTTCCAGTGTCGAATCCACGCCATTGTTGGTTCTGTTTCAGTTTCGATTCTATGCTAGTGGCGGTCCTATGCCAGTCTATTCTAGTCGATCCTATGTTAGTGTCAGTTTTTGTCTATCCTATGCCAGAGCCGAATCTAAGCCAATGCCACTTTCACGTGTAGTCAGTCTTGCGACTGAATGCATTCTATGCCTCTCGATGGTACGTAAATTGCACCATCTATACCGCGTACGCATCGATGACCCTACGCTTGCATGTGGTATGTCGGTATCCACCCAGTCCCGATGAAGATTCTATCCGCTTGGCCTTGTGATCTACAGAAGAACGGCACTTGCTTTTTTTGGAGGATAGGTGGGCTGTCGTCAGTTCTTGGCCGAGTATTAAGATTATCAGACTACTGAATTACTTATCTCAGACCCTTAAATGACAATAAAACTCATTCAAGATTTAAACTGATCTATAGTTTAAAGGGGGGGGAAAAAGAAGAAGGAACGAAAAAGGAAAAGGGGAAAAGAAAAAAAAGGGGATAAAAAGGGAAAATAAAATAAAATGCCGTACCTAGATTACTTTGATTGTACAAATCATATTATGCTCCTCTTAAGGAACATTGTAGATGCAACTTGAAATTCATTTTGAGAGCTGCTGTCTTCGGATACTATTTAAATACATGCACAGTCATAATCCGATCAGAGCGTATCAAATTTATTCATTTCCAAAAGTCGAGTGAATTTGGGAAAGAAAAGGCTGCAACAACCCCCAATCCAACTCCCGATTTACAAAAACTAGTTACAGGCGAAAGGGGGAAAACTGTGCTTTCATCCCCTAATCTTTGATCGATGCGCTCAACAATAGAATCCCTCTATATTTCGATTACCCGAGAAAATCGATCTCCCTTGCTGAAACTCGCTGCCGCGAAGGAGAGTTTGCCACTGTACTCGAGTCACGTGTTCCTTTCGACACGGTGGAATCTTCCCTTGCCCGCACGGTAACCTTTCTCACGCAGCTTCACGACCTTACGGGAAGATCGGGAGACTGTGCTACTCTTTATGCTGGAACCTTCGTTTGCTAAATACATCAGAAACCTTTACAGATTTAAATGCCGTGTAATAGCTCGCCATTTATTTTGAAATATAAAGGAAATTTTAAAGCACCTTTTAAGATACTGAGGAGCTTGTTACTAATTATAAACCTTTGATCTTTGTATATTTCTTGTAAGATTTTATAAACAGAAATATAGGAAGCTGTCAGTTGAGACTTCTGCATCACATAATCATAATTGGTAACAACAGTAATAAACGATCAATGCTATTTACAATTATAGGGAAGAGCAGTTGAAACGTTTCTTAAAATAAAACGTTACCTCAGAAGGTCTTGATTCTGTGTTTAGCTAGCTCACTGTATCTCAAGGCACACAAGAGTACATGCTCTTTACCTAAATTTTTGGGAATAGTATCTCTCTGGATATATAAACTTCAATGGCTTTAGGATTTGATCTCAGTAATAAATTTATGACTTCAAACGTCTTTATAATGAAAAATAAAAGCTGAAATTTAATGTTCATATTTTTATCTTACGTACAAAATACACAATTTTTAATTTAAAGATTCATTCTGTTTCCAAAAATTTCATATTCAACCTATCAGGTTATTTTTTTTTACGTTGCTAAATTCTTTCGTGTATTTTTCAAAGTGTTAGATAATGTGTAGTTTGATCTCGGTGCATCCCAATCGATTCAACTAGATAATTTAAGAAGGAATTATTCATGAAGCCGTTATTTTCTAACCATAGTGAGCAAACGTTTCGACACGCATCTCAGTTGACGTTTTTGAAGCATGTCAGGCTGTTCCGGAAACATCTCCAGTTTGTAGATCACTTGTTCGAACCAGTAAAGTAAAGACCATTTTTTTTCTTTCTTTTAAATCCAAGTCAAATCTTCATTAAAGAAACTAAGCACAACTTACTGCACTTGATAATTTATTTTGGCTTGATATAAAGACCGTCTGCTCTCACTCCATGTTTCTTTTCGAGAGAGCTATATGTGAGCGAGCTTTCTCTCTCCTCATAAGGATTCATACAAAATTTTAGATTTTTGAATGAACGAAAAATTTCTAAAGTTTCTGATAAACTAATTTAAATTTGCGAAGAAAAAAAGAAAACAATTTTTTAACTATTTCTTCTTTTAATATTAGTAACTTTATTAATTCTTTTAAAGCTCAAATATGTTTGCCACGCATTTGAGGTTAATTCTAATAAAGATTTTTTTTAAACGTCGTCTAGAAGAAAGTTTTGACGAAAAGTTCGCTCTTTGTAGAGCTTTGAATAGTTTATCTTTGATACTTCTTAAATGTATAAATACTATTAAGTCTTACCGAACAAAAATCCAGAAAACCAACTGCGTCCTCGTTATGATTTAAACCATGGATCATTTGCTAGTTAATTGTACTTACTAACCAGCACTTACAACACGAAAGCATACCTGGCGAAATGCTGTAATTCCTTCCTCTGTCCCTTCCTTGACAGCAGACTGGTGGTAAAACCTTCAGCCAGTTTGTAGCATTCATTATTTTAATTAACCAAATTATTTTTAGTTTGAACTTTCCTATCGATATCTCAAAGTTTCAGTTGCTGCCCGAATTTAGCGCGAGCGAGATATTTATGCAAATCGCATATATCTGTTAGCAGCTTAAAAGGCAGGAGTTAACGAGGGGAAAGACAGAGCTTTGGATTTATCGCCGTAAGGCTGTGCGCGCAAAGATTTCCTCTGTCTACTGAAAGTAAGTGAAATTCCATTATTGCATTTCACTAAGAGTTCAGCTTCGCTCGCCGTCCTACTTAAGCTAAGTTAGGGATTTGAATTTGTTAACACACTTTATTTCATATTATTTTAGTTCAGCCCAAGTAGTGGCTTACTCTCAAATTGGAGAGTTGTATTTATTTGAATTAAAGGGTCACTTTTAAACCCTCCTTCTGACTTTGTAGTTCTTCAATACCAAAGGACATAGCCTGGATTTGCTCACTGTCCTCTACATAGGTTTTCACAGCGTATGCTCACAAAGAAAGTCAAGAGATTGAAGGAGAAACCTTATAAGTTGACTAAATCCAGACAGTGGCAAGTTACCATTTACCGATTTTTTTTTTTTTTTCTTTAGTCCAAAGGGATGTAGTCCCGAAGGACTATTACTTTCGTTTGGGCGTTTTGCGTCGTTTCACAAAAATGTCCGATTCACTTTTCAATTTAGTGCTTATGTTTCTTTATTGGTAATTGAAGTTGCATTGGGTTGGCTATTAGAATTTTTGGAATTGTACTGTGTTGGTTATTGGGTCTGTACTGGATGGATTAATGGAATTGTATTGGGTTGACTATTGGAATTATATTGGGTTGGTTTCTGTGTTCGTATTGGGTTTTATTAAGCAAGATCCCTTTGGACGTAATCTAAAATCTGAATCTCTTCAGATTTTTTTTATAATAATTTTTTTTTGTTGTTGTTGTTCAGGAGGCACTGTAGAGAGTTTTATGGAGCAGGAAATATGAAAAATTAATTTTTCCTTCTCTCGGTTCTGAACTGCTATCTATAAATGTGCTAATGATTTACATTCCGATAAAATGTACAGAAAAGAATATGATAATTACTTACAAGTGTTTCAAAGCTGCTTTTGTTTCACGTCTCACTTGGATAACGGAGAACGAGATGAAAGAATTTGGAGCAAATGAGGAGACTCTCAAAAAGATTTCTCGTTTCATTTAGCACTGCGAAATAAAATAATTCGGAAAACTGTAGGATTATATTTACGGCTTGTAAAATGAAAATTTCGCCAAAATGGGGAAATAAAAAAAATGGCGAAAGTCTTGTTTCTCAGAACTTATAGAAAAGAGGAATTACATCTACGGATTGCAAAACTTGAATAGGAAAGTTAAGCTCCGCTTTCAAGCTTTCTTCATCGTGAGTATTTCTACACTCAAGACATTGAACTAGTTAAAATTTTTCCGTCACTCGCAATCATAAAAGCATTAATAGCTGCCGAGCATTATTCAAATTTTAAATCTTTACTTTCTTCTAAACTAATGTTAGTTACCTTTTGTCATTTAAATTCTTTTTAACAGAGATTTTGCTAAAAGCGGGACAAATTGATCTCATCATTTTTATGACTGCAAATATTCGTCTTGCGATGCTGAGTTATAGGTGTGTCTTTCCAGATCAAAGTATGTTATACTAAGCAAAGTCTCCTATACTAAGCAAAGTCTCCAGAAAAATTAATGTATCGAGATTTCAACTTATCCGAGATTCAGATAGAGAGATTTACTTGTATATATATATTAGTCGGAGAAAATATGGAAACCTTTTAAAAGATATACATATTTCAAATTTAAATAGATTACAGAACTAACATACTACTAAAAACCATACTTATACAATGGCTATTTAAAGCATATTAAAGCTCATTTTATAAAATAATTTGACCCTTTCACAATATATATATGCACTGAACTGTAACAAAGTAAATATTTTAATTAATTAAGACTTATTAACATATGTTCAGTCTTCCGAATGGAAGCAGTAACATTACTGACTGCCTTAATAAGGGCAAATGATTACCTAAAAGTGAAAAACAGATGAATCAGAGTTTTTTCGGACAGTCAAGACATCCTACGAGCGCTAAAACAGCAGAGCAAAGAACCTTCTAAATACAGCTTTGAATGAATAAAGCTCCGACCAGTCACATTGAACTGAGTAAAAAGACACACTGGGATTGAAGGAAACGAGGCAGAGGATCAAGCAGTCAAG
The DNA here is from genome assembly GCA_000611955.2 of Stegodyphus mimosarum. Taxonomy (NCBI): domain Eukaryota; kingdom Metazoa; phylum Arthropoda; class Arachnida; order Araneae; family Eresidae; genus Stegodyphus; species Stegodyphus mimosarum. Next base: position 208,363 of record KK117372.1, read on the forward strand.
AATGCTGCTAAGAAAGAAGAAATTCACTATTTTCCAATATCGAAGCTGATTGCGAAGATAAAGATCACCAAACACATGAGATACAGGAAAATAGACTTAAAAGTACTTCCCAAAGACATCCTTAGAAGAGACCATAGACGAATTCTTTCTTAATCCAACTTATCACAAATCACGGTAAATTTCCGTTTTCTTTTAGCGCTTTCTCAGAAGAAATAGGGCTAACGCAGAAAACTGTGGATGTTCTTATGAGGTATTTCTCCCGCCTTCTTCTTTGTCGTCTTCGTGGTGCAGTGGCCAGCATGCTTGAATCGTATTCGAGAGGTTTGTGGTTCGAGTCCCAGTGAGGGCATTGCTCATTCTTCGCATATCAACATTCTGACTAAAAGGGCGGGCAGTATCAAAATTTAGTTAGTCATGGATATTTACTTGTAAAACATTTGTCAATTTCTCCTGCCATTGGAAATAATAATAACAAAAAGTAAAAACTTATAAAATATTTTTAATGAACAAGCTATATATTAAAGAATTTTTTCTTTTCATTGCTTTGCTTTGGGTTGAAGCATTCAGAAAGTTTTATTACAACATTATGAGAAAATTTTTCGACACAGTTAATTAGATTTCCGTTTTCCTTAAAAGATAAAAAATCAAAGGGAATAAAAGATGAATTTTTTTTCTTTGAAAATATTCTGCATCTGTGTTAAAATTTTCCTGCAAAAAAAGTGTGAAAATAAGCATTTGAAATGAATATATGGTTATAGAATATTATTCGTTTAGGGAGCATAAAATGTAGATCCTACTGATGACAAGATAGCGAATTCTTGCTATACCTTAAAAAACAGATAACCGCCAACGTAGGTCATAACCAGCTTTTTTATTTTAACTGAACTGTACAGAACATGCACATTCGGTGCTCACAACTAACCACCATTTGTGGCGAAGTAACAGAAACACAAAATAATATGTGCAGTCAGATTTAATCAAATTTCAACTACACGACTGGCTCTTACTTCAATCTGAATGAGATTTATCGGCTGCACACAGCAATGTTGAGTCTAAAATATGAAATAATATAAAATTAAGTGGCTAACATAAATATTCAAACTCCAGGACTGCTTGCAAACACGCGGCATAAACTCGTTCTCGGCATAAACCTGTTCTTCTCGTAACTAACTCTTCAACTCTTAACTCTTCAATTCTCCTGTTTAAATACCATTTCCGAACTCACTTATATTTTGCACATACGTCCTTTGCATTCTGGCGGGAAACTGAAATCAGATGATAAAGCAAAGTTTCTTAAAATAAGCATAATTTATTAGTATAAAATAAGATTCTTTGCCTGGTTATTCTCATTCCTATACTATACACAATTTTAAAATTTTAACTTGTTCTGAAAAAATTATAGGTGGCGTTTTAAACAAATTAAAGATTACAATTAGAACTCGTATATAAAAGACCTGTAGCTTTAAATTTCTATAGCTAAAATAAGCGTATCACATCCTAAACTAAAATTTCGATTACATATCTTTCTCTTTTATATGTTTTTACTGTAGAATCTTAAAAAGACATATAAACGGCGCTTTAATATATAAATGCTGACACATCCCGTCTTTCAGGAAAGAATTTTTTTTTTTTTAAACAAAACTTATTTATTGCATATGCTTCCTCTACCAGTCGCAACATGAATGAGAAGAAGATCTGGTTACATACAACGAGAAGCCAAAGAGCGCTCAATTGCCTCTCGGGAAACATCTCCCAGAGCGCAGAAGACAGCGCAACAAATCGACGCGCGTTTCCCACGACGCGTGTAAACCGCCAAACCGTCAGCCTAATTGAGCGCGATGCGGTCATTTCGCGCATCACCGAATGCTGTTCGAGTGCCACGCGACCCACGACTGGTGGTCGTGAGGGTTCTTCCCGAAAGGCATCCTCTTTTTCGAGTGGTACTCGACTGCTCTTTTGCGGTGACAAAAATGCGTTGCCAGGACATGATAGATGCGATTGCTGCATGTGTACTTTATAGTTTCCCTCCGTAAATTGCAGGGTCGCTTTCTTTATGCTACGGTGGACTTTTCTATCGAAGCATTGTCGAAATAGGAGCTATTTGTAGAATTAGCAAACTGAAAACTATCCTAGTTTTTCTTTTTCTCACACGAACCAAGATGTGAGTTTTAAAACAGTCCTCATATTTTAACAAAAAAGATACATTTTTTCAGTACTGCTCGGGCTTTCATATATCTGGCTAGCATCTGTTTTTATACACGGTGCATAGTAGCATCAAGCTGTTTGTTCAGTAACGCAGAAAAAAACTGAAAAATTCAAAGAATTTTCAGTTGGATCAATAATACTTTAGTTTATTTAAAACAATAATTTTGAAAACATTCTAATAGCTCAAAAAGTCGGTTTATCTTCAGGCAAGGAATTGAAACCTCCCCCTTCTCAGAAAGTATAGTAACATAACGCTTTAGAAAATGTTCAGTACAATCCCCCTCAGACTCTAGACAGGACTTCAGAGGATAGATTATTAGCCTAAAATGGGCTATTAGTCTCGAAATGGGATTTTGTGTCAGTTCACTATACATGGCGAATCGCACTTTGCAGATCATCAACGGAGTATCATTTTTCCAATTGTTGACATCAAATATTATCGACCTGTATTATTTTTAAATAAATTAAATAATGAAGAATTTGCACGGAGGTATGTATGTTCCTTCAATTGTGAAAAAATGACAGTACCTAGAGCCATCAAATTTTAAATAACATAGGGCTCTGTCCTAACATGTGCACCCGGAAGCCCGAATTTTGAATTTCTAATTTGTGTTATTATATATTCCATATTTTGTAAAACTTAAATGAATTTTTGATGAACAGACTCAATGATTTGAAACCAAACAGTGGCAACACTCAACGGAATAAAACATTTTTATCTCCAGAGCGCGTGACTCTGTATCCACAATTCTAAAGGTATGTTATTTTTAAATGTTTTGGGACTTTTCAGTTAAGTAATAAAACGTAACACTAAAAAGACAAAAACAAAAAGTTTTATCAGCCATCTTACTAAAAAAACTGAATATTGATATGATGAACTGAGAAAAGCCTGAAAAATTATAAAAATGTATGCTAACACTTATCACTGCATCGGGAATTCTAAACACATGCTGTTACGCAACTTTTAAAAATTTTGTGATTTTGTTGTTGAACTATAAGTAAGTGCGAAAGAAACGATGCTTAATAATAAAGCTAAGAAGAAAAGAAAAGGAAAAAAAAGTCTGAAAGCTTTCAGATTTTACATTACGCCCAAAGAGTTTTTTAACATTTTCTCTGTTATCTTTATTTATTAAATATCATGTTCTTCGCACTTAAACCGTAAAATTCAATTCAATTATCAATTCAATTCAGCATTATCGCAAAATGATTTTTAAATGATCATATCTTTAGAATTTCCAATGCACAGTCATGCGCACTGGAGATTTTTATTTTTTTCCCCCGTATACAGTGTTGTCATTGCTCGCTTTGAAATCCTTGAGTTCCTTAATTAAAAATTCGTTAGTGTTACAAAATATGAAATCGATAATAAAACAAATTCCAAAATCGGGCTTCCAGATGCCCATATTCGGAGGATGATTACGTTATTCAAAATTGGATAGCTCTAGGTACCGTTGTTTTTTCACAATGCGAGAAACATACATATTATATTTATGCAGATTCTTCATTGTTTAATTTCTTTAAATATAACACAGGGTGATAATATTTGGTGGCAACAGTTTGAAAAGTGATACGAGCATTTACAGTGAATCGACGCAAAATGACAAAACGAAATTAATAGCCCTTCTGAGCTAACGCTTCTTTGGGCTAAAAAAAGAGGGGATTAGTAGATGTGAGTGCAGGAGCAGACGGATAGACTGTGAGCTCAAAAAAAGCGTAAGAAACCTTAACAAACCTTTCCGGGCAACCCTTAAAATCTAAAACTTCTCAGTCTTTGTTTTGTTTTATTCTGTTTTATCTGCTTGTCGAAGACTTGGAAAATCAGTTATCCAGCTGTTTCTGCACTGCCCCGAAGACGATATCGCTTCCCTCGCAATATTTCCGTGGGCAGGGGTCTTAATGTTTCGAAAAAGCTAGAAATCTTCTAATGTTAATAATCTTGGTTGGGAATGTTAGCGACCATCTAAGGAAGTTCATTGACAACATCTGCAGTTCTGTTGAAATGTGTCATATAACTAAGCTTACAAAATAATTCAAATATCTAGACTGTTTTCTATGAAATTAAATGGATTTTGAATAATGTAAAATGGAAGGCGATTATTTGTAAAAGTTGGAAAAATTTGTCTGCAATTTGTAAAGAAAAATAAGTTTTACTACCAGGGGGCGGTGTTCAAATGCTAAATAAAACATTTCCCCATTAAGTGTTGTAGGAAATACCACTAACTAAAAAATCAGTAAGCATATTATTTAAGTTTTTTCCCCCTCATACAAACTTGTGAAATAAATTTTCTGCTCCTGAAAATACTAAAGCTTAAATGAACGTTCTTCATACATACAAAAATATGATGTAGTATGACTATCTTTTTACATATTAGTTTTAATATTACTAAAGGGATAGGTACCACGCTGCAGCTGTTCTTGATTTCCTATAATTACTTAATTTCTAAATATACACAAATACGTTGTTGATTTTCGAAATTCATATAACTATTTTGAGGATCATTGAAAGTACCTAATTCTGTATGAATCGAAAACCCTAGTTTCAATAATTTTGAACTTAAATAAGTTTTGGGTATCCCTCTGTCAAATATCTATTCATTTATATTCTCATCAGAACTCACAGCAACACTAGGAAGCAGATTAAAAATGTTGAAGGTAATTTTAATTGGACTATTTAGCAACGCGATAAACCGATGTGGCCTGGGAATATTTATGTCAGGGCAGAGCAAAAAAGTAAAGATCGTAAATGTAAACATTGTAAAAACGTGCAAAATTTACATAAAAAACTAATAGAAATTTAAATGGTCGATCTAATAACATAGTATAATTTAATAAGAAAAAAAACTTTCACTAATAAAGGAAGTTGATTGCTTTAACTGAGCGTTTAAATTAAAAAAATCTGACGTGGACACGACATAACTTTTTTTGTATGGCCTATTAAATTATACAAATTTTTTGCTGCATTTCATTTTAACTTATTTCCTGGAATTTCATTGAAGATATATTTCTCATTCAATTAATTCAGCTCTCATTTCCAGGCAAAACAAAAATAAATAAAAACTCAAAACATCTTCATTAAAAATTGCAAAGTACAGAAAAACATGAAACACTAAATACAGTTAAAACAGTAAAAAAAAATAACAATTAAAATTAGAGTGTTTACGCAAAAAAACAAGCTATTCGACCAGCGGGCAAGGAGGCAGATATTTCGGTGCACAAAACTAAAAGTTTACTTTTGGTCCCACTCGGCAAAAAGGCATTGAAGGTGCAGGAAAGACTTAATTCACTATTATATTGAGTTTCAAATGTAAACAAGTGACGGTTAACTCGCCACTTTTAAATACTTGATAATTCTACTATTATTGCATGCGGATTAACTAAAGGCATAAAAACCTTAACCGGATAATTCAAACACTTTTAAAAACCACATAATTCAATCACTTTTAAAGCAAAAAATGCACAATTTACCAACATATAAGAACAAAAAAAAATCTAAGCTCACCGAGCCAGGTAACAGAGGGGGAATATATATATGGAAGATATAATAAAATACGATGACTCCTCTAAGAAATGATTGGCGACCTCAAAATTAACTATTCTAAATTTGGTGTTCTCCCCCCTCAATTCATCTGTTCTCCCAAATTCGAGATCTTTCCGCATTACATAACAACCTAAAATTAACCAATAGCAGTTTAGCTGTACTTGTGCACCTTCTTAGTATAAATACTGTTCGCGAGTAACTACGTCATTCCTTTTCCTGACTTCTGCCATGCAACAACTCTACGCCGCTTATGCTTTTCTGCCTAAGATGCTTACGTTGTACTTTTAAAACCAGTCATCGTATTTAACTATAATTGGTTAAAAGTCTACCAAGATAATTTGATATTTGTGAAAATAAAGATTGGTGATTCGTCAAAAATCCAATTTTATTATCTTCGTCATCTTGCCTTTCACCCTCAGCCGTGACGACTGCAAGCTGCTAAAAGTACCGGTTTCGTCTATGCTCTTAAAATATCGCATATATATACGATTGGTGCAGTCAATTACAATGAAAAAGGGAGGTGTACAACTACATATTATAGCCGTCCCATATACAAAATTTCAAAATTCAAATACTGCTCGTTCATGAATTATGCGAGATACATACATATGTATAGACGTCAAGAAAAAAAATCTCTTCTGAATCATTTATAAATCCATTTTACAATTCTTTTTGGCAAAAACACTCCTTTATTCTGTCCATACTCACAAATGTTACGCAAAAAAATCTTTCAAATGGTTTCGAGAGCGTTGAAATATAATACCCGAAATTTTTCGCGATTACGATACTTCCTTTTAACTTCGTACAAGGAAGTAAAAATGGAAAGAGGACGACGAAAAAAAGTTCAGAGAATTATGATCTAACTTAAGCCTCAAAGAAGCGTTTACCATTACAGATGTAAAACAATTTTTCTAAAAATTTTAAAATGTAAAATTTTTGTAAAGATTTCAAAAAATATTCTGTAGCAGTTATTTAACATGTGGAATTAGAGAGAACATTTACCAATTTTACAGAGTTCCAATTGATAAAAAAATTATGAGTTTGGTATGACATAAATTAAATGCATTTTAATTTATATCATTTAGAGACGTTATTAAAATAAGTAAAATAAAGGTTTAAATTATTAAAAAGTGTGTTTATTGCTTTCAAATCTCTCAGTTTATGAATCATTAACAACCTGATTAAATCTGAGACGTAAATTAAAGATTGTTTGACGAAATGGCAATTGTCTGATAACCGGCTTTGCGTGCTGGCGCGTGAAAGGTAAGTTAAATGCTTCGCTCAAGCAATAATCAGGTATTACATCTACTATATAATCTCAACAACGCGCGGAAAGAAATATTTCCGCTAATTTTCGCTTTCGGTATAACTGATTGGTTCATTTAACGCGAAAACCAGTTCTTATGAGAAAACCTACGAGGCGCAGAGCTTTAAATAAAACGTTTTCATCTTAATTTCAAGATGTTCTGGGTAGCTAGTAGAGATGACAGTTCCAACCAGAAGAAGGATAAGTTTATTTCTCGGAAAAATCTCTGTTAGCGAAACACGTCCTTCATGTGATAACTCCTCAGTACTATGAGATATTTTCTCCCTCCTTTCTGCATGCCTTCGTGGTGTAATGGTTAGCACATGCGGCGAGTATTCGAGAAGGCTATGTTCGAGTCCCGGCGAGAGCATTGCTCAATTTTCAGTTCTCCAATATCAAAAAACCCTAATGACTCTACAGTGGCACCAGGACTAAAAGTTAGTAGATGATGATTCTTCACCACCAAGATTTGACGATTGTGTTCCCTAATTCCCAGTCGCCCTTCAAAAGGAGTTTCTCCCTCCTTCTAGCATACCTTCGTGGTGTGATGATTAGCAACCTTCGCGAGTATTCGAGAGGTCCAGGTTCGAGTCCCGGCGAGGGCATTGCACATTTTCACTGCTCCGACATCAAAAAACCCTAATGACTCTACAGCACTTGCTAAGCGAGTAGATGATAATTCATGTTTTAGATTCTTTCCGTTCTTCGTTGCCAATTTCCGAAGCAAAATCATATTTACGAATTTTATTCAGCGAGTACCTAATTTTATACTCTAACTGAATACATCTCTTTCAGGATGTAGCAAAACTTTAAAAGGTCTTCTTTGATCGTATTTAACCATTGCCGTCTAAGCCATATCAATTCCTCTTTAGCGTTAAACAACCCTACAGCAGCAATACTTAATATTATTATCCCATCGGGCTTGGTTTTACATCATCTAAATGTTAGAAAGCTTTTGTAAAGATTAATTAGTAAAAGAATGAGAATTAATAGAAACGGCTATCAGAAAAATCTGATTTTTGTCATTCACCTAGCAATATTTATATATATATGTACTTATTTATTATAGTCGACATCGTGTCTAGTGTACTGCATTAAAAACCTTTTCAGCACCCACACAGTTCTTAATTCGTACTTTGCTACGCCACGAAAACCACTTCATTTCAATTTAGCTCTGTGGATGATACATTCCCACAAAGTTACTTCAAGCGTTCCCCCTATTGTCTGCACCTGATAATCTCTCCTTTCCGCCTATTATTCAGAGTTGCAAGCAGCCTCTCTCCCACCCTAAACAATATTCTGAACAGTTCACGAAACCCTGCTGAGGCAAAAGGGGCCGCAAAACCACCACAGAAAGCTTTTGTTGCGTTAACATAGACATCCCCATCAACTGAGGGTTTGTAACATTTTTGGTGAAAAAATGGTGGTTAAATAGTATTGAACTAGCTGATAACATTATAAAAAATGTGATGATACATCACTATTATTGCAGAAAGTGATCACGTTCCATATCGAGATATGTTGTCTACACCTAACGCCTCCTTCCTTTCTTAATAAGGTCTTCTGTGAAGTAATATTTGGTAAAGAAAGTTTCTTTTATAAGGCATTTTTATTTCACTCTAAAAATCAGAAAGTCAAATCACAATATTTGTTCAAAAGAAAAAGTTGTCTTCCTTTGTTCTGAGTGCGTGTTACTAGCCTAAAGAGGCATTAGGCCCAAAGGGCTATTTAGTCTCAAAACGGCATTTTACGTCGCTTCACTTTCTGCATTAATTCAGTTTTCAAACAGTTGCCACCAAATATTATCGCCATGTGTTATATTGAAGGAAACCAAACAATGAAGAATCAGCATGAATGCTTGAATGTTTGTGAAGGCATGAATGCATTGAGAAAAAACAACGCTACCTACAGCCCTCAGATTTCGAATAACGTAGTCCTCTAACCGAACATTGGCACTTGGAAGCCCAAATTTGAATTTCGAATTTGTTTTATTATCTATTTCGCATTTTTCAAAATATTAAGGAATTTTTTATTAAAAAATTCGACGATTTCAAAGCGAGCAGGGGCAACTTTACGCGTGTGTTAGTACTTAACGGCATTGTTTAATTTCTGTGGTAAATATTTCTTTTATTTATAACTTATTTCTTCCATTTCTAACGATGATTATGTTTCGATTCTTCTTTATAATATGGAAACTAATATATTTGTCATCAATATAGAAGAACTACAGTTATGAGAATCGCCTCTTACTTTCGGTCATATAAAATTAATCTTTTTGTTAATTTATTTTCAGATTTTTATTTATTTTTTCCACTGATTTAAAAATTTAGAGGACCGTGTACAATACGTAAATGGACTCCAGTGATAGGTCTGGTGATATAACTTGTCAATATTAATGGTAAAGCAATTACGCATTGACTATAGACCTTTTGTTTCATGTTCTGTACTTTTACCATTTTTGTTTTCATTGTTCTACTTAAGTTTATATAGAAATAGGTTCCCTTTGTATTTAGATCAATAAAAAACAATTTCAAATCTAAATTTCTAGGAAAAGTACATATATATTGTTTTATGATAATAAAAGGATTTTACGATTATGATAATAATAAAAAAAATCCGCTAGGATAAATTTCTTTTGAAATAAAATGCCCTAAAACAAAATCCAAAATATTTCACTTTCTATTATTAAACACATACGTATTTAGTCCGTTGGGAAGAGAAAAATATTTTCTTTTTATTTACTTCGGAAAATATTTTTTCGTTTTGTTATAATTTTCAGTTTTGATAACGGTATAAAATTACGTCTACGATTTACAAAAATTGTTTCTATTCGACCATAGATATCTTTGCTTCATCGTGAATTTTATAATAAGATGTTGCCCAATGCAACGTACAAGTTTTTAATAGTTATTTTCTTGGAGCATTCTCAACAGTTCATTGATAACATTTTGCAGCAAGTGTTATTTTTTAACTATGGGTGGCATAAGTGAAATAAGTTTCTAAAAGCCTGTAGGGATTCTGATTGCAACTAAATGTAGCTTGTGGCGAAACCTCGAATAGACATGTAAACAACATATCGCTACGTCTAAAAAGATCAAACAGAAATTGCGAAGGGAGTAAAAGATCCTTTTATTTAAAACTAAGAAGCTGAATAGAGAGTATCCTAGTGCTTACAAATGAGCCAGCATTTATGGCGTGAACTCAAAAATAGAATTTTAAATTAAAACCAAATCTGTATTTATTAACTAAAGCCTACGCAGACATATTTAATCGAGGCAGATGCTCTTAAGCCTACCCTGGCGTGATAACACTATCGGCAGAAATAAGAATGGCTTAGAATAGCAACTAGTAATGTGGCCTTCAGCAAGCAGATCACGCTCTGACGAAACACTAACAAATCTTCACTTTAAATACACGCAAGCTAATTTGTATTCTGATAGGAAAACCTGAAGAAAAAAGTAGCATTACAGATTCGGCACATAAAATAATTGGGTAGTTAACATAAATAAACCTTATGAAACTATAAAAATGGTCAATTATAAATTTTCACTGCGTTTCCTGTTCTATTTTCCACTGCGTATTCATTATCGTCTAAATAAGAAGTAAAATCGAAAATGATGATGATTTTAATCGGATATCTATACTTTAAATATTTCAGTTTTAGTTTATTTTTTTACACCATTTTACATTACAAAAATGAAAAAGAAAAAGGAATTATAGAACCAAAAAAAAAGGGGAGGGGAAGAAATAAATGAAATACGGATACAAATTCTATGAAAACGCCGGAACTTTTAACACACTATTTCTTTTCGAGGTGATTTTTAATTTTATTCAAACATAAGAAACTTAGTTTTAAGAGATGCCAATAAAAAGTATCATTTTTATTGAAGAAGAGAAGAAAAATACTTGCCAGATTTTCATTTTCTTAAACTGCTTTATACTTTTCATATTTTTTGAATTTTTTAATGGTAAAATCTTGAAGCGTTAGATTGCAATCTAAAATTTTCAGATAGCGATTTTTCAAATCTATTTTTATTAATTTGTTTATTCATTTATTAAATTTTTTTCTAGTATTCGAATGCGCTATAGTCGTTGTTACTCTGGATACATGGCCTTAATTTTACTCTAATCGTCATGTAAACTTTTCAAATATTCCTTAAATTCTTGCCAATTCGAAGGACAAAATGTAAACCTGCTTCAAGCAAATACTCGGTGAATTATCCGGAAGCCCTGCAGAGAGACCCTTGGCCTCTGGAAACATTCCCTTCCGAGCCACGTGTCCCGAAAGAGGGGCGTGGGGCCACCTTCGGAGAAGCGCGAAACTCGTTTCCAAATACAAAGCTGAATGTGTAAAAGCTTTAAAATCGCAATTTCGAAAAGATATTATCATCTCTTCATATGCAAATAAAGTCACAGCAACTAGTCGTCGCGCATGCTTTCGAATGAGAACATTTCATTTCAAAAAACCGTTTCTATAGATGAGAAAAAAAAGGGGGGCGGGTGCTGGGAAAGAACAATGTTTTTATTTTGAAAATAACTAGCCATCATGAAAAATCATTATGAAAATAACCCATTATCTTAAGAGCCACTGCTAGCTCAATAAATAAAGGTGATTTAAATAATAAAATGTTAATTCACATGTCAAAGATCTCTTTGTACACAACATTTCTTGTGTAGATCTTTCCATCATTTTTAATAAGCCGCATATAATAAAGAATTTAATATTAAATGCACGCGCTCTTTTATTTTTACTTTTCCGACGTGGCTTTCTCTTCAAAAATCGTTTGTGTTGCATGGGAAAATAAAGCAATTTTAATTACAATTCTAAATAAATAGCTAAATAAATACGAAATCCGTAACAGTATGTTCTCAAATAATGTTATAAATTGTAAAAATAAAAGAGCGCGTTTATTTTTAATGTTAATTAAATAAATATCTCGCAATTACTGTTACGCAAGCAACCAATAAACTATCGGCGACAAACAGACACTTAAGCCGCGTATAATAAAGAAAACTCGGAAAAACGATAATTTTCGCCCTCCCTTTTCCGAGTGGCAACAGTCTCGCAAGCTGAAGCTTATTTCGAAAGTTGCTGCCGCTGCTCGCTTTCATATCCTAGAGTTCTTTAATAAAAGATTTATAAGTTTTACAATGAAATAAAAATAGCATTGCCAAACATTAAATAAATTATTCCCCATTCCAAAAATTTGTGGGAAGCCATTTCGACTATTGCCATCTTCGTACGACTTTAATCAGTGGAAATATTAATTAAAAGCTCACAAAGCTCTAATTTTCGCACTTATTTTTAACAGTCTCGCGCATTGGAGATAAAAATGCTTTATTTCGAAAAGTGTTGCTACTACTCGCTTTCAAATCGTAGAATTTGTTAATAAAAAATTTCGAAGTTTTACAATATATATAAGAATAAATATGTTTGTTTGTTCTCATTATTGATTTCTGATCAATTATGATCAATTTTTTGCCACATTTAATTGACTAAAATTGAATATAGGTGAAAAATTGGACGGAACTTGAGCTTTTACTGCCATTTCATTAGAAAGACGAAAATCATTAAAACCTGCATGTCATTGTTTCTGTTATAATGAGAGAGAATTAGCTTATTTTTCTATCGAAATTTTTTATGTGGGTTTCATATCGCATACGACTGAAAAATGTATGACTATGAATCGTATTTTTTGCATCGTTATTATATTAGAGAAGGATTGCAGAGGTATTGTTCTCTCTGTTAGATACGCTACTGTCAATCTAACTTAACTGGCATCGAAGACTTCCGCTAGTTACAAATAAATTCGAAAACAAAAGATTTTTTTTTCTTAAATTCTCCTTGATGAATATAAATACATGTTCGCGTAACATAACATATAAAAATTCCCGGTCTTAAATAATAATTTTGATTTAATGTAAGGGAGTTGGAAAAAATTTGGCGAATTTAATACGTTTAAAAGTGTAAGCTTTAATTAAAAAAAATATATATAGGCTATCTAATTAGTTTATTTAGTCACCTGCGTGATTGTTTTGTTTCTGGTCGATACATTTTCCTTCTTTCTTTCTCTGTCTTAATGTTACTGAGAAGCTTCGATGGGGAAATTGTTATTATAAATCCCAGGCCACAGGATTTTCACGACTTACACAACCACAGTTCAGCGAATTTCCTCCCTCAAAATTAAAATAATCTACTCTTCATTAACCTTCTTATATACAAAAGGTTAATTTAGTGTGCATACGATTCATGTTGTACGAATACTTTCCAATAATGCAAACGCTGCTTTCGCAGTAAGATGTTTATAAGATTCAAAACTGATAATAATAATTAGGAAAGGCTTGGATTGGGTTGTGTGATTAATGCAAAGCCTCAAAGGCTATTTACCTAAGGGAAGGGGTGCCTTCGTGGAGGACTTTTTAATGGAAGCAAGCTCATATGCAAGTTACACATGGGAAAAACCACGAAAACACCCGTGCAGCCAGTCCGTTCGCGGGAATCGGACCTAATAGTACTAGTGTTCAGCGACTTTACCGCTCGGCCGCTGGTGGGCCACAATTAGGGAAAAAAAAAGTTAAATATGAGTCTGGAAGACGTCTTTTCTATATAGTATCTTCATGTTTGAGCTAATTTTTTTATGCTACTAAAGCGTTTTTAAAATACTGTTTCATGTCTTTCTTTTTAATTTTGGTTTGCTAAGTCTCTCGTTGTTTTTAACGCTCCTAAAACTTTATTATTTCATAACGAAATGTTGCAAAGAAATTTTTCTAACGTACCGTATCTTATGGTCATGATCATTTTTGCAGAATGGCTCGTATGTCAAAGGACGTAATCAGCATCGGTATCAAACTAGCTTCTTCCAAAGAAGACCAGACTCATAAAGGATCGCAGATGGTAGTCTCAGAGAAGATTTACTGTATTTAATCAACAGACTACAGAAAGCCCGTCGTGACGATCACCTCTAAAGCTTCCAAGTATTGCCGAAAATATTAAGAAAAAAAAATGCTGCTAAAGATCCCTTTGATAGAAGACCAAAATCATTTGCAACTATGCGTCTATGAGACGTTATCTTAGAAAGTGTTCACGGTATCAAAGAACTAAAGGGTGAACCGAAATGGTTTACGTTTAAATGACGATAAATATTAAAATAGGATGGCGGCCGAGGTTAATCTAGAACTGACGATATTCTTTCCAAGTTACTAATATTGCGTTTCCACGATGAAGCATGAGCAAAGAGAAAACTAGAAAAATAAAAATTAAAAAATTCATTTATTCTTTTCAAAATACCCCTTATAGAATGACGTCATGAAGTCTTACTTCACCCTTCGATCCAAGAATAGAACTCCATCGTCTGCAAAAGACAGCTCTCAAAACTATGCGCCCGTCTCCCGATCGATGTCCTGCAGCTGCTTGGACACGCCCACGCTCTCAGTCGCTCCGCCTCCCTGGACCTACATTATGCGCGGCTGACGGAGGGGCGCCCGTGACACAAGCACATGACGCGGAGGGGAATGGAAGAAATCTCTGATGTCGAAATATAAATCATACTTTCTGAGGATATTTTATAAACTGTTTTCTGCAATCTGTCGAGATAAAAAATAGCGACTAAAGAAAAGCTCTTATTGTTTTCTTCTCTCAAAAGAAGCAGAAACTTTTGAAATAAATCTGTATCTAGCAGACTTTCTCCTGTTCTCTGTACTTTTCAAACCCTGTTGTTTAAAACATTGTTTTCTCTAAGCTATTTAGGAAACTAAACGGAAAAAATTATGCTGAAGGAAGCAAAGCAGATTACATACGCACCGCTCTTAGAACATCAGGAGAAATACCCATTTTGCTTTAGAAGTGATTGCAGATTTTTACTAAATGTAAGGCATCTTAATTGCAGTTATAATTTTCATTTGAGTGAGGACATCCTAAGAAAAAGACTCTTATCATCTCCGAAAGTCCTTTTATTGTGTAACAGACAGAATAAATGAATCCCAAAGTTAGTCAAAAAAGAAGTGGGGAGGGGGAGGGAAAAGGAGATTGCAATGTAACGACCTCAAATAGCTCTAACACCTCCAAAAATTTTCTCAAGATTTCAAAAAACTAAAAAAAAAGCATCTAATTTTTTACATATATATTAAAAAAATATATTTTTGCTGCTTCACATTTTTTTTTAAATAAAAACTGTAGAACTGCGAAAATTAGAAACAAATACTGCATACATAACAGATGCCTTTAAAAACGCGTTTTATTAATTGCAACAAATTTCAGTGTCAATTTTAAAATTGAGCAAAGCAGCAACCTTAGACACGGCCCTCAAAGTACAATGCTGTATAATATAATACAGTGTTTTAGTCATCTGTGCCGAACACGGATACAAAACAATCCAATTTATTGTACAGCGTTTATTCTTTTAATTTTTTTATTTATTCTTCGTTTCCAGTGATTCTCTCCTGGCCATCGGATTTTCTTAGAGGCTAACGAGGCCCACCAGCGGCCGAGAGGTAAAGACGCTGAACACTGGTAGTTCGGTCCGAGGTTCGAATCCCGCGAACGGGCTGGCTGCATGGGCGTTTTCGTGGTTTTCCCCATGTGTAACGTGTATACAAGCCAGTTTCCTTTACAAAGTTCTCCACAAAAGCATCCCTCCCTTTAGGCAGATAGCCCTCGTGTGCTTTGCCATAATTGAATAACCTAACCTAACCTTAGAGGCTAAAGCTTGAAAGAGTAACGGAGAATTCAGACTCATCTTCCACCAAATTAAGGAAATAATATTAAGAAAATATTTTCAACTGTTGGAAAAAAGAGGTGCAGGAAAAGGGGGGGAACTTCAGATAAATATAAAAATATTTTTATGTATACGGTATAATTTTTGAAAGAAACTTTCATTTACTTCATAAATTTGTAGAGACATTAAGCTATTTTGAAACAGGAGACATAAAACACAAGCAGCGCTTTCGCTGGGACTCGAGCCATGGATACTTCGATTACTCGCCCAGCGTGCTGCCCACTAGACCACGAAGGCATGCGAAGAAGAAGAGAGAAAGACCTTATAAATTTAATGACAAAAATTGGCAAAGGATAGTCATTACTCAGATTTCTGGTATGTTATGCGCTTAGTGTTGGTATGCTATTCTCTTTGGCAGATATTTATTACCGATTTTCACACAAGGGACATCAGAATTTGTGTGAATCTTCAGAATGCATGTAGTTTTTTTTTTTTTTTTCCTTATGTAAACTTTGTAAATATAATTGTAACTAAACAGTTATAACTAATTAAATAACTACAATTAAGTAGCTAAATAGATACAAGACAGAAAAATTGTTTCGCATAAAATTAAATACATTTCAATTAAACTGTACGTACTGAAAAGGTGTACCAAAATTCACTTTAAACAGCTAATACTTGTCCGAAGCTATTTTAAAATCAGATTATACTTGATCTATAATTTACAGACTTTGATTGCATGAAGAAGTCATGATGATATCCTTAGAATATTGTACAATGCATTTTCTCTCTCTTTCTGCATGCCTTTGTGGTTTAATTGGAAGCATATTTGACGCGTATTCGATAGGTCCAGGATTCGAATCCCAGCTAGGACATTGCACATTTTTCACCTTTTCTGGTTCAAAAAAACCCTAATGACTCAATAGTTGTAGGCAGTCTGAGGGCGCTATTATGATGGAAATGATTAACACATTCAACTGTCAAAGAAGAAGTTCGGTGATTCCAATCTCGGGGAGTGCCAAGCTGAATTTTCATATTTCTTCTTTTAAAAAAACCTAATGGGAAGTAAAACTTCTCTGCGATACCACAAAAAGATAACTAGAGATGACTAGATAACCCCAGATGTGACTTAATTGTATTCGGAAGAATTTTAAGAAGGTCTCTAGGATGTTCTTGAGTGCCCTATATTGGATGTGCACTAATTAACTTAAAAACAGTGTCTTAAGATATCCTGCGATTGTATTTACGCTTTATGGGAATCATTTCAAAATGTTTTCGAAGAATAAACGTGTTTAATCTTTTGTTAAAGTTCGATAGAAAGTTCGATAGGAAAGCAAATGTTATAAATAAATTAGAGAGTAAGTTGGGCTAGATAACCAGTTATGAAGATATGGAATTTAATGAGTAGGAAGAAACACGTTAGAAAATACATTAATGGGCCCGTTAATGCTCAAGACAAGAAGAATTATACTGGTATGTGGTTTGTTATACTGGTATGGGGTCTCCGTTTTATAACTATAGGGGAAAGGAGCTTTTGCAGCCATTATGGCATTGTTGGCAAAGGCATTCTTGGCAAGTTCATTGTTATTTCATATGCTGTTCTCAGACGTAACCCTAATGACTGTACAAGTGAGCTAAGACTGATGTAGTATTGAATGAATTATAACTAGGGTCATCCAGAATATAAACACCGTTTAGTTAAACGAAATCACAATGTTTATTGTAAAAAGCAATTCTGTTACATACTTGAAGCTTCTTTCTCTTCTCTACATGACCGCCGCCGCCTTCATTTAAACATTTGTCATATCTATTCACCAGTTTCAGAAATCCCATGTCATTCTTTTCTGCCCCAGTTCATTAAGCCAGGTTGTCATTGCATTCAATGCCCAACTTTGATATTCTTGACACGATATCACACAAATGAAAACGCCTTTCTTCATCCAATGGTGATAGGGGATTTAACTTGGGTGTATCACGGAGAGCAAGTTCCAGTTTCTTGAGCGGCATCATCTCTCATTACCCAAAAAACTGAGAAAATTCAAATAGACTGTCTCAACACGAAAGGTCATGGCAACCATCGTTAGGATCGTAAAGGTGTTCTTTTGGTGGATTTCATGCGAAAAGGCACTACGATAAATTCAAATCGTTATTGCGAGGCTCTAAGAAAGCTACGGCGAACCATCTAAAACGGAGATAAGGAATGCTTTCTGAAGCAATTCTGCTTCTTTATAGCAATGCCCATATTCCCACTGCTTCTGCAGTTCAAGCACTGCTGGATCAATTCAGGTGGGAAATTTTTTGTCATCTGCCCTATAACCTGGACCTTGCTCCTAGCAGTTTCCGCCTTTTCTGTAATCTGAAAGAATTTCTAGGAGGCAAACATTTTAAAAGTGATGTGATGAACATTCGGAGAATGCAGTAACCGCCTGGCTTAATGAACTGGCGACGGAAGAGTTAACATGGGAATTCTGAAGCTCGTGACCAGATATGACAAATGTTTAAATGAACTTAGTGATTAGGTAGAGAAATGAAGAAAGCTGCAGGTATGTAGCATAATTATCTTTTTAATAAATATCGTGTTTTTCACTTTGTATGACTAAACGGTCTTTATTTGCTGGATGCCCGTCAAATATGAATGATGTGAGACAAATTATTAATTTTAGCTAAGAAAATATCAATGTTAATTTTCTAACATATGAATTTGACTACGAAACTAAAAATTACGGTAAAAACTGATGGAGAAAACTTATCAATATTTTTTTAAAAAACGTTGTTAAATAAAAATAGATTTCTGTAAGTTATTTCTATTATCAGAGCGAAAAATTATTTTGTGAAAGAAATCGAAAGTTTGAAACTGAAAGTAAAACCTGGCCTGCCTAGTGCCTAGCCTGCCTGACCTGCCTAGTGAATGCACGCTAAGCAGGCCAGACTGCTCCCAGATTCTAACAAACCTAAGCATCTGAAACATCTGAAATATAGAACATCTGTAACACCTGACATACACAAAATAGTATTAATTGCTAAAAATAATTTAAACATAATCTGTGACATTATTCATTTTACAGCCCTCAGTCTTCATCTGTTATAATTTAGCTTAGGCAGACCTCAATTATAATGATGTTTTGGATCATGGCTTAGAACCGGTACTTTTGTACTGCACTTACTACTGTCTTCATGGCATATATGAGGACACATACGAATGAAACTAGTAATTACAAACCGAAGCCGTAAATTCGGAAGAGACGAGAACTGAAAAAGTTTTGTTAAATAAGATTAAGATAATAGAATAAAGAACTACATTTGGCATGAAAGGTAACTTTTTCAGGATAAAATTAAATGTCCTAGTTAAGAATTTAAAGTTGGAACAAGTAGATAATTATGTTATATACAAAATAGAAGGAAATCAATAAAAGATATACTGAAAATTATTCAAATTGAGATTAACTCTAAACCAAACTTAAGTAAGACACTGGAATAAAAACGAAATATTAAAAAAGGTGTAATCAATATACATGATAAAAGTGTATAATGCGCGTGCCGCTAATATGAAGCATTCCACTATGACCCTACGAAAGAATATAACAAACACAAACACGTCGTAATCGGAAAAATGAATAACATTTGCCAGTTTTGCAACGCAAAAAAAAAATTCTCTAGAGAAACACTAGAAATCTGTTGTATGAATGGAAAATACAATTACCACCACTGGAAGCATCTCCGCAAGAATTTCTACATTACATTACCGGGAACTTCAGAATCAAAACGCTTTCTTCAGAATATAAGAGCGTACAACGCCTGATTCCAAATGACTTCTTTCGGTGTGACTTCGATTAACACTAACAAAGATGAAATTGATTATTTTTTTTCCATCCAAGGACAAATCTATCACAAAATAGAATCATTACTACCTTTACCTAACGAAGACTATAAATTTCTGAGAGTATATTTCATCGGAAATGAAGAAAGAGAAATTAATCAACGATGTACAAACATCAGTGGATTGAGACGAGAAATAATCCAAGATGTACAGAGGATCTTACAGAAATACAATCAGCTTACTCCCATATTCAAAACAGCACTAGAACAAATGATTTCTGATGACTATAAAGTTACAATTCGAGCCGACAAGAGACCACCTGGAGAAGACGAACGTTGATTTAATGCAACTCATATAGAGGAAGTCGCCATCGTAATTGTGGACAATGAAAACACAGGCTGTGACATGATTGTAAATGAAGAAGAGAAGGATTACAACGCAGTGCGGAGACACAGAGTTCATACGATGCCTGCAATATCCGTTAATATTTTTATGAGGAGAGGACGGATATCATTTTAATGTGAAACAAATCTAACCTGAAACAAGCGTAGAAACAAACAAAAAAGTCGCTTTGAAAGAGTTCTATGCTCTTATCGAGACACTGCCAAAATACAATCACATTCTCAACACTCGCCATTTATTCCAACAATTCCTTGTAGACATGTATGCAAAAATAAAAGCGGAACGGATGCTTTACATAAGACTGAATCAGAAGAAACTACGAACGGAAGAATACATCCACCTTCAAGACTATTGACTTACTAAGCGAAGCCGGATACCCCAACTAGTTTATATCTACACTGCTCGACATTGAAAATGCAACACCAAGAAGGAGTGGTCAGAAAGTGGTGAAATTTGGAAAAAAGACAGAGACAGCAAGCAGCAATAAGTGATCTTTTATTTCAAAATCATAGTCAGAATACAGAGCGAGAACGGCGTCGGCTCAGTAGGATAAATGATAAGTGACGGAGGGCGTGGGCACCATCCCTCTATGTAGAACCACCGCGGACAGCGATGCACGAAGAAACACGTCTAGGCATAGGCTCAATAAGAGTGCGGATGATGTCCCGAGGGATGGCTCACTATTCCCTTTCAACCATTTGCCACAGTTCGTCTTCTGAACGAGGCAGGGCAGAGTCTGCAAACGGCGTCCAATCACATTCCCCACATGTTCGATTGGTGACAGGTCAGGAGAATACGGTGACCAGGGAAGCATTTGTATACCTTGCAGAGCTTGTTGGCAGATGCGAGCATTGTGCGGTCGGGCGTTATCCTGC
>KK117372.1:229241-246539 GCA_000611955.2 Stegodyphus mimosarum
GGGATTGCCACCGGTTGCAGTACATTATCCAAGTATCGCTGGGCCGCCATAGTGCCCTGAGTACGAACTAGAGGTTACCTGGAATCGTAGGTAATAGCGCCCCAAACCATTATGCTACGTTATCGCGCAGTGGGGCGTTCCACAGTTACTGCCCGATAAGATTTGTCTCCACGTCAATGCCACACACGTATGCGGCGACTGTCACTGGATAAACAGAAGCGTGACTCATCTGAGAACACGACGTTTCGTCATTCTGTCATCCACATCGCTCCAGCTCGGCACCATTCTAAACGTTGGCGTCTATGCTGTGGGGTCAAGGGCAGTCTTCTCAACGGACGCCATGAGTGCAGGCCACGTTCAACCAATCGAAGGGAAATAGTTCTCGTCGACACGGGAACATCCAGGGTATCTTGCACATGCTGCAGAATCGCGGTACAAGTGACTTGCAGGACCGTCACAGCCTGTCGGCGGATGTGTCGCTCCACGCGTGCTGACGTCACTCTGGCTGCACCTGCACCCCTCCTTCTTCCCGCATTCCCTTGTTCCAACCCTGTTCGCCATAGCAGATGCACCGTGCTCGCATCTATGTGGGTATCAGCTGCGATTTGACGTAAGGACGAGCCCGCCCTTCTCAGTCCGATCGTAAAATTGTCTATCTGCTGGAAGTGCATTCGCTGACAGCGGCCTGGTATTCCCTCCTATTACACGTATCCTCCTGGACAAAAAACAACTTTCTTCGATAACTCGTCTGGTAGAAATAACGACACGAATATTGCCCATTCTGCACGTTCCTTCCCTTATATCTTACTTCACGTGCGTCAGAGAACTGCGCATTTCGCATCATTCGCATAACTCAGTGACGTGCGTCTGCTCTAAATTTTGCATAAGTTTCTGACCACTCCTTCTTGGTATTGCATTTTCAATGTCGAGTAGTGTATAAAGAAGAATGTTTGTTTGTTCACGATTAACTCAGTCACTACTCTAGCTATCGTCACCAAACTTTCTAGAGTTCTATTCTGGATCCTGAGAAAGGTCGAAGTCCCCTTTTTTCTAAAAAAAGGGAAAAAAAAGAAATTAGCTAAAGTCAGAGATATCAATTAAAAACTCTGAAAACGCTAATTTTCGCCCTCATTTTTCCGAGGCACAAGTCTCGATAAATAAATAGATAAAAATCTGCTTTACTTCGAGAAGTGTTGCCACTGCTCTCCTTCAAATTATAGAGTTCGTTAATAAAAGATTTTCGTTAATAAAAGTTTTACAATGAAATAAAAATAGCATTGCCAAACATTAAATACATTATTCTCGATTCCAAAAATTCGTGGGAAAATTTTGACTATTCCCATCTTCGTACGACTTTAATCAGCCGAGATAGTAATTAAAAACTTTGAAAACACTAATTTTCGCGCTCATTTTTCCGAGTGGCAACACTCTCGTGCGTAGCAGATAAAAATGCTTTATTACTTCCTTGTTCGAAGTAAAAAGGAAGTATTGTAATCGCGAAAAATTTCGGGTGTTCATATTTCTACGAAAATATCCATTTTGACCGCTATCGAATGCAATTTAACTATGTTTTTGAATGACATCCGCGCGTAAGGATAGAATAAGGACTGTTTTTCCTCCAAAAAATTATACAACTGATTTAAATTGAATTCTGAATAGATTTTTTCGTGGCTTCTAAGCGTACGCTCGTACGTACGTATGTATGTATGTATCTCGCATAACTCAAAAACGAGTCGCCTCAGAACGTTGAAATTTTGTATATGGAACTGCTTTAGCATGTAGATATGAACCTCCCTTTTTGGTTGCAATTGGCCTCACCGACATATAAATATATCGTATATATAAATAAATCGATATATAAATCAATCGGCCGCATCGATATATAAGTACATAAATATATGTATATATATATCCCCTCTGTTACTC
Organism: Stegodyphus mimosarum; assembly: GCA_000611955.2. Lineage (NCBI taxonomy): Eukaryota > Metazoa > Arthropoda > Arachnida > Araneae > Eresidae > Stegodyphus > Stegodyphus mimosarum. The sequence continues at coordinate 231,168 of KK117372.1, forward strand.
GGCTCAGTGATCTCAGTTTCTTTATTCTTATATGTTTGTAAATTGTGCTTTTTTTGCTTTAAAAATGATTAAATTATGTTGTTTTTATCTTCTGGTTAAGATTTTTATGCCTTTAGTAAATCTGCATGCAATATTTGTAGAATTATCAACAATTTAAAAGTTGTTTAAGTGAGGCTAAGCCTAATTATTATTATCATAGCAGCCATATTTGTTTACATTTGAAACTTAGCAGAATGGTGGGTTTGTTGCCAATCTATAGAAACTAAGATTCACAACAACAAAGATAACGCCTTCTTTTATTATTGCCAATTAAATCATGCTTAATCCATTCTGGAATTTTTTCGAGGAAATAAGTGTTTAAGATTTACTTCGTAATTTTTAATATAGTATTTTTGTTTCGTCGCGAAGTGAGAACCGAACTAATTGAATGAGAAATACTAAATTGTCTGCGAAAAAACTGTCTCTTTTTTTTTTGTGTGTGTGTGTGTGTGTGTGTGTTTGTTTGTTTAATTTCTTTTATGCATCGATTTAGATTTATTATAGTATTTGAATAGAACATGCGGCAAAGATTAGATCATTCTTCAGATGATATAATGTTTGTGCATTCTGAGTTATAAAATGAATGAGATGAAACTCTGTTAAGTGAACCTAGTGACAGAGTGTCAAGAAAAAATGCCTATAATTTAATATTCCGTACAAGGAAGTCATGGGGTGTATACATTAGATTGTTTCGGAAAGTGTTGCTACTGCTCGCTTTCAAATCGTAGAGTTTGTTAATCAAAAATTTGTAAGCATTACAAAATCTTTATATATATAAAGAAGAATGCCTGTTTCTATGTGTGCTTGTTTGTTAGCGTTATTAATTTCTGATCAATTATGATCCATTTTTTGCCACATTTAATCGACTAAAATTGAATATAAGCGAAATATTTAACGGAACTTCAGCTTTTACTACCATATGATTAGAAAGACGAAAATCATTAAAAACTGATTGCCACTGTTGCTGATATAATGACAGAGAATTAGTTTATTTTTCTGTCGAAATTTTTTATGTTTGTTCCATACTGCATCAAACTGAAAAATGTCTGTCTCCGAATCGTATTTTTTGCATCTTTATTAAAGAAAGAAGGATTACAGCGGTATTATTCTTTCTGTTAGGTGCATTACTATCGATAAAACTTAACTGCCATCGGGTACTTCCACTAGTATAATTAATAATTATGCTTGCAAAATATAAATTTAAAAATGAAATTGCAGTGCAATAACCAGTGAGATATTCGCGTTTAATTATGAACTCGTTATGCGGATGACGAGTCATTAGTCGTCTCGTCGTCGACAGCATTAATCTTAGAGCGTGACTTGAGCAACAGACCCATCCAGAAGGCAATGTTCTGCAATGAAGCCTTGTTCGAGAAATTATTAGTTACGGATTTAAAGTGAACTTCTGTTAACCACCATACCATCTGTAGAATATTATTATTGCACTTCATAATGTCCTTATTTTGTACTAATTTTCTTTATTTCCTCTCCCCTTTCTATTTGTATTATCTTCCCCCCTCCAAGTGAACTTATTTTTGGCTGTAAAGTTAATGTATATTCACTAGGTAGGCCAGGCTGCTCCCAGACTCTAACAAACCTAAGCATCTGAAACATCTGAAATACGCAAAATAGTATTAATTACTAAAAATAATTTTAACATATCCTTTGACATTATTCATTTTACAGCCCTCCAGTCTTCATCTGTTGTAATTTAGTTTAAGCAGACCTCTATTATAATGATGCTTTGGATCCTGGCTTAGAACCGATACTTTTGTACTGCACTTCATGTGGGAAAACCAAATATCGAAGCACGTGAAAGATGAGTAATTAACTCCCAGTCAAATACGCAAACGAGAATGTGATAAAAATGATTTATTTCCGTCCAAAGCAATGCTCGCAGAAACGTTTTTCTTAAAAGTTGGGATCAGAATTTCTGGTTATGGGTCCGAAGAAAAGCTACTGAGAGACTATAAAAGCAAAACACATCACCACGGAAGTTCCGAATATCTTTCCTGGGTGTCATTGAGTCCTTTGCCGCTTAGGGTACGCAAATAGTCAAAAGAACCGATATAGCGGAGAGATACATCATCCGTTCAGTAGTAGTAGTCATCCGAAAACTACACTAGGATTCTCGAAGACCCATTTCGAGAGAAGTATAGTGTCATTAAGTTGTTCGATGAGATATGCATAACATTCCTGGCGAAACGCAATAGAGCGGCCTACCAGAAGCTTCCAAGCGATGATTACTGTAACTGTAGAAAAGCCGATATCTTTCATTATTGTAAAGTTCGGGATAGACAAAAGAAATTTCTGTTCATTCTTATTAAAAGACTGAGTTCTTTAGATATCCACATTCACAATAGCTAATTAGAAAACACCGCTAAACATGGTTATCTGAACTCAGATCTGAATCTCGGCAAGCAAACTGTTTGCATGGGTATCTTCACGATAGCCTTTCTCCATGTGTAACTTGATTATGAGTCAGTTCCCTTTCAAAAGTCCTGCAAGAAAGCATCCCTCTTCTTAGGTAGCTATGTAGAGTCATTAGGTATTTTTGAAGTAGGAGAAGAGACGGATGAGCAATGCTCTCACCGGGACTCGAACCTCGGATCTCTCAAATACGCGTCGAGTATGCTGACCATTATACCACGAAGGCAGGCTAAGAAGGCGGGAGAAATACCTTGTATACTCTCCTTTTTAAAGGGCGACTGGGGATTAGGGGACCCGGCCGCCAAACCCTGGTGGTGAAGAATCATCATCCACCACCTTTTTTAGTTCGGGCGCAACTGTAGAGTTATTAGGTATTTTTGAAGCAGGAGAAGAGACGAATGAGCAATGCCTTCGACGGACTCGAACCTCGGATCTCTCGAATACGCATCGAGTATGCTTACAATTACACCACGAAGGCATGCTAAGAAGCTGGGAGAAATGCCTTATAGTTAGTCCTCAAGTATTTTATCATAATCCATTTAAAAAAAAAACTATTTTTTTTAGGTATTCAGAGAAGAACGACTAAAGTATGCCCCTGTAAAAACGACCGTAGGAACTTAGAGATCAATTGCTAACAAAACCGTGATTTAAGTATAATGTCACGTAAAAAGATGAACCCTATTTTAAATCAAAATTTTCTGCTTAATTGCAAAACATTTTTGAAAAAATATTTATTTTATATTTATTTATATTTATTTAGTTAGTTAGTTAGTTTTTATGCCAGTAGAATTGGAAAGTGCGTAAATTTTGATTCCAGGGAATGGAGAGGTATTGAATAAGTGCAGTGGATTAAATAGTTAGGAATTATTATGAACAATAAATTACAGTGGAAGCAACTTATTTCTTACATTTCCAGTAAGAGTGAAAATATTCTAGGTTTACTTCAAATTTCAAAGAACACTTATAGTATTAAAAGTGACGTTTTAAAGCTGATTTATAATCAGGTCATTATATCTTTCATTTCTATGCCTCAACAGCTTGGAGAATTCTTTAAGAAAGAAAATAAAATGTAAACTTCTTAGAAGGGCTCAAAGAAGTTTATCCGGCTTATAAATGGACTCTGTGATTACTAGTGGACTCTGTGATTGCGGTGATGCTGTGGAAGGTATGGATTATATTTTATTGAATTGTAAGTTGCATGCGAGTGCCAGAACTGCATTTAAAGTGAGTTTAGGGCAGCTGTCTATTTGCTGGCCTCCTGCTTTATATGATCTTGTAGGAGCTCTGAAACATTTGCAGTCTTGCGCGACTTTATTTATTCTTTAAACTTTTAGTATTATTATTTAGATGATTAGATTTTTATCTTTCATGTGCCATTATGTTATTTTGTGTATTGTCTACGCATATGATTACGTTATGTATTGATGCGTTCTACTGTTGATGTATCATTTTTCTTTTGTATCAGTATTATTTTTAAGTATAATTTCATTTGTGTTATTATTGCATTATTATTAAGTTGGCTTACTTTCTTTTATAGGAGTATTAACATAGTTTACTTATTCATGGCATATTTTAGTATTTTTGTTATAATAGTATTTGAATTTTAAAAAAAAAATTTGTTCTCTTCAGACCTAGATATTATGTGTTAATTGTTGAATTGTATCTCTTTGTATACAATGATTTATTTACTTACATATGTAAGCCTCGAGGAATACTTCGCGGAACACAAGGAAATTTGCATTTTTTTCCTTAACTAAAAAAGAAAGAAAAAAGGAAAATTATATAAAATCCTGAAAGCTTTATTCGTTAAAGTTTTACAAAATATTAAATAGATAATAAAACAAATTCCAAATTTGGGCTTCTAGATGCCCATATTTGAGTGGAGGACTACATTATTCAGAATTGGGTGTCTCTAGGTGCAGCTTGTTTTTACAAAGCGAGACACATACATACATTCATACAGATTCTTCATTATTTAATTTATTTAAATAAAATGCAGGTCTCTAATATTTGATGGCAACAATTTGTAAAGTGAAAGGCCGTTTTATAGTGGACGACGCAAAGCGCCAAAACGAAATTAGTAACCCTTCTGGGTAAATTGCCCCTTTGGGGTAAAAACCCTTATATATAAAGAAATTTTGCTCAATAATAATGAGGTATTATTACTCAGCGAGTTCGCATGAAGCTGCTGAATATAGTATGGTAGCTGCTGAATTCCCCAAAAGTAGAATTAAACTTTTGGCGAACTTAAGAGACGCAGACATCTGTTGCGAAGTGCATCATTTGTTGTTGCGGTATAAATACAAGAATAATATAGTCCTTGCGCTGGAATGACAGCAGATATGATCCAGAACACGTAGAAGGGAATAGAATACGGCTCTGTTATCTGTAGTGCAAGCCAACGCAGCTCACGTCGAAACTAACTATACTGTTATTAAATATACTGAAATTTTACCTTCAATTTGTAATGCAAATTGTTTAAGTGCTTCAAAGACTGAAGTCTTTCCCGCCAAAACTGCTTAAAATGAAGTCCATCTTTTTTCCAGAATCCCATAATATTCCGTACTAATATGGTCAGTAGTATGCTAGAGCCGACAAGGCTGGCAGTCGATTCCATTCCCTTCTCCGATAGCTATAAAAGCTAGCTATAAAGTTTTTCTTAGATTTCTTCGTCTTTACTTCTAATTAGAATGAGTTTCCCTTTGCAAACAGCCCTGAAATTGTTTTGGTATAACCAGGGCATAATTTCTAAAATCAGAAGCATCTGCTCATTACTGAAAACCGTCAGAAAAGAGAACAAAAACAAATAGATGAAATGGTAACAGATAATAAAAGAATTAATAATTAAAATCAAATTTCATTGAAATGGAAAAAGATAAAAAAATCTAAAAGCTTTCAGATTTTACTTTACGCCCAAAGGGGATTTTTTTACCGCTTTGTGTGCTACTTTTATTTATTAAACATCATGTTCTACGTGTTCAAACCATAAAATTCAGTTCAACAGCAATATCGCAAAATAATTTTAAAATGAGCATATCTTTAGAATTTCCGACATAGAGTCTCGTGAGCTGGAGATAATTTTTTTTTTCTTTTCTTTTTTTCTTCCCCCCTTTTTTTTGTTCAAAAAAATTTGTTGAATTGTTACAAAATAGGAAATCGATAATAAAACAAATTTTAAATTAGGGCTTCCACATGCCCATATTCTATGGAAAAATACGTTATTCAAATTCTGATAGCTCTAGGTACGGTCGTTTTATCACAATGAGGAAACGTGCATACATTGATGCATATTCTTCATTATTTAATTTTTTTAAAATGTAATATGGGGCTCTAATATTTAGTGGCAACAATTTGAAAAGTGATTGGTTTATAGTTTTCAACGGAAAATGCCAAAACGAAATTAATACTCCTTTTGGACAAATTGCCCCTTTGGACTAATACAAATTCAATACTAAGTTAGTGAGAAGTAGTTATCATTTATTAGTGATAGCAGTTACAGTTAATTATTAAACTAATGATAAATAGTTTAAAATAAAATAAACATTTAATAAGTTGTAGGTTATTTTGGTTGTCTTATTAGGTTAAGTTATAAGTTATTAGGTTATTTTGAATTTACTTATAAGCTGTAGGTTATTAGGTTAGTTCGAAACAGGAGATGTGAAAAATATTTCAATAATAAAATGAGATACCTAACTTTGTCCAACTGTGGGCTGTATCTCGAAATACAATTTCATAAGAAGAAGTAGCTCAGCCGGGTCCGGCTGAATTTAAGCTCTGGGTATACAGCATAATGTACTATTACAAGGGATGATAGAAACAAAGACTATTATTCTTCCAGCACACCTGTGAATTAAATAGTAAAACGACCACTAAATGGCCAAACCTCATTGTGTCTCTAATTTGAAAGAGCCGCTGTGTTGATTGCGTTTCATCTCCTTAAGAGAGGTTTCTTCAGCGACTAGCCGCATCATTCGAAAATTGAAGAAAAACAATCTCTAAAAATAATAACAAATCTTGTCGGAGCAGGAAGACTAAAATAACTGCAAGAACAAACGAAATGAAATATAATCTGGAAAAAAAAAATTATAGGATCTTCATTTGTGCTGTCCTGACAGCCATTACCTTTCTAAAAATAGCGTGGTCGTTATAGTATAATTGGCAGAAACGGAATGATTATTTACTACTCAATTGATTAATGCACGATGGACGGTTTGGAATTTTGTTTAGTGCAAAACTAAATTATTACATACATAAACTAATTTCAGAAAATAAATTACTAATTGATAAACATGCGTGTCATTGCGTGATTATTATTTCAAAATGTCAACTCTATTTCGAAAATAAAATTACTTTTTTTAATAGATGAGCCGAATTTGAGGGGCGAGACGTACAGTCTCGTGCATCTTGCAAGCCGCATTTTACCCATGCTTGCTTTATAGTACAGAAGAGAGCATTTCTAACATTATTGTCTATTATATTAAATTATTATATAATATGCTAAAGAATTCTTTCACACGAATCTGTTGCATCTCATATAGAATCAGTTTGCTTCTAGGGATCTGCAAATGCTTAAATAAAATATCGAACTAGGATGCATACAGTAGAGATGCCAATCACACTAACTTCGAACTCCTCAGATATTCTTCCATTCTATTTTGTTTGTTCTGTCGATTCTCGGGCTTTCGGTGGGGTGGTATTCCGGACAATGCCTGTTTTTCCAGCAGAGCTGTTTCCCGCTACCCCGAACCGCCTGTCTCTCGCCGCGCACAGGAGCGCGTGGCAGGCCACGTGACCACCGGAAAAGGCCGGAGGCAGCTCGACCGGAAACACATTACCCAATGTTACCACCACGTCGAAAGCATATTGTTGCGTTCGACAGTTATTTCATCCTATTCCCTTCAAAGTAGTAACGATTACGTAGGTTGGAAGTTTTTTTTTACCTCCCTCGATTACTCCTCTTCTGTATCGAAAACTCTCCTCCCTTTTTACTAAGCCTCAACAGCAGATCATCACCCTCTCTGGATTTAGCAAAACCTCAACACATACCTCATTTAATCTTCTCGCATACAGGACTACTTTAAAAGCATTAACCATGGCTGCAAATTTAATCTGCGTACTAGCTGGAGCTGTTGCAAGGTCTAATGTTGTACTTACTTGTTTCATACACAAGTGTTAAAACTAAGCAATGTTTAGGCAAGCAAGGATGTGGCAAATGCTGATACAATGCTCAAGCTAATTTTTATTCATCTGACTTTATCTCCTTAATTTCGTTAATTACAATAGTCGCCCTACCTCCTGGAAATCTTGGGCTTCAAAAAGTCTCGAAATCGCGATAAAATAAAATCTCTAGGCATGCTCATGGTTTCAAAACGACGGACGGAAGTCGAAAAAAAAATAAGAAGCAGCATTTACGATCCAAGCGCCTTAGCAAATATCGCCATTTCGCAAAACATATCATTAATATATTTTACAAGCACCAACGCGCATAGCCTGTTCTCAAAGTGTTGAATTTATCTTTCACATTAAATGAATCTGTTACTGTAACAAGTTACGAATTAAAAAGTACAGTGTGGTCACGACACTTTTTATATTCCGCACGCTTTCGTACACAGTTTACGTTGCCTCAGAATGAAGCGTAAACTCTTTCAAATTTAATCAGATCCATTGTTTGATTAGTTACCGCAATCACTATTTTACCATAACTAATCAAGCAGTTGTCTAATTCGACATTAAATCTGAAACACTTTATGGGCGAATTTAGAGTGTCTGCAAACATGAACTTCTCGAGCTTGCCGGATTATAGAACTTTTACTTACACTAGAACCTTCATTATCGAAGCTAATGGGGGCTGTACCCACCTTGGGTATTCGAAAAACATTTTCTGAAATGATTCATTTGAAATTCTGATAAGTATAGTAATATTATTTAGCATTTTAATAGAGTCTTTTAATGGTGGTTAAAAATCTCTCTGTTTCAATCGAACAAGATTTTTTCTCACGACAAGAATATTAATTAAAAACTGGAGTAAAAAAAGCTCCAATAAAGTGAAACCTTTTACCAAATTTCATACCGCATCCATTTTTATGTGTCTTCTTCATTTTTTAAAGGGGGTTTGTTTTGTTTTTTTAACTTCTGCTACTTTATGGGAGTACAGTCGTATAATTTTTCAGCCACTGTACAATTACACAAGTTTCTTTATGAACAACAGAGCCACAGAAGAAGCATATGAGGGTTCATCTAAACTGCTGAAGAGCTTTGTTCAAGGCTTTAGCATCCTCGCCATAGCTAGCTTTTATGTTATCCATTTCAGTTTGATCATTTCTTTTTAGCATCACTTTATCCTGCAGTTTGTATTACTCTCCGGATCTACGGTGAGAATTACTTCTTCATCACTCGACTTCATAACTGTTTTCTACATTTACTGCTTTGAAATACCACTTTGAGCGATATCTTTGTATCTTTTTTGTCCTTTTAAATATGTCTATTAATTGTCAGATGGTGTCCGGCTTTTACAGCGGCTTTCATCTCTTCCATTTCTTTCTAAAGTTTCTCAAAAGATGAAGAGTTTGCCCTTTCTTCGGCAAATTCTCAGGTTTGAATGCACACGTAAACCACATATTTTATCATAATGTGTTTCAGTGTTTTGATAGCATCATCTTCATTGTTTAGAATATGAGAAATCATTTTTACTTCCTTGTACGAAGTAAAAGTTTTATGCTTTTCATAAACCTGCATACAATATTTGTAGAATTATAAACAATTAAAAAGTTGTTTAAGTGTAACTAAGCCTAACAGGACAGCCATATTTATTTGCATTTGAAACTTAGCAGAACAGTAAATTAAGTCAGTTGCTGCACCTTCAGTGTTCTTCGGCCGAGTCGGATTGCCTTACCGCGAAATGAAAATTGAATTAATTGAAGGAGAAACAGATCTCTGATGAAATTCCAGGAAATAAGTTTAAATAAAATGAGGCCTAAAATGTGCATAATTTAATAGACCGCACAAGGAAGTCGTGTGGTGTCCACATCAGACTTTTGTAATATCGTTTCACCATTTCAATTACACATTTAGCCTTCTACTGTATGGATGTGACAACAGCGGACAGAAAAATCGCTTTTACTATTTCGTCTGAATTACATCGCTTCACAGCATTTACTTTCTTTACATGTTATTTCATATATGTAACAAACTTTTCATGGAGCCACATTTATAAAATATTTTTATTGACCTACGCAGACTTTCGATTTGTGTAGCGCACCGGCAGAGAAAATAGCAGTGTTCTGAAACGCTTTGGACTTTTTCGATTTTCTAATTTTCGATTTTCTAATGAACAGCAGCGAGGCCAGGTGAGTAGAGAGTCTACTGTATTTAGATTATTACAAAACTCTGGAAGGTTATCGGTCTAGCGGAAGGGAGCTTACACGGAGAACATTTTAAGGAAAACTAGTCCATATTCATGTTACACATAAGAACCCATGCAGCCAACTCTTTTGCCGGAATTTGAGCTCAAGCCAAAGAATCGCATTTGGCAGCTGATGATTCCTCTTAATCCCATCACAGAGGAGGAATACAAAAATTGCAGTCTGAGAATTTCAGATTACAGTCTAACACCTCAAAAAAAAAAAAACAGAAAGTTTTCAGATTTTAAATTACGCCCAAAGGGGCGTTTTTTAACGTGTTACCTTTATTTATTAACTACCATGTTCTTTGGACTTAAACCATAAAATTCAGTTCAACAGCAATATCGCAGAGTAATTTTAAAATGAGTACATCTTTAGAATTTCGGATACACAGTTCCGCGCGCTTTATATAAAAAGGTTTTTTTCCACGTACAGTGTTGCCATTGCTCGCTTTTAAATCCTTTGAGTTTGTTCATCAAAAATTCGTTTAAGTTTTACAAAATATGAAATAGATAGTAAAGCAAATTCCAAATTCGGACTTCCAGATGAGCATATTCGGGTGGAAACGTACTTTGTTCAAAATTGGATGGCCCTAAGTACCGTTGTTTTATCCCATTTGGAGAAATATACATACATTTATGCAAATTCTTCATTATTTAATTTCTTTAAATATAATACAGGGCTGCAATATTTGGTGGCAAGTGTGAAAAGTGAACCGACATTTAATGTTTCCGACGCAACATCGCAAAACGAAAACAAAGCCCCTTTGGACTAAAAAGAGATTTACTATTGAAAATTTTTGAAACTTTTAATAAGGAAAACATCTTAAGAATTTTTAAAAATAATCCTGTATCAGTTACACAAAACATAGCATTACAATTATCGTTTCTTTATTATAATATATCTGCAGATGTTCGAAAGAAATATCGTTTTTATATATTATTAATTTTAATTTATAATATGTTCAAACGACAATTTTTCATGATGGCTAAATATAAAAATGACCATTTATTTTCCTTTAATTTCTACTAATTCGATCTATTACTCAAAACAGGAAAAGAAAGCTTTAAATCATCAGGAGCTATGTGATTTTCTTTTAAATGTCCAGGTTATTAATTAATAACAAACTGATTAAATTTGAAGGATAAAATTAAGTTGTTACATTGAGTTGTTGCAACATAACATGTTGTTACATTTTACGTTTTAACATTAAGTTGTTACGAATGGCAGCAAACTGAGAACAGGCTAAATACATAGATGAAATTGAAGATAAGTTGAAGGTGCTGTGTTTTTTGGCGATAGCATCACATCGTTTTTTAATGCGCAGTTTGTAAATAATAGACATTAAATTTGAAAAAAATAAAGGGAGAGATTTATACTTTACTAAATGGCAACCCTCTGAGAACCTGCTATGCGTGACAGCACGTGTAAATAAATTTTAAGGTCTTACCTTTCTATCAACATCAGCGCTTCTAACGGGTGCTTTTAGCTTCTTTCTGTTCTTCTCATTCATCAGCTTTGAACGAACGGGATTTTATACTTTTAATTAAAAGATTGCAAGAGTAAAAGTCTAACTTCTTCGTCTCCGTCTTTGAACGCAAATTTTATATTCAAGCATTTTTCTCTAACTCAGGCAGTTTTCTTATCACCGATTATCACTGATTTCTTAACACTGATTTGAATTTGATTTTTTAGAATATATGTAGAAACAGCCAGTAAAAAGAAGCTGCTTAATTTCGGCAATTGATAGTTCTATCTCATGAAAAGGAGCATCCGCCATTCTGTCTGTAGCTGAATCCTTTATTTTTCGCTAAATTATTTATTAAGTATATCTCAAACAAATCTGCATCGAAAAGCATGGGATGAACTAATTAAAAATATGAATATTTTATTAACTAAAATTTTTACTGTACGAGGAAAAAAATTATATTGTCTAAAATTTTTTAAACTTATTGATAAGTCTTCTTACAAAATGAAATAAAGAATTCATATGCTGGGATATAGATCTTTGGCCTTTCAATTGCAGTATGCGCTCATTACTGCCAAATCACAGTAGGCTTCAGTAATCACATAAGCTTAAGTGAATTACTTCATTTCTTTAGGAGTATGCTACATTTTTACAAATGCGTTATTTTTAAGGTATAACTTAACTGTGTGAAGTTCAAGCAAAACTGGTGAAAATGTTGTGAACATCTCTTGTGAAACAAATCAAAGGAGAGAATCTAATCAGTAGATTATTGTATTCATGATTTTGTTGCGTTTTTCAACTTGCTTCACTTCAAAATTACATTTTGGATCTGAAGCTTGGACCTTTCAGCTATAACATACACTCAACTTTATTCACAAGTTATTTAAAATTTATTTAGAGTAAAGATGAAAAAGTTGCGTTTATTTACTTGAATATCTATTTGTCAAGAAGTAAGAAATACTTAACAAAGCTTCAGAAAGTATAATTTAACAGTTATATGTCTTACCTTTGAAGAACTCGTCAGCCATTTGTCAATTATCATAAAAGAAACTAGCGAGCAAGCCTGCTGGATGAGCGGGCTTTACATGCAAATAACCAATTCGTGAATAAATTTTTTATTGCGAAATTAACGTTTTCAGAGTTTTTAATTAATATCTGGTAACAACACGCAACAATCAATAATTAATATCTCGCGGATTCCGCTCATCTGGTGGGCAAACTAGATGATTTAATAGACGATGAACTTTAATTTATAAGTTCATCAACTAGTGGGCAAACTAGATGATGAACTTATAAATTTTGCTTTAGCCGCAGCTTACTCGTCTGGCGAGTTTGCCGCCAGATGAGGCTAAAGCAAAATTTATAAGTTCTATGCACACCTGAAAAGAAAATGCATAAAAATACTGCAATAATGAACGAAATCGGTTCATTCTTTCCAAGCAACAACCAATTCGTAAATAATTTTTTTGTTGCCAAACCAGGAAACAAAAACTTTTGGCACTTCAGGTTAATACGTCATCATGATTTAAAAAAAGAAATAAAATCTGAAACGTTTCAGATTTTAAATTGCGTGCAAAAGGGCGTTTTTTTTAACATTTTTCTGTGTAACCTTCGTTTATGAAATATCATGTTCTTCGTACTTAAACCACAAAGTTCAGTTCAAGATCAATATCGCAAAATAAAATTAAAATGAGCGTATTTTTAGAATTTGCGATACACAGTCTCGCGCCCTGGAGATAAAAGTGCTTTTTCAGTGCAATATTGCCATCGCTCGCTTTGAAATCCTTGAGTTTGTTAATTAAAAATTCGTTACATGCATTTATGCAGATTCTTCATTATTCAATTTCTTTAAATAATTTAAATAATTTATATTTATAAAAAGGTAATATCTGCAGAAGGAGTTTTGAAGACAATCTCTCAGATGCTCCACCTAATTGGTAAAAGCCAAAGCGACAAAAGGAAATTATAAGATACATTCACCTCAATGTAAAATTAGAAATTAGCAGCAAATATGCAGAAAATGTAAAAAATTCCTCTAAATGTTGGTGAAAATTTTGAGAAATTCTATACTCAGTATATATATATATATACAGGTTAGCATGACTAAATCACATGAATAGTTACCATCCCATGATCATAAATCTGTAAATAGGACTTAAGAAAGAATTCAGATAAGATAATCATCTTGTCATGTGACAGTTTTGAATAAAATTATATGAAATTTAGATTTTTTTGTGGGCCGCCTATGAAAAAAATTCCGATTACTAAAACTGATACCGGGTGGGGAAGAGAATCTACTCAGTGGAAAAAACATCAATATTTTACGTGTTGTATAAAATTAAATTTCACTTGTAAGGTTTATCCTAATTTTATTAACAGTTACTTTAATTACAGCTTAGAATTTCCCACCAGAATGTAATTTCAGAAACGCAGTTAATGAAAATAAGTAAAGAGTAGTATTTAAGTCGATGTTTCACCGACTTCGTAAGAGAGAATCTGAGTTTCTGACTACCGTGCGTTTGCCTTTTGGCTACGCCTGTCTTAGATATTACTACGCTCGTCCATATGCTACGGCCTTGTTTGGCTTCGCCGACTTAATTTAGGGGCCAACTACTTAGAATCTTGATAGCTTCGGCTATATCTTCAGTTAGCTTTAGTTAAGCTTAGTTAAGTTTAATTTGCTATTCATTTAAGTGCAAGCCCAAGTGGAGGCTTTGCTGCACGTTCCGAGTTAGGAATTGATTGTATTTATTCTGAGAAATAAAGGGTAGTTAACCCAACTCAAGTCTTACGTCTCTGTCAACACACTTAAGCGATTATTCTCTTGTTAGTGTTTGTATGGTTCAAGGATTGAACATTGAATTAAATAAGTAAAACCCCACACACAGAAAATAAAATTTTAAATTTTAATTTCCATATGAATGCTATCTTTAACTAATATTTTCCAGTTCATATTTTTCTAACATGAAAGATACCTTTCAGAAATATAGATTTGGAAGCTAACTATGCATAACGTTTTTATAATGTTAATAGACGTTATTCTAAAATTTTTATTAATGGTTTCTTTAACAATTTTAAATCTTTAAAAGTCGAATTTAATATACAGGGTATTTATAAATTCCCCGGACCCATTTTGATGTTTAATAACTCATAAAATAATAAAGATAGATTAAAATTAATAACATAAATGCTTAGATAGACTCAAAAAGTTTCATGACCCTTGTCAATGAACTTTCACGCGTGACCCCTTCGTCACACGGAGAATATTAAGTCGATATTCAATTTCACGCCAGGTACCGGCAAGCATGTCGGCATCCACAGAAGCTATTGCGGTTGTAATTCTGGCTTTTAGGTCATCAGTGTTCGGCACTCTCCTCCTGTAAACGTTGTCCTTCACAGATCCCCAAAAGGAAAAGTCCAGCGGCGTTATATCAGGGGATCTGGGTGGCCAAGGAATTGGACCTCCTCTCCCAATTCATCTTCCTGTAAAATGGTTATTCAAAGAACTACGAACGGTGGTACCCCAATGAGGTGGTGAACCATCTTGTTGCAAAAAGACATGTGGCTGACGCAGGAAATACGAAGTTTTCCAACATGTCTAAGTATACGACTGATGAGACCGTCTGTTCTGTAAAAAAGAAAGGCTCAATGACACGGTCGTGCATAGTCCACACCACACATTAACCTTTGAGGAATCCCTTTGCGCCTCACGGTATTCATGGGGGTTTTCAGATCCCCATATGCGCACATTATGGCGATTAATAGTTGCCAAAAACGAAAGAGAGAAAAATGCAATTAATAAGCAAACAATATTTAGAAAAGCACAGATATTTAGACTGGAAAATGAAATTATCTGAAATTAACCACACGCGCAGATGATATTTACAAAAGTAAAGATATTCAAACCTGAAAAGGAAAATATTCATTATTCAAAGTTATTCCATCAATAAATGCCATAAGTTTGTTTATATCTTCATTATTTTATGACTTATTAAACATCAAAATGGGTCCGGGATTTTATAAACACCGTGTATT
>KK117372.1:246550-264335 GCA_000611955.2 Stegodyphus mimosarum
GAAAAATTTTACAAAAGAAAAGTTATGAAATTAGTTTCAATTAGTAACACTAAATAGTAATGGTAAAGTAATTTAAAATTAACTTATAATAAATAAATAACTGACTTTATTGATTTATGAAGTTCACTACTTATACTGTCTAAGACACTCATTTTCCTTTCCGTTTTTGCTCTCAGATGTTTGAGCGCTTTCTTTGCATTAGGAGTAACGTCTTTTTAGTATCATGAATGAGAATTTTGTATTTTTTATGACCCTTCAAATGCAAAAAGCTTAAAAACTTCGTTGTGATGCCCCATTAAAAGTCTCATTTGTATTTTAAATTTCTCCATTCAGACATTTTTTTAATAATTTTTAATATTTTTTTTAATATTTTTTTTAATAATTTTCCTTAGCAGGAATTAAGTATGCTTATTTTCACTTTCCTTCAAATCTTATTTCGCATTCATTGGCTCGTCGATAATAACATCTTTGAGGTACTAACGGTAGTTGCTGCATCACCCTAACAACTATTTGTATAAATTAATAGCCATAAAACTAACATTTTCTTTTTATGTCTAAACTATTTCCCATTTTTTTCCCCAGAAAAATAAATTAGCAAAGAAAAATTATTGGTTTATTAACATTATAGGAAGTAGAAATTAAAAGTATCTAGCTATATCTATATCTGTATCTAGATCTATCTATATCTGTATATAATCGTCTCTGCGTTATTCTTCACGATGAAATTATATAAGTTCCTCAGTCGTAATAAAAGGATTATTCATATCTGATAAGTCTTCATTTTTCTGTTTTTCGAACATTCCATCAAGGCAAAACTAGACGTTACGGTACTACATTTCGAAGAAAATTTGAATTTATTTAAATTCGAATACCTTAAGTTATTCAAATACGCAAGGAAGAGGTACATGACTTAACAGAAATCAGATTTCTGTCCGAAACAAAGCACTTGTGCTAGACACGGAATACATATCAGCTGAAATTACGCACCGCCTTCTGCTATATACATAAGAATTCATTATCTCTTGATAAAAACAGACAATTTACAGTATATATGATTAACCAAAATAATATATATATTTCCAAAATAATTGGAAAAAAATATTACATTTTACTTAAATATGCTTTAAAAAATTTGCATTTTCTACGAAACAAAAAATTCTCTAAACGATTCTAGATTAACAGTACATTTTAAAAAAATAATTCATTGCAATCATAAAAAATTAATATTCAAAACTGAGAGTTTTCACGTTTTTAAAAATGGAATATTAATTATTTATGAAGAGGGCATAAAAATGGTAGCTTCATTCATGCGTCAGAAAAGACACAGCATCTCAGTACTTCAAGTTCATTTTTACTTGGATTGCTTGGATCACCATCCTACGAAGGAATAAGTCGTCACCTAACCTTAGAGGTTTTTTGCCTGGGACCTCTCTTCTAGCAAACAACCTCTAGAAATTGACTTTTAACTAGTGCTGCCGGCGTCGTTTACTGCATTGACTAACATCTGGTGTCTGCCAGTCTCGGCTCTGAGAGTACAATGTGCCGAAACCAGATCATTAATTCTTATCAATCTGGGGAGGTAACCTGACGGCCAAATATCTTGAAACCACGGTTAGTGTTATTTCCTCCCATTTTCAGTGAGATTTGGAACCCACTTCCCCAAAATCGGGAAAAGGTAACCATTTCTTCAGATCAGAATTTCTCTTCGTGAAACATGTATGAAGAATCTGCTTTTTCTGCCTCATACGGAGTTGAGCCTAAAGAGTTTATCTCCGCAATTATTTTAACAGAAGAAGTAGGCAAATAAATTTAATTGATTTACTGGTGCCATCTATCGGCTAAAACGTCATCAGCAAATCCAAGAGGAAGGTTCCTCAATAAGAATTAGTTACAATTATGAATTGTAGATGGCGCCACAAGACTGGCAAATTATAAGAGCGGCAGTAACTATCTGCAGACGTTATCTTTATTGCGTTATTAAGAATCGTAACTGTTAAAAAATTAGGAAATCACAAAATTATCTATTACGGAAAGTTTGAATTGTACAGAATAAATAATATTCTTCTATCATAAGGTACAATTTTTCTGAAACCCATATTCTGTTTAAGGCAGAAAATTAATTTATTAGAAAATGTTGGAGGGTATGAAGAAAGTTTTCTAAAATATATCTGTTCTTACAACTCTCGTTGTGGCTTGCTGTTGTCATGTTTCTTACGTTCAATTTCATCTAAAAATACATAAAAGGATGTAAAAATTATAGATATGTTCACCAACTTTTCAACAACTCTCACTTCACCAAAATCATTAAATATTTGTTGAAAAGAAAAGGTCGAAACCTTCGTTCATATGAAGAACAAAATTTAGTTTGTGTTTAATGCTAGTAAATAATTTATCAACTAACTTAACTTCTAACAGGAAATAAAGAGTTTGGAGGATTTTCTACATTTTCTTGAATCTGAATCACAGAAGGTTTACGAATCCTTCAAATAATAATAATAAAAAAATAACTTCTGTTTAAAACAATAAGTTTTTAACTAAATTTGAAATTTGTATTTAATGAAAAACTTATTTGAGAACATAGTTTTTAGAAATTATGTATTTATTAAGAAGATACAGGTAAAATTAGTAAATGAAGAACTTAATTAAAAATTTTTAAACTTTATGTTCATTTTCTCAATATAATTTGACAAAATATCATCGAGTAACAGTTCAATTAATAAATCCCCCCCCCCCCCAATTATTCAGAAGCTTTGTAAATTCCAAAAGTTAACACTGAGAAGAATTAAACATCTTAATGCTAATCTCTGAATTGTCATGTAATGCTAAATTTTCGGCAGAAAATGTTTTCCGCAGTGGGGCACCTATGGTCACCATAAGTGATATTAATAATTTAGAAGCGATGAAAACTGAAACAGTTGTGTTCCTTTTCCATCTCACTGACTACTTCTGATAATTATCAATAAAACTAATAGATTTGGAGTTGAAACTTTAAATGACCTTTTTTAACTGCAAATTTTTTTAGCAAAAGATTTAAAGGACGAAAAGTGAAGATGCAAAAGATTTAAATGATGAAACCTGCATAAAGTTTCGAGTTTCATAATTTCAATTTTTTTGCAAGATTCACTGAATTCGTATGCCACATTCTTATTATTATTCATTCTATTTTTCAGCTTCATGTATGCTGTGATTCTTATATTAATAATCATTGCCAAAAGTTAAGGGATGAAAAGAGATATACCTTTTCTCTTCTTGTTGGTACAATACATGTTATCATTTTCTTCTCTTTATATACCAGTTTTGCTCATTTCAATTCCACTTCCTACTCTTTTTATACAAATATTACTGTCTTTAAATATTAACAAGAACTACTTTCATAATTCATTATGTTTCTATTATTACTCACATTTATATAAAAACATGGAATAAATGAACAATTAAAAACATTATGAACTCTCAACATCAGACCCCTATTCATTTATGAGACATCGGGAAACAACTACTAAATTGTAGCGCCTGAAGGCTTATATAACAAACGGCTATCTGAGTTATATACATATATATATTTTAAAAAATGTTAAAAGCTTTCAGATTTCATATTTCGTTCAAAGGGGCTTCTTTTAACGATCTGTGTGTTAAATATATTTATTAAGTATGTTCTTCGTACTTAAACCATAAAATTCAAATCAACAGCAATATCGAAAAATACGTAAAAAAGCATATCTTTAAAATTTGTAAAATTTGTGTTTAGTCTCGCGCGCTGGAGATAAAAATGATTTTTTCCCCCCGTACAGTGCTGCCATTGCTCGCTTTGAAATCGTTGAGTGTCTTAATCAAAAATATGATAGCAGCTAATTAAAGTTATAGCATTTTAGTATTTTCCCTTTAAATGAACATTGTTTCAAGATGATCAGAAATTAGCTAAAATTTATTCTACTTAAATTAAAACTAATAGATGACCAATTTATGAGTTCTTACTTTAAAAGAGTTTTTAGTCCAAAGGGGCAATTTGCCCAGAAAGACTATTAATTTCGTTTTGGCATTTTGCGTCTATTCGCTACAAGTGTTGATTCACTTTTCAAATTGTTGCCACCAAATATTATCGCTCTGTATTATATTTAAAGAAATTAAATAATGAAGAATCTGCATAAATGTATGTATGTTTCTCGCATTGTGATAAAACAACGGTACCTAGCCATCGAATTTTGAATAACGAACGTTTCCACCCGAATATGGACATCTGGAAGCCCAAATTTGGAATTTGTTTTATTAACAATTTCATATTTTGTAAAACTTTAATGAATTTTTGATTAACAAACTCTAGGATTTCAAAGCAAGCAATGGCAACGTTGTATAGAAAAAACATTTTTATCTGCAGTGTGTGAGACTGTATAGGAAATTCTAAAGATATGCTCATTTTAAAATTATTTTGCCGTATTTAAGTGCGAAGAACATGATAACCTAACTAAAATTATAAATGCGAATGTGAGTTTGTTTGTTTGTTTGTTATGCTTTTACGCCTTAATTACTTAACCGATCATCATGAAATTTTCAAGAAATATTTTTGATATATTAGAAAAGGTTATAGGCTATAAAATGTAACTCTGTTGAAACTTAAACTATATAGTAGGTTTTATAGCTCAAAATGATTGTCGTTGTATGAACATTAAATGTTGAAAGTTTCATAACGATAAGTTAAACGATGTAAAAGTTTGTCTGCGCGCGCAGGTGCCTGGCTTAAACCCCGCAAAACATTTTTAACCTTTTCTAATGTATCAAAAATATTTTTTGAAAATTTCATGATGATCGGTTAAATAATTAAGGCGCGAAAGCGTAACATTTCAGGATTTCCGGCTTTTGGCTCTTCTTTCACAAACATTTTTCAGTCATTAGGAAATATACGTAGCAGTTTTACTAGATTTCGAGGCGATACAAGCGGATTTTAAAATTCAAGCGGAGATGAAACTTATTTAAGGACAGTTTAATTTTTTACAGTTTTTTTTTTCTTTTTTCTTTATCGAAATGCCTCGCAAACGTAAATCTAAAATGTCTAGGAATTCATTTCGAGCCCCGGCAGCAAAAATTGCTCGATCCCAAGAATCTTCCGTACATGCACAATTAAGAAGACAAGAACAAGCAAGGCGACAATCTGTTTTGAGAACTGATGAAACAACTTCTTAAAGACAAGAAAGATTAGAGGCCCAAACTTCCCGTTAAGCTTCTATGAGAGCAGCTGAGACGCCTCTCAAAACACAACTCCGCTTGACAGAACAACTTGAAGGACAAGCTGCTTTGAAAGCTGCTGAAACTCCTCTTCTAACACAAATTCGTTTAGAAGAACAAGCTGAACGCCAAGCTACTTTGAGAGATATTGAAACGCCTCTTCAAACACAGATTCTCTTGGAAGAACAAGCTCAACAACAGGCAGTTATAAAAGCAAGAAATACTCCAGAACAATTGTAGGCGAGAAGAATCGTTCATGCAGAAATGCAAACCGAGCACCGGAGAAATTTCATGCATAACAAGTGGTCCTTATTTAATGATTCTGGACTTCAATACGATCCTTCAACTGATTACCATAATCATCCATTAATTGTTATCGATTCGATGAGTAAAAAATGACAGTTTTTGCGATGCTCTAAAATGGAAAGATGAAGCTGCAGGAATGTGCTGTTCCAAAGGTAAAGTTTCACTTTCTTTACTTGATGAACCACAAAAACCGCTGAAAACTCTATATTTATATGATGCAGATGAATCAAAGCGTTTTTTTAAGTAAAATCAGAAAGTACAATTCTTGTTTCCAAATTACATCTTTTGGACTAGGCAAAGAGATAAGAATGCCCGGGCTTTCACTAACTTTTACCGTACAAGGCCAGATATATCATCGAATTGGTTCACTTTTTCCAACAGATAATGAACCGCATAAATGTTTGCAAGTTTATTTTATGGGTCAAGAAGAAAATGAAGTAAGCCGTCGTCGTCAGTATATTGATGGAGTCGAGAGAGATATAGTATTGAAAATTCAAGGAATGTTATAATGCCACAACGTTTTGATACATACCTTTAAAACTGCAATAGAAAACCGGTCTCAAGACGATTATAAAGCCGTCATTCATGCTGATCGAACTCCACGTGGCGAACATGAAAATGCGCTATAATGCACCGACATTTAATGATGTTGCTAAAATGTATGTATTTACTTATATGTATTAGCGCCGAATGGAAAGAAATATAATATAGTATACAGAAGCATCATAGAATAATACTCTTATTCGTGCTCTTCTGAAAAAGAATTAACGTTTTGTTAATACTTTAAACTTTTTGAAATCTTGGTAAGGAAAATTGTTTATTTTTGTAGTGAGATATCTTAATAAAGCATGTTTTTCAGTTTTTTAAATTACATTTTATTTTAGAATTTTTTAGTAAAACAAAACAACAACAAAAAAAAAACCATAAGATAAGATTGCAATGTTTGATATATCCAAATAGGATTTTAAAAATTATGCAGAATAGCGTCTTAGCGACAACAGTATGGATTTCTTTTTATCTAAATCATAGGTTCCCAACCTTTTCCGAACTGGTGCCCCCTTTTCTAGTGAATATTTCAATACCGCCCCCCTAGAGAAATAAGAGCGTACATAATGCATGCTGAAAACAAGAATTAAATAAAAAAAATTACTAATAGATAGAATGTTGTTGGAATTGAAACGCTACTGAATTTCTTCGTTATTTAAAAAGAAAAATAAAAGTTTTAGCTTACCTGTTATAAGGACAGGCAGGGGTTTTGATGATACGAAATAATCCATAATAAACTATTGCTTTCTAAATAAATAAATTGACAGTTTCAGAGAACACTCAAAAGGCATAATTAATTATTATTAAAAAGTATTTTTATTAAAATTTAAAGGCATCGAATTTCTAACTTAACTAATGAGAAGGCTGAATTTGATGCATTTTAAGAAGCTTGTTAATATCTGGCTCGATTTTACTTAAAAACAATCGTAAATCGCCGCGTTCAGTAACATGGAGCCTATTTCTCTTTTTCGTTACCAATGTTGCTACAGCACTAAATCCACGTTCTGCTAAATATGAAGATGGGAATGCTAGCAGAAATCGTTGCACAATCGACCATAATCTTGGATACAATTGCGAAATCGACTTCTGCAGCCAAAATTCTTGGTAGCCATTCTTGAATTTAATTTTTAATTCCTCATTTGTCGTCAGTTCTATCAGTTCTTCTTCTAACTGAGATGGTCCTGCTGTGTTGACATTGGAAAAAGGATCCAAAACCCAGTCTGGTATGTCCATGTTTAAAATGTCCTCGAATCGTTCCTTGAAGTCATTGTAGAGGTTTTCCAAGTGCTGACAGTAAACAAGCAAGTCGTCGTGCTTGAATGATACTGCTGATAAACATGGGAAGGTATGGAATTCACGTCTGCCTATATTTCTTTTATATAATAGCAGTTTAGACACGAAAGCAGCAATGCTATTTTTAGTCTTAATCAAGTTTAAGTCTTCTCCTTGAAGTTGGAGATTGACATCATTAAACAATTTATAGAGGTCTGCTAAGTACGCAATATCGTTTTTTGATGCGATGAGGTTGTCGCGCAATTCCGTGTCTTTGTTTCCTAGGAACTCTATCACAGATTCAAACAGATTGTAAAATCGAGTCAAACAAGTACCTTTTGAAAGCCAGCGCACCTCTGTGTGAAGCAGCAATCGGTTGAAATCTTCATCATTTGCAATGCAAAGCTGACTAAATAATCTGTCATTCAACGAGTTACTTCTGATTTTATTAACTGCTCTTATAACATATTGCAGTGATGTATGGAGACGTTCGCTCAAATTTTTCGCAACCAAATGCTGTCGATGAATTACGCAATGCACAGCAAGCACGTCCGGAACTTTATTTTTTAAGCATGCTATGAAGCCTTTGTGACGCCCTGTCATAGCCGGTGCGCCATCCGTAGCAACCGACAAAATATTATTAAAAGGAATTTCCTTTTCGTCAAAAAACTTTTGCAGTGTATCAAATATGGTTTCTCCTTTTGTATCTGTTTCCAAATTGGTAGCAAACAACATTTCTTGACATATTTTTTCATCTTTGATAAACCTCACGTACGACAATAACAATGCTTCATTGGTTGGTAAAGTGGACTCATCCAGCTGAATTGAAAATTGACAAGTCTGCAGATAATTGCACAACGATTCTTCAATGTTTTCAGCCATCTCATCAATTCGTCTTTGCACAGAATTATTGCTCAAAGGAATTTTTCGGATAATATCTGTAGCTGGTTTATGGAGCACGGTGGTTATTACTTCTTTAACTGCTGGTAAAATTAAATCTTCCCCAATAGTATGTGGCTTGCCTGTTTTAGCAATCAACAATGAGATATTGTACGAAGCTCGAAGTCCGTCATCGTCTTGTTTAGAAGCTGATGAAAATAATTTTGATATAGTTGGCTGATTTTCAATCTTCTTTTTTATCTCTAGAAAATAGGTCATATCTCTGTCTTTCTTATCCGGATGCATTTTATTAAGATGATCTTGAAGCCTAGAAGGTTTCATCGCTTCATTCGAAAATGTTTTTTGACAAATAAGGCACAATGGAGATGATGGATTTGAGGGATTTTCGATAAATCCGTATTTTATATAATCCGCACTGTACTGCCGCCTCTTCTTTTTTGCTTCCGACATGGGTTTTTCTTTACTTATACTTGATCCAAGTTAAGGGAGCTGCAAGGGATACTGCCGGTTTAAATAATATAAGTTGAAGTAGCAAAATATTAAGGCAACGCCGTTTTCATCGTACGCAGTACATGCTGCGATGAACGATAGATAGTGTGAGCCTGAGTCTGTAGCATTCTGCGGGGCTGTTCTATTTTTAGCTACCTACAATTTTTGATCGGGTAAACCACTGGCGACGATTTGTCTACTCCGCCGCCGCTTATTTCGGCGCTCTAATTTTTTCCCGCGTCCAACGTCGCCTACGCACTTTTACAGACTCTCTTAGAATACAGTTTAGTTGGAGATCTCGCTATCGTTGCCGCTTGTAAGTGGCATTTTTTAGTCCCAGTGACATTTTTTGTAAATGTTACGGCCAAAGCCCGAAATCGGCCAATTCGCATTTTGGCCAACGTTGCTGTAAACTTACCGGCGAATGTCCAATCTTTTTGTTGATTTCTGGCTTTGACCGGCCAATTTGGGAAAAAAGAAATCAAGGGCAGATGGTTTTACACACTGTTAAAAATGAAGTATTTAAAAATGAGTACTTCTGTGAGTTCAACGAGTAGAAACTATTCAGTGAACGCATATGCTGTAACAATGTGATAGTGTGAAGATTAGATTTGCGCCCTTCAAAATGACGAATTATATCTTAAGCAAATGCGTTGCGTATCGAGTATGAATACAGAGGCAAATTGAGTACTCAATTTGTCAACTACCTTTAAGGGTGATCCTTAGTCTTTTTCTGCTCCATAGACTCAATCTACCATTATCACATCAGGCTTTGGCCAAGAATTCCCAGCCACTTCGCGAAATGGCCGGCCAAAGTATAAAATACAATATTAATTGCAAGTATTTCGGACTTTGGCCAAACCTCCTGGCCAAAACGCGAACTGGCCGAACTTCGGGCTTTGGACGTAACATAAATATGTACATAAAGACAATAAAGATATATTTTTGCACTGAAGGCTTTTCCTTCTGATATTATGAACTCCGGTTCTACTGCTCCTTTCACTAAAATGGTGACCCTTTCAACAAAAGTCAACAGTTTTCTGCGACTTTTTGGAGTGCATCTCGCCAAATTGGCAAGACAGGTTGCTAGTTTTAGCACATGCAGCCCCAGAATCGTACATACTAGAGAGGTATGTCTTTCTCTGAACAGTGAAGTCTCATATCGAAATATGTGAATTTTCGCACACGTGATAGAAATGAATTATCAGCGTGATTTTAAAGTCTTTTTTAGACTATATTTGGCTAATCTTCCAACGCCCCTCTGTGCCATATCAACGCCCCCTAATTTTCTCTGGGTTTTTACCGCCCCCCTGAAAGCCTGAAACGCCCACAAGGGGGCGTTATCGCCCACGTTGGGAACCTATGATCTAAATGAAGAAGGGCAGTATTTACTGAAATTTTACGCGGAGTGTATTTTTAACTTAAAAAATAAGTACTAGTAACTAAAATTTTTATCCTGGTCAGGCAATAAGAAAAAAAATAAAATTATTTTCTTTTCTTTTCAATAGGCTTTGAAACTTATTTAAGGACATCAACGCGAGCGAAGCCGCGGGTAAAAGCTACTTCAATAAATAAAGGTAACACACAAAACGTTAAAAATACGCCAAAACGAAATTAAAGAATATGTAAGAAAGGTAATGTAAATTCTGAAAGCTTTCAGATTTTTTTAAGACATCACAGAAGCAACATTTTTTTCAGTTTATATTTCAAATTGTATTCTTACGAAATAAAATTCGTAGATTTGATCATGCCTTGGAAAGTGGCGATCAAAGGAAAGAAAATCTAGAAGTAGCGTTTATCATCGATGTGCCATCTGGCCATCTGGCAGATTATTGCCATCTGGCAAAGCACACTACCTCTATTTCTGTCTGCGGCTAATTCCAAGTTGTGGAACTAAGTTGCTCATTACAGATAGCTGCGCTGCTATAGCTGTATTGCTACTGTTCCAGGAAAGTCCAGTGTTGGCTTTATTGTAGGTCGCACGAAGTTGCTGATCAAGTCTTTTTATTTCTTTTCCTTTAAGTTTCGTTATATTAAATTGAATAAATGTTTTGTTTGGTTTACAGAATCTCGTTCCGTGGATTATTTCATTCGACATTCACAAAAGAACACAAAACACTTTTAATTAAATTTAATAAATATTTTAATCGTTAACAAAATGAGCGAACTAAAAGCAACGACCGCACTTCTTAACGATTAAGACTTTAAACTGTAAGGTTATATACAATGCCAATTAAAAAGTTGAAGTTAGGCAAAAAATGCCCTTCTCCTCAAAGAGAGGGATTTATTTCTGACCGTTTTCAAATCGGTAGAGTTCTATTGAAAATATACACCAATCTAAGCTTGATTTTTTTTATTTTAAATTATTTTTCTTTTTTTTAATAACATATCTATTGGACATAAATTAAAAAACTTATTTAATTTATAAATATATTTGTAATAGAGTCAACTGATAAATTTTAAGAATTCTAGTGCATTCTAGTGCAAAATCCTTTATTTTACAATTTTGTGGCCTTTTACAATTTCTTTTTTGTTATTTTTGTATTTATTTATCTTCCTCTATTTTTTTTTAATTTTATATGTTAAATTCTTTTTTGAGGTTTTAGACTGTAATCTAAAGATTTCGCTTCTGATACCCTCACTTGTTTTTGAATCATCCTTATGAGTTCGTGTTACTTGTGAAATGTAAAGACTCCGTTCTTCAACAGTTTTAACATACCTGTACCTTTGAACCCTGGATGGATTTTAAGTACGTTTTCTTGGCAATCATGCATAATTGGATTGTGCATGATATCACAAAATGTAGCGTCTTTTCGTAATTGCATAACTTTGGCGTAAACAGCCTCTTGTTCTGCACGAATGTGAATGGGGATCAGAGTTGGAAGGGCAAGTGCAGCATTCTTTGCTGTGGTTTTATAGACCCAGCGTAGGTTTAAGACAAAAGAACGCTGAAGTATAAGAACGTTTTTAATTTTTCTTGCCCCCATTTGTTACGCCTGAACGGCTGCAGCATACAACATTTTTATCTGCTATTGTAGAGTATAATAACTTTCATAAATGTGGATTTTGTGCCCAGTAATTTCCTTAAAATTTTAGTGCAGTTCTGGCAGTTGTGCTTGCTTTGATACGTGGTTCTTGAATGTGTGACATCCAGGTCAGTCCCTGATCCCACGTTAGTACAAGGTATTTTAAGATACGGACTATATGTACCTTGAAGTTTGATGCAGGGACTTCTCATAGGATTTGAGCCTGGTCTAGGAATAACTAGAGCAGAAGACTTCTCTGTGGATATTTTAAGCTTCAAATTGTAGCAGAGGTTTTCAAATAAGGTGCAGACAATAGTACCACGTTTTTTTAACTCAACTCGTGTATGTCCTTTAACTAGAAGAGTCGCATCGTCGGCATAGGCTAATATGGTGGTGGGATCGATCTGGCCAATTAGTTTCAAGTACTGAGT
The DNA here is from genome assembly GCA_000611955.2 of Stegodyphus mimosarum. NCBI lineage: Eukaryota > Metazoa > Arthropoda > Arachnida > Araneae > Eresidae > Stegodyphus > Stegodyphus mimosarum. The sequence continues at coordinate 258,741 of KK117372.1, forward strand.
TAAAAATAAGGTTCCACAAGAAGGACTTCGCACAAGAACCTTACGGGCAGCCTCTTTCTTTATTTTTAGTGGCTATGCCGCTGTTGTGAGCGATAACCAGCGATCGGTCTGTTAGATAACTGCTATAAATTATTTGGACATTGAGCCTTTTTGAGGACCTGCTTAATAGCAGGCCACCATAGAGTATCAGATGCACTCTGTAAATTTATCGAAATAAATGCTGTGTGCATATTACAGCTTCTATTAAGTTGAATTTGCTGGCGTATTTTCTCTAAGGCGTGTGTAGTTGATAATCCAGTAAGAAATCTAAATTATTTTGGAATGAGAATATATTATTACTATATAGATGTGTTTCAATCGGTTAATGAGGAGCTTCACACAGATTTTTCCGAGCGCCGGAAGAAGACAAATAGGACGTAGAGAGCGTAGATCTTGAGGATCCTTATGTTTTTTAAGAGACAAAACAAATTGTCTTGAACGGTACAGTTCGCAGTTTTCAATTAATCCTGATCACCATCAGTGAAAAATAAAAAAATCAAATGGTTTTCAATGCAATTAAATGTCTGTCATGCTTATTTACACTGCTGTAATTTTAGCCATTGCGTCAAAAATAGAAGGAAATGAAAATCCGAGTTATGTAAATTCATGCAAAATATAGCATTATGAAGAAGGGCTTATGTTCCTTGGTTCATTAGAAATGCAATTCCATACTCTGGTTCAAAGATTTACACCAGCTATAATCTAAATCTCCCCGCTGCCTATAACTTAAAAAAAAATTAAAAAACAGAATTTTCATATTAGAGTTAAATTAGATAAATCCTTGAATATGATTCAACTATCAATGGACTCTTTAAATAATTTACGTCAGTATTTCATGACGCCTACCAATACTGTAACGTATAAGTTTGTTCACTTACTACTCAAGAATTACGTTGTTCATACTTATTACCAATGCCAGTATCTTCATTTTTAATCCTACCTTCAATTCTTACCTTAATGCTTCTAACTTCGAAACTAATCACTAGATGGTGACACCTACAGAGTTTCAACATAGGTTTGCTAATTTTAAAAAGACAATTTTTAGCACGACACCTAAACCCGTAGATGTTGTTTGGAACAAATTTCTGTGTATAAAAAATCCAGCACAATATTCTAATTAACAAAAAGAATACAATAAGGATTCAAATTGAAAGATCTCACTAGGCAAAGGTGGGAAAGCACAAAGGTAACAGCATATTACACAATGATAACAGCGAATGCGATATATAATTCACTGACAGATAAAATAATACACCGTTTTTCTCGATAAACATCGTGTACACCAATACATTTCTTACGCTTATACTACACATTTTTCCATTTAAAGAAGCTTCACAAAATAAAAAATATATATACTTTAGTAACATGTAGAGTAACTATGCTTTAAACAGTCAAACTCTATACATTTACCGTCAGTTTCTGTTATCGGTTAGCCATTACAACAGTGGACATACCAAATAATAATTAATTATACAGACCGAATGAATAATTGATGGAAAGTCCAAATAAATAATGAAAGAAAGAGGAAGTACCAGAACAATCGTAATTTATTATAGGCCGTATTGTACAGTAAAATGGGATTAGTCACTATCTTTAGAATGAAAGGCTAAAACACTGTTTTAAAATAACGCATGGTGTTGCTTTTCGGAATTACATAAAAGATAATTTCAATTATAAATCACTGGTTAAGTTCATAAAATGCAGAATATTATGTTAATCACGAAAAATTTACCAGACAGTTCGTAAAATTTTATATACCAATATATGAAACTTTAACAGAAAATATTTCATGTGCATGACAAGAAAAAATAAAACTGAGCAAAAGTAATACAGAATAATCACGTTTAATTTTTTTATATTTATTGCGTTTTAATTAAGGAGTATTTTGGATTTATTTTAAATGTTATATTGGTACTGCACATGATGAATACAAGCAAAGAACCACAATGTGAGCAGTTTTCAATTCTTATTTTTAATTTGATCTGGATTATACAGTGCATATTGCTGAAAATCGATCTTTTCCATGTCTGGTGGTGAATGAAAATTCTAACATCTTCTATCATATTCTAACATATTCTTTTCGCTTATCTCAAGACAACGCTCCGTTATACATGATATAAGATTCACTGTATTTGGAATAAAACTACATTCACGAGCGCGATTACCATCTTCGAATCATATACCCTTATAGTTTAGCTCAAAATGTTACGTATGTGATCAAACATATAACACGTGGGATTATACTTTATCGCATATTTAAAAATTATATTAAAATGATTTCATAAAGAAATAATGTAAAATATAAAATCTTTATCCCGATTTGCACAGCAGTTCAAGCAAATGATAAATATCTGAATATTAATTAATTTTAGGTTTAAGGCTCTGGGATATGTAATACTTATGTAAAAAAGAATTACATACGGGACAAATTTATATAATACAATGATTATATGAAGTTATGCACTTGAGACAGAGAAATGTAAAAAATTGTTGATTTTTCGACTCAGGCGAGATCAAACGGAATTTTTTCACTGAGCTTTTATTTTCTGTTTATAATTTGTGTTTCATATATTTGAGCAGTTTCGAGTCTGATTTTATTTTACATGTAACACTGAAACCAGCAAGAAAATCTGTAATTCAGATTTGAGTGCCAAGTATCTTGAGCTTTTATCTGTGTTTCTTGCACAATATATGTCAGAAACATGGTTCAATGACATCTCTGGATCAATATTTAATTCTGGAACTTTAAGTATTATTCTTAAACATAGACAAACCAATATTTGCAGGATAACATCCATCTGCTTTGACAAACTTTGTGCAAAATTTTGATTTTTTTTTCTGTCAAATTACTCATTTTTTTAAATTTTTGGTTAATTTCTATGTTGCTTTTTTCTCTCTTAACAAGCTAAAAGTAACATCTGTAAGCATAAGTATATGAAAAGTTTGGTCTATTTCTAAAGTTTCTGTTTGATCCTGAATCGATACTGTCTGCTATAAAATATTAAGTAGCACCTCGAATTTAATGTTGTTATTAATATTAATTTTGTGAAGCTTAAAGTTGTATGCATGTTTCAACATCTTTCATATTTCATTAATCTATTTATGAAAAAACAATTAGAGGCGGACAAGAAAACTATAATAATATAAAAGCTTGAATTTAATGTTCCAGTTTTCTGAATATGACTTCAGATGCAGAGGCTAACATAGGTGTCAAATGGAGATATATATCCTTTCCCTTAAAACTCAGACGATTCTACCTTAGCATATGCATATGGACCTATCTTACGGTTGCTTTGAGAAGATGGAGATTTTGTAGAAGTCTTGAGGTTAAATGAGAAATGCAGTCCTGACAGAAATCCCTAATTTTCCCTTTGATTGAATAAAATTGTATTATGACATTAGATTCTTATTAAGTTACATTTTAATAATACATTTGGTTGGAGATTTAGGAATAAAATCAAATATCTCTAGTACTCCCGTACAGTATCCTATGCTATTTACACTTTTTCGCATTTATTGAATAGAGTGATGTTGCAGGTAAATGGCATAAAAAATTTCAAAAATTCGATAATAATTTGATAAATCTGTTCATCATATGTTTATATTTCCTATTGTAAACCAGTAACCTATCACATCTAAATCATTTGGTATTTGGAGATGGTATTAAATCGATTAGTAACTTGAAGGGAAAAAGTTATTGCTGTTCAGTTCGCCATGATAGCCTTTGTTAAGCTCTTAATAGATGCTTCTACCACAAATGCATACGTATGATAAAATACTTTAAAATTACGAATCATTTTTCTTTAAATAATATATTACAGGATCTACTATAGCTTTTTATAGAATTTATATTGCGTTAGCTGCTGTAAAAGTAGGATGGCAATAGATCGCATGCAAAGGTCATACGCAATTTTATCCAAAAGTCTTGAACATGTATGGGTGCATTTTTGTTTACGAAAGAAACAGTTAGAGCACTTTCTGAACCTGAAATACACAAAGAAATGTAATTTATTCAGAAAGATATAAGTCCCTTGGCATCGCCGCAGCAATAACTGTCCCAAGCACATATTTTCAGTACAAAATTATCGTGGAAGGAAAAACTTCACAGTGGTTCCTTCCATCAGTAATTCTGAAATATTACTGATGGAAGGAATCACAGTATGCGAACCGTTTATCGCTCAACAAGTGGTCCAAATGGCAAAATGCATTATGTCCTTATACGAGGGTAAGTTGAAAAATAAGTTTCCCCTGTCGACTGTGGTCAGAGTTGTGTATGAAAGTCAAAAAATAGAATGAGACATTAAAGATATGACATACCTTTATTTTATTATTCTCGTACGAGTACGTTGAGACATTTGTCATATTGCTTGATAAGCTTCAAAAAGTCCTCCAAGAAAAATTCAGGGCTTTGCATATGGAAGAAGCGTTGAACGGCTATGGGCGAAAGGCGACACAGCAGGAAAATGCGCAAGTCACCGATACACCATTGGGTAGAGGTCGCTGCAAATCAAGCAGATGGCGCTGTTGCAGTGCCTGCGCAAAGCGGAGACCAGCCTCTCATTTGAGCCCCGGTAGGTATGGAGAGAAGGTGCGTTTTGAATTCGTGGTCAAAGGAGGAAGTGAGAGCGGTTATCCGCCATGAATGGGCACGTGGAGTATCAGGAACAGAAATTCATAAAAGCCTCGTGGAAGTCTATGGGCCAGGTGTGATGTCGAAGCAAATGGTGCGGAGATGGTGTCGCACATTCAGTGATGGACGTCAGCAAGTGGAGGACATACCGAGAGCTGGACGGACGCGCACGGCCACTACAGATGCAAATGTCAGGAAGGTGGATGACATGATTAGAGCGAACCGGCGTATCACCATCGATGAAGTAGCGGAAGAACTTGGAATCTCACATGAGCGAGCTCAAAACATCATCCACAACATTCTTCGATACAGAAAAGTGTCAGCACGATGGGTGCCCCGACAATTGACCTCGACACACAAGGAACAACGCATGGGGGTCAATACTGGAAACAATACTTTGGAAGCAATACTGAAGTGAAACAAGCCGTTCAACGCTTCTTCCATATGCAAAGCCCTGATTTTTTCCTGGAGGGCTTTTTGAAGCTTATCAAGCGATATGACAAATGTCTCAATGTACTTAGTACCTATGTGGAAAAATAAAGGTATGTCATATCTTTAATGTCTCATTCTATTTTTTGACTTTCATACACAACTCTGATCGCAGTCGACAGGGGAAACTTACTTTTCAACTTATCCTCGTAAAACCGACGAACTCCAAACGCAATAAGAAAGGTTTTCGAGTGCTTTTGTCGCAGGACTAGTTTGAATGGAAGGTTTTATACCGGCAAATCCCTTAAGGTTTACTCCCTTTTGGAAAAATGTGTTCAGAGACGTGTTTTGCGTATTTACCCACAATGTTTTACGAAAGTTTTTTTGAGTTAGTATTAAAATCAAAGGAATGTTTTGCTTCTCTTAGTAAAGTCAAGGGGGTTCTTTCTTAATACTTCTGTAAAGCAAAAAGTATACTGTGCAAAAAAAAAAAAAAA
>KK117372.1:264353-359005 GCA_000611955.2 Stegodyphus mimosarum
AAAAAAAAAAAAAAAAGGGAGATAGTTCTATATCTTCTGTTCTATTGGACTGATTGACGAAATTCAAACTGCGTTTTTCATGTCTCGAAAGAGCGACATAGGATATATATTAGATTTATATGTGGAATTATTCTAACATAGGTATTTTGACACAAAATCGGATTTTTTATGAAATAACATATCAAATTTTTTCCATATTTCGATTATATGACTCAAATTATGCTAAACTGCCATGTTTTGTAAAAATTGCTAGAGCACTTTTTAAAAAATTAGCTCTCCAAATAAAAAAAAAAAAAAAAAAAAACCCCAAGGTCCACTACAAGAGACGGTCGATTTTACATCCTTGAGAACGGGGAAGTTCTCGATTTTACATCTTTAAGAATGGGGAAGTTCGCTCTCAGATTTGATGAAGAAGACTATGGGGACAGATCCCTGTTCCCTTGCCATCAAGTATCTTGAGATAACTTTCGGCTCAAATGTATTTTAAGTGCACCTATATCGTACAGAAACTACGCACTTACAAACTCCAAGCCTTCTCCGGGATTCAAAAGCGGATCTAGTGATATAGCAACCAAAGGCGCTAACCACTGAATACCAAACAGGACGGCATTTCAATAACACACTTTTTAATGAACATGTTGAGATTTTATTTCACTACTATTTTGCTGTTGAGCTTTTATCGATTATACCGATTCATGGCTGACTTCTCAATTTCCTGTAGTTTGACTGTTCAAGAAGTGTTGTGTCATGGGATGGATATTGTCATATCTTACCTCAGTTTTCATATATTGGTGTAACGAAGCAATCCCAAATAAAGAGTAAAGGTCAGGTAATGCTCGACAACACCATTGTATTAGTCACATATAAAAAGTGCCCTTGTTATACCTATCCCTGATTGTTTGAAGATCCCCTCTGTTCCTGTTCATTTAAAACTGTTTGCAATGTGTAAGAATAAAAACGTGTTACAGTCCGTTGTGTGTGTTAGCTGCATTTGATAATATTCTTGTCAACGTACTATATACAGACTGGGACCGATAAACAAAATCGAAGATCTGAGGAAAATCTCTTGAGGAAGCATACTTTCTCATTGTTAATGATATCAGCCTGCAAAGTGGATGAAGTATTTCATGAAATGATCTAATAATTCAATATTTCTTCGTTTAAAATTATCTAAATAAAAGACATATTTCCCTTTTTTGAACATTTCTTTTTACGAGCTGAGTTTATTTTGTTTTGCATCAAAAAGCTTAATTATTCTTGATATTATGACAAACTCAATAAACAAAAATATAGGTAAAATTAAAAGAGTTTTTTTTTCTCCTCCCATTGAGAGTTTATTTGATGATATCGTTTGCCAAGGAGAATATAAGACAATGCACATAATGTTTTACTGTTATAGGAAAGATAGAACAGAACTAAAATGCAAAGTTTAATATTTTGTTTCTGCTTCTAATTTTGTATCTCTAAGGCTCTAAGAATTGAAAAACTGCATAAAAGTTTACATTTTAAAAATATATTGCAGGAGGATTTCTAAGTCTCCAATTCTTCTTATGACATATATTCTTGTAGTATACAAAACATGAATACCTACTTTACTGGATATATAATATATACTTCCGTAGCTTATTCTAGTACGAAATAGCTCTATTTCGCTACTTTGTCAGGACTGAATGTTCGGTGCATATTCTTGGAAAACATCTTCTTGAACTCCTTAAATCCTGATCTGGAACAGGGAGCTGAATGCAGCTATGTTCTGTGGTAGAATACTGTGATTAAGTGGTAGAAGAACTGCACTTTAAAGGGATTTAAAATCCTCTTTTATTAAATCACAATTATTTTCAACCACTTCGCAACTCGGGAGGGATACAGAAAATAAAGGCCACACTTGGGTCTAAAATGAACAATCAGATAAATTTAAACTAAAGCTAAGTAGAAGTTAAGTAGTCGTTGCTCGCAGAGCTATAACGCGAGGTTGGCCTCTAAACTAAATGGTGCATAGCAAGATTTAAATGCTAGCTAGTCAGATTTAAATGCTAGCTTAGAATTTAAATGCTAGCTAGTCAGGCGAACGTCGAATAGAGTAACCGTGGTCTGAGACTAAAAGCTCTCTCACACTGAGAGGTTCCTACTTCTTGCTTAAGTAGAACTTGGCTCCACTTCAAATTAGCATAAAGCTGAAACGCGCGCTTATTCTAACGGGAAGTCGAGATAAGAAGGGATAGAAAAAGTAAAATTAAAATAAAGCTGTGTTAGTTTAACTAAAACCTTACAACTTGAAAAAGAGATTTTGAAACGAGTAATAGCAGGGCTTTCTTAACGGAATCTTGAATCTGAAGTCCTCTGAATCTGAAATATGAAGTTTCTCTGAAGTCTTTATTTATACCGTAATCTGTTACTCTAAAAGCACTTCAAGTTCATTCCATCCCTCTCTCATTTAAGATCGTGACTGTCATCATCTTGTAGCACTTATTTTCTTCACCTCAAGTGAGCTTTCATTTGACTGCTTTTCACAAAGCGAAACACGCTAAACGGGAATGAAGTGGAAAATAGGAAAATCGATCATCTTCCGCAGCTGTCATTATTATGGTTACGAGCCAAGCCAGGAAGGAGAAATGACCTTGAAGTGCCTATTCTAAAGGAACAGAATATAGCTTTTTCTAGAATAATATTGACATATTGGACAAAATATGCACTTGCATACTTTCTAGGGTCCCCAGGTAATGCCCGTATGTTAAGTCAGCAATGGGGAGGAGGAAATCAATGAAAAAGGCGAAGATGAATCGTGATGGCTTTGGGTGGACGAATAAACAGGAAAAAATGAAACGAAACCAAGTTAGTAATGCTTCAGTTTGTCGTCTTACGTACCTTGCTTCAAACAAGCAAAAAACACATGCGCCTGAATGTTCTCAACGTCGTTATGGAAATCCAGCCAGAGCATTCCGTTCTCAACTCACTATATCATTTGTTTCATTCCGTTAGCTCTTCAGAGGTGAAACGTTTTTCACATCTTTCTAAAAATTTTTAATCCATTTTTTACTTATTTCAGCAAGTATGACAGAGATTATCTAGACTCGGAGCTTTAAATGCAATGGTAGCATAAAAATCATATGTAAATTTACTTGATTTTTTTGCTGATCATTATTACAAAACCTGCAGATATGTTAGTAAAAATTTACTTTTATTATTACTTGAAAGTTAGTTGTGTGCTTATATTAATACAAACTTAATATTCAGGGAAACCACTTTGCTGGTTTATTGATAGCTGTTGCTTCATTTTGTTCGTCTAAAACAGGGTTATGTCCAAAACGCGCGTTTAAACTTTTCATCATTCAGGAAGACTAATGCCTTCTTCTGATGTTTGTATCCGCCCTTTCCACCAATGACCCGAAACGAACTGCCAGTCTAATAGTCCCCATTAGGATTTCCTTTTTTCACCCATTCTTTCTCCCCTCTCCTTTCCACCTCCGGCACCTAAAATAGTTACTATTCTGTCTTCTATCGCAAAGGAGTCTGTTTCCCAAGACAAGATTGAAAATCACATAATTTCGTACGTTTAGTAGTTTCGAAGTAGGAAAAACCAAGATTCCAAAAATCAGTAATCTCAATTGTAATTTAATTTACAGAAGAAGAAAGAGGGGAGGGTTTCTTTAACATTTGAACAAAAATAAATGGTTACTCCCCCTCCCCCGGATTTAATTATAGTTGCCTAAGATTCTCTGCTTCTTACTGTGATGTTGTAGTATCGCCATTTTTGTCACATTTTAATAAGACAGAGTGCCAAACAAAGTTCTAAATTATATTAAAAGGAAAACTTTGCAAATTATGCAAAGGCATTACTCATTTTGTCTCTTCTTCTGCTTCAAAAAAATCCTAATAACCCTAAAGTGGCGCCCGAACGAAAAGGTGGCGTATTCGAGAGGTCCGTGGTTCGAGTCCCGGAGAGAGCATTTCTCAATATTTCAGCTCTCCTGCTTCTAAATAACCTGATGATTCTACAAAGTAAGCGCCGTTAGTCAATTGAAACAAAAATATTCATTGATTCTTTTGTATATATCATTGTAACAGTCAGAGCTGTGGAGTCGGTAGGGAAAATGACCGACTCCGACTCTGACTCCGACTCCCTCATATATATGTAAGCATATACACATGTATTAAGCTTATTTTTTTTAATATAAAAGAAGTAATAGATGCTACAGGAAGAAACTGATGGCATAGAAAATTATTTATACTAATTAGCATTAGTTATGAAATGGAAAAACTGGCATTAGTAATTTCTAAGAAATACTATAGCTTCGGCGAGCTCTTTGTTAGAGGACCGTAGATCCAATTTGATAATCTTCAGAGCTGAAGGAAGAGCTGTACTATTATGGCTACTTCTTTTAACTTTTCAGGATAGGTTTTTATAAGTTCTAAAAGAGGTGTCTTGCAAGATTACTCATATTTCTCTATTTTTTCAAAGGCTGTGTAGAGATCTTGCTTGTATTTTTTCTTTTTTGTATCTAAAGGCTCTTGTTTCTTTATTTTCATTCGCTTTGCCTTAGCCTTTTCAATATTATCCAAATATTTCTTAAAATCTAATTCATCACTGGAAGAGGCTAATAGAGTCTCAGTTGCAATGTCTTCGGTCTGACTGTCCTGATTTCAGTACTCCAATTGTTCTGAGAATAATTTCATTTTTAATGAAAGTTCACTGATGGCTTTCTTTGTCTTTTTAATTTGTTCGCCATCCAACAAAATTCGGTGTTTTGGATCTACATACATTGAACCTAGCGAGATCTCATTGTCGAGCAAACTAGTTTTTGTTTTCTTCATTGAGAAAATGATTCCTTCTGCAATAAGCCCTCCATTTCACAAAGAACAAACATCACATTCTTCCGTTCTGGCCTCCTGTTGATTCTTCAGATTGTAGCTTTTTTGTGGCTATATACGGTGTAGAAAGAGTTTCCAGTTCTGCAAGCTGTCCACAGTTTCCACAGTCTTTCTGTTAATGAAACATCAGGGTTAGCTACATCCTCTAAAAAAATCCTTAATTCTAACAACCTCTGTATCATCAAATATATACTTCCCCATCGCGTTGCTTGATCAATTTCTTGCTCACTTCATAAGAATTCATCAATTTTGGAGTTCTTACTGCTATTGCTGTACTTAAATTTATGAATGATATTTTTAACTAAATGAAGTAACTAAATGAATCAATTTAATCAATAATGCCAAATATCACATCCACCCTCCTCCCTTATATTTATTTATTAATATGTCAATAAAATAGAAAATAACCATTTATTTATGTATATAGTCCATAACTAAAAATAATAACTCAGTTTTTCATTAAATTTTTTTTTCTCAATTCGCTTTGATTCATTTCAAATTCAAACTGTTCAACTGAACCTGGAGTCGGAGTCGACGTGTTTTTAGCGACTCCAGCTCCGACTCCTTTTACCCAAAAAACAGCCTAGCTCCGATCCCGACTCCATGACCTCCAACTGCGACTCCACAGCCCTGGTAACAGTATTACTATTTTACATTCATAATTTATATAAAAGAATATTTTGCTTGTAATAAATATAAGGTAGTTAAGATTTTAAATTTGCAAGTTAAGAACTTAAAGATTCTTTTTTTTTAACTGTAACTTGAGAAGGCATTTAACTTTATATTTGAACGAAGCATCCATTTTGAGATAAAAGCTTCTTAATAATCTCTACAAAATAATATATAAAATACTCCAAAACATTTCGAATCTATGATTAATGTAATTTTCCTAAACATTGCAAAATTCCACCAGATATTTTTTCTTGCTTCATCGTAATCGATTCTGAAGGACGTTCCAACTTTTTATCCCCATCGATGATCAAAAACATTTCAACACATTCGTGAAACTAATATGAAAACCACCGTTTGGATTATTCTTTTTTTCTCTCATTTCTTTTTTTTGATATCTAGTCTCTTTTTTATGTTTTCTTGATCTGCAGGTCATGAAATTTAGTTATTAAAAAAATTTTTACTGCAAGTACAACTCTTTTTCTGTCTCTCCGTTTGATGGACGAGCTAAAAGTGCCAGCACTGATTGACGGGAGCAGACGACTTTAGAAGATCCGGGATCTCTGTGACGTCAGTGGGTGCCTTGTGCGATGACAGATGCGAGTGTCGCACGAAGCTCATCAGCCGAGTTTGGATAGAGGTTTGCCATATTATAGTCGTCATCTTGGAAGCAGTTAAGAGACTGAACATTATACTATATGGAAAGCCAGGGATTTAAAATCGACCCTTTCATTAGAAATAATTTTCTTCGCAGTCCTTTCAGCTCAAATTGTTTCTTTTCAGTCTAAAAATGCCAAAAATTGTTTCCTTTCCGTGTATCAAAAAGGAAAACGCATATATCAATACCAATTAACAATATTTAATTGCAAATTGAAATAATACTCTACATTATAAATCAGCCTGAATAAATATATTTTATTAAGTCTGTACTCTACTAGCCAAAACGCACAGTAAGATGGCATAAACTGAACGTCCAATAACTGAGAAAAACGTGCTCTTCCTTCTCTCTCTTTTGCTAGAAGATACGTTGCTTATGTCAATCTGGAACTCACCTAGCACTCTGTTGAAAGCAAATATCGAATACGAATCACTTTCCTAAAACGATCACATTTGAAAGTAATAGCACAAATGAACATAGGTCTTGAGTACCATCTCATGGTACTGAGTACTCATCATCATGGTATTGAGTATCATCTCGCCAGAATGCCAAAATCATCTGGACTCATAAGTGGTTGTCTTATATAGGATTAGTGAAAGCGTAAGCATCAGATAAAAATATATGGTTTTGCACAATATTTACATAGTTTTGCAATAATTGCAACTAGCCAGAAAACATGAAAAATCAAACTATGTTTTCTACAGAATTCAAATCATAGATCTTCTAAGTACTAATCTACAGGCTAACCACTTACACCACAAGAAAACACATAGCACAAAGCCTTAATTCGTTACATTCTCTTTCATTTAATGGGCGACTTGGGAAGGGAAAAAAATCCAGACGTCCAAATCAAAACGAGGAAACATATTTCAGTTCGGTTACGCTGAAGAGACTATTAAGTATTTCGAAGCTATAAACACGTAAATTCAGTTGTGGTTTCTCAGAGATTCAAATTCTGAAACTTCCGTTTGTTAAATGAATGTACGAAATCTTCTGTGAGGCTTAGTGATCCTTATCAATAATTAGTAATTAGAAACCACTCGGATGTCATCTGCATTTGATGCACGCTTGATATTTCTTAGAAAAAAATCTTTTGTAGTACGTAAGCCAGCTTACACTCGAGATTTTATTACACGAGGTTTTACGTCCAAACCAAGGTTAACCAAGGTTTTACGTCCTTGGAGGTGAACTTGACAAGGTAATTCTTTAACTTTCTCATAATTCACAAAAACTTTACTATGAATATTGTCCCGATGGCAAGCTGAATTCGCGCACGCGCAGGTTATTCATTTCGAATTATAATTGTTCAGAGGTTTTATCCAGTCGACCGTTGTTAGGCACGATTCCGAACTGCCACCGAAGATCAAATTATTATTAGTAAACCTAAAAGGGCATAAAGAAATGGATTAAAAAATCAAATCTTTGGTATTTATCCCGAAATTTTAGTACGAATCTTCGAACGTCTTTTACTAAATTTCCGTCGAATCTTTTGATTATATAGAGTCTCTCGAATCCTTCATATAATAATAAGAGTAATAATAACTCTTTAAAAGTTTCTAATTAAAGTGAAAATTTAGAATATCCATTTGCTGAAAACGATTTTATTTATTAAGAAGATGCAAATGAAATTTACTGAAAAAAATACAATTAAACAACTTGAAGCTTGAGATTTATTTCCTCAACATAAATTGACAAAAATATTTCAATATCATAGTTATTTATAGTTTTTGAAAAAAAAATTCTTTTTAGAATGTAAGAGTAGAAGGATAACGAAGGTTTTCAAGACTTCACATAGTTACACACTAAACTTGGAACTCTAAATTCTCTCCAGAAAATTCAATTTGGCACTCAAAGCCACCACGAAGTGATGTTAGTGACCAAAGCTCGACAAATGTTCGACAAGTATTCGAACGGTCCAGGGTTCGAGTTCCAGAGAGAGCACTGCACATTTTTCATGTTGCCTGAAAAATCTAATGACAAAAAAAAATATATAATGACTCCGAATATAATGACTATAGTAACGCCCGAACAAGGTGCAAGATAATCGTCACCACGTTTCGGATTTGGTGATTTGGTCTCGCGATCCCCAGTCGCCCTTTAAAAGTGTGAGTATATAAGGTATTTTCTTCCTCCTTTCCACATAACTTCATAGTGTCACTGGAAGCCCTCTCGACGCGTATTCGAGAGGTCCAGTATTCGACGCCCGGCGAGGCACCCGGCTCCTAGTTCAAAAAGCTGTGGAACTTGAAGGCTAGAGTTGAACTCCAGGCAAGCAGCACCGCCAGTGTTTTCAACAATTTTTTTCTCAAATTTTTGCTATTTACACATTTAATGAATGTAGCTTTATTCAAAACATTCAGTTTCCTGAATGTTTCATTGATTTGTATTTTTTTTTATCTTACATGTAAAATTTATCTCGCGTTCATAACATTGGCTGGCCTGTAGTCATTAAGTTTTCATCCAAAAAGGAGCTTTCTTAAAGTCTTTAGAGCGGACTGAATGAAAAGTCCCTGTGTCATAGTAACAATGAATTAATTCTTCAATTTTCTATTGTCAAGTTTATGTTTATTCAAATAGCGCATATTCAGTACAATGGAAGAGGGTATATTTTTTTACTGAAATTCAAAGACACGCATTGCTCTGTAAGTAAACTATTAATTAATTTTAAGGGTCGCTTAAAAAAAAGGAACAGCCTTTCACATTCTACAAAATATACCAACTATTAATGACTTTGATTTCAATCTAGTTTTCAGAACTTTAAGAAACCTTGTTTCTTTAACTTTGGTTTATTTTGATCTCTTTCTTTCTTCGTCGATAACGATATGGTTGTTGCTTCATTCTTTTTACATCCTTGTACAAAGTAAAAGATGTATTGTAATTGCGAAAAATTGCGGGTATCAAAGGAAATATCCATTTTGATCATTCCCAAATCCATTTGAAGAATTATTTTTTTCGCGTGACGTCTGTACGTACGCACTGAACAAAAAACTCTTTTTGCTAAAAGAGATTGATTGTAAAATAGATTTAAAACGGATTCCCAAAAGTATGTTCTTTCGTGAGTCTGTACATACGTACGCATGTATGTAACTCGAATACTTCAAAAACGATTAGCAGTAGACCGTTGAATTTTTTACGTGGGTTGCTGTAACAACTCGTTTTGCACCTACCTTCTTCATTGCAATCATCAGCACCAAAGGTATAAATTCACCCCCTGCTCGGTTTGAAAGTCCTTGCCTGTCCTTTACTTTCGCAATCGCCAGTCGTAGACAAAAACTTCCAGTTATAAAAGCGTTTTAAATGACAAAAGTAGATATGTTTTGGCAATGCCAAATTTATAAATAATAATTTTCGAAACTCAAAATTAATTTTAATCAAACTAACACAATCTAACTTATAATACTGTCTCCCGGTTCCTATATTATATTTGGAAACCTTTTATACTAGTTATGAAAAAAAATTATAAGAAGTTTGACTTTCGTATTACAGAAATTGACTGTAATACTTAATTTCAAAATTTGCGGTTTTTGATAACACTTCCAACTTGCCTTTAGACATCGGTTATTCAAGTTAGAATAAATCGGGAAAATAAGTTCGAATGAAGTACAAGCAAAATTATGTACAGTTTAATAGGCCGTATAAGGTAGTTATGTGGTGTCCGCGTCCGATGTTTTCATTTAGTTTAATTTTACCTATTTGAATGGCGTATTTTCTGCACCCACGCTAAATGTTTTGGCTTGAAGAAGAAGGATTCCGAATTAACTGCCTCAGGATGCATAGAATTTTTCTATAAAATAAAAGCCAGTCTGAAATTGGTTTACTTCAAAAATTGCATTTGAGAAGGCAGGTGAATCAAATAAGAAAAAAAAACTACTTAGTCAAAAAAAGCAGCTTTAGTTTGACGTAGATTTTGAATAAAATTATCGATTTTGAGGGCGATCAAACACAGATTCCTCTTGCCAAACCAAAGTCCAAAGCTTTTTCAATAAAAGTCATATCTCTTGGAAAATCCCGCATTCAGCAGCAACCCTGAAAAGAATGTGTCCCTTTGTTTTTTTATCCATTTGAATTCGGTCGTTTTGTTGGCCTCAAGAACATTTACGAAGTTTGCGCGATTTATCATTCTACATCGTTCCACCAGCTGTTGGCTTCCCTTTTTTCTTTTTTTCTTTAACATCCTTGCGTCAGCCGCCTCACTCACCCTTCTTTGTTTTATTCACTTCTTAAAGAGGACGTTTTGAAAGATATTTCTTCTGTTTATTTTATCTTTTCCATCATCTCCGCCATCATAACATCAAGTATTATTGTTTTCGATTTAGAATGAATGTCCTTCTGTTCTCATGAGACTATTTGTTTTGCTTCCGATTCCGATTAAAGCTTAGATTATGCAAGTATCGATCATCTGAGCAAATGACTATTCCGACTCATTAAAATGTGTTTATATAAGTGAGGCAAGAATTCCAAGTAATGTCAGGAAATAAGACACAAACGAGGTGGAGTGAGAATTTTACAAAACCTTCCAATCGTATTTTTCGCTAGTATTGTTGTAATCGAGCTTTTGGATCTCTTGTAAGAATTTTATCAATCACCAGTGCTAGATTAAACAACAGACAAATCAGGAAAATGTTAAGGCCCCTAATTCGGAGAAGCCAAGCTTCAATAAATAAATAATAATAAATTTTTAAAAATAGAAATGAATTTGATAAATATTTAATAATATAGAATACATACGTTGTTACTTCTAAATAAGTGTCATCAAAATTATCAATAAATTAATATATCGATTTGGTTGTTATTTCCGCGAGTGCAACATATGATAGAGCTGTATATACATGATAACTCCAAATATGTGCTCAGTACATATATGTTTTCACTCTTTATTGTTCATTTCCTTCCAACTAGAGATTTTAAGGCAACAAATAACAATGTTTTTTGTTTTTTGTTACACTAAACCCAAACGCCTGGCCCAGATGGTATCCACGGACATTTCCTGTGCAATCTCGGTACCTTGGGTAGGGAGAAACTTTTGCACATACTTAACTTGTCTTGGAAAACAGGTAAACTTCCAAGACAATGGAAATCGGCCATCATTATCCCTATACGCAAACCAAACAAGCAAGCCAGTTCTAAAAAGTTATCGACCAATCGCCCTTCCCTGTACCACATGCAAGCTGATTGAAAGTATTATTCTGAGAAGACTAACTCACGACTTATTAACCAATCAATTGCTGCCGCCCGAGAAATTTGCTTTCCGAAGGGGGTCACAGCACTATTGATCAAATTGTATACTTTACACAGCGCGTCAGAGATGCCCAGAATCACAGGCCTACTAGACACACTGTGGCGGCATTCAAAAAGCGTTTGAAAGGGTTTGGAAATATAAGCTCTTAAACAAGTGCTATCAAGATTTTGATATTAGAGGCAGAGCACTGCCCTGGATCTCAAACGTTTTGAATCACCGCAACTTCTGTGTGAAACTACAAGACAGCCTTTCAGGCTTTTTCAAAATGCATCAGGGAATACCCCAAGGCTCTGTACCCCATCCTTTTTTCGTTGTTTATTTCAGGGATAAAAAAAAGCATCTATCCTTGTGAAGTCGCACTTTTTGCTGATGATGTTGTAATGTGGAGCAGTGGTTTCGACATAAATAAACTGGAACTTCAGGTGAATAAAAGTCTGGTAGCAGTTCAAGAGTTTGAAGATGCCCACAAACTTAATTTTAATGCTTCCAAATACTCCAGCTGCCTCTTCACTACAAACAGACATCTTTATAATTATTCTCCTGACATTTCTCTGAATGGAGTGCGCTTGGACTGTAATAAACACCCTTCCTATCTCGGATTCACTTTGGATCCCGAAGTGAACTGCAGAAAGCATATCGAGAAATTGGGCGATAAAGCAAGAAAAAGACTTCGGATCATGAAGTATATCTCGGGTAGAGACTGGGGTTCTGACGCCATTACCTTTAGAATAACCTACATCACCCTAGTCCACCCAGTCCTTGAATACGGTTACCAAATCTATCAATTTTCTTCAACTACTAACTTGAGGGAATTGGAGAGAGTACAGCTCAGTGCGGCGAGAATTATCACTGGCCTTAGAAATAGTTGCTCGAACGACATTGTTTGCTATGAGGCGGACATCCAGTCTTTAGGAATGCGTTTTAAGGTGAATTTCTACAAGTATTTTAACAAGTTGAAGAGTTTTGGTCCTTATAATCGGATCTCAACCTTTATTTCAAATTGGACAAACAATAAACGCCTAAAGCGAGACAGCCCACTTAGTTATGTGTGGAATTCGGATTTTATCAATCTAAATGTTGAAACATCTATACCGTTTAGCCGTTTTGCTCCAGATACTTCTTTTAATCATTTTAATATTCGTGAGGAATTGTCGACTAATATTGTCATGGGCAACCATCACCCGTAACTCATCGGGCAAATGGCTCTTGAAATCATTAATGATATTCCAACCCAGGCCATTGTGATATATACAGATGGAAGTAGATCAGATAAGGGTGCAGCAGGGAGTGTCATTTATTGTAACACCCCTGAAGGAGATATCGGGTGCAGCCTCAGAAACTCTGATCATTGCTCCGTCGTCAGATCGGAACTTATCGCCATCAGCAAAGCACTGGACTATACTCTCTGTTCAAGTAGTGAAATTATATAGATTTTGACAGACAGCAGAAGCTCCATTCAGTACCTTAAAAACTGGCCTAAGATCATGGATAAGACCGGTCAGGATATTGTATCTAAACTTTTCGAGCTTGGATAGCGTAAATCAATATATCTCCAGTGGATACCGTCCCATGTTGGGGTGCATGGTAACGAAACAGCTGACGATCTGACAAGAAAAGATTGTGATCTCCCTACACCCACTTCCACTGATTTATGACCAACGGAAATTCATTCCTACCACAAACATAAAACTAACATGGCATTGAAAATTTCTCCTGTTCACCAATGGTATTTCGCTGAACAACCAGGCCTGTCACTTCTGAATAAAAGATCTAGGCTTATCCAAACAGCCATGGGCAGATTCAGAAGTGGGCATCTTCGATGTATGAAATTCAAAGAGGGAGAAAAGACCTTCCCCTCGTGTGCCTGTTCCCTCCCTGCCTCTCCCGCGCACCTACTGGATTGTATAGGCATCTCCCTGAGACAGCGGTCGGCTGAGCAGGACAACATCAGCGATTTGCTTGTGCGGCAAGGTCTCTTGGACTTGGTGTAGGCTTTCCTGCCACAAAGGGATTTGAAACAACAACAACATTTCCATTTCATGTGGGAAGTAATCTAAGACTTAACGAAAGGTAAGAATACAAACGATTTATTGAAGTTCCACAAAATATTAAATGTGAACTATCAAAAAACTCAGGATTTCAAAAACGGAAAACAAAAGAGAAAAAAACTCAAAACAGAAAGATACATTATTTAAGGAGTTTTTAAAAAAGGGTCCAGACATATTAACATCAATAAATGAAGAAAAGAAAAAGAAAGCTTTTGATTGGTTATCAAATATTTTCTCCCTCCTTCCAGCATGCCCTCGTAGTGTAATGGTAGCACACTCCGCGCGTATTTCGAAAGGTCCAGATTCGAGTTCCGGCTCATTATTTTTTACGTAATAATAAAATAATAAATAAAATAAAATGAATAAAAATAATAAATAAAATAAATAAATAAAAAATCTGAAAGGTTTCAGATTTTAAATTACATCCAAAGGGGCGTTTTTTAGCGTTTTGTGTGTTACATTTATTTATTAAATATCATGTTCTTTGCACTAAAACCATAAAATTCAGTTCTGGAATTAGTTGTCGCAAAATCCTTTTAAAATGAGTATATCTTTAGAATTTCTGATACACAGTTCCGTGCGCTTCAGATAAAAAGTTCCCCCCAAAACCCGCGTAGAGTGTTGCCATTGCTCGCTTTTAAATCATTTGAGTTTGTTTAGCAAAACTTCGTTAAAGTTTTACAAAATATGAAATAGATAATAGAACAAGTTCCAAATTCGGACTTCCAGATGCGCATCTTTGGGTGGAAACGTACGTTATTGAAAATTAGATGGCTCTAGGTACCATTGTTTTATGACATTTAGAGAAATATACACACATTTATGCAGATTCTTCATCATTTAATTTCTTTAAATATATTAAACAAATATATTAAACAGGAAAATCTTACAACTGGGAATGCTTTCAATAACGAATTTTTAAAATTTTCCCAAGTATACGTTTCGGATCCTAGATCCCCCAACAAACTCTTGCCAATATTCTTATACCAACTGAGAGCTTGACCTTTTAAATTCGTCTCTGCGGCTGGTTGACAGGATATAATGTGAAATGTATCTCCAGCTGCTCCAGGAAGGTCATTATGGATCCTCTTCCATCAGAAGTTGCTGTTGTAGTAGCACACTCCGCGCTCTCATAGTTTCCGCGATAAATCCGAATCCCTCCATGGGGTTTGGTTGCATCTGAGGAAACTGAAAGGTAGGACGGGTCAACGATAAACCTTTCCTACCTAGCGGCATGGTTCGTTAAGAACAGCTTCGGGCGCCAAATAAGATGTTTTAGTTATTTAATTCAATGTTCAATCTTAGAACCCCACAAACACTAACAAGCGAATAATCGCTTAAGTGTGAGAACAAACACGTAAAACTTAAGAAGGGTTAACTACCCTTTATTTCTCAGAATAATTACAATCAACTTCTAACTCGGACTATACACAAAGCCTCTACTTGGGCATGAACTTAAATAATTATGAATTTAAACTAAACTAAATTTAACTAAAGCTGTCTGAACGATATAGCCGAAGCTATCAGGTTTCTAAGTAGTTGCTCCCTAAATATTAATTAAATCGGCGAAGCCAAGCAAGGGCCTAAAGTATGGCCGAGCGTAGTAGCTAAGAGAGAACGTAGCCAGAAGGTAACAGCGCGCTAGTCAGGAAAATCAGACTCTCTCTCTCGAAGTCGGCGAAACATCGACTTAAACTCTTACTCATTTGCATTCACTGCGTTTCTGAAATTACATTCTGGTAGGAAATTGTAAGCTGAAATTAGAATAGATAGAAAAGGTGCATAACTTAAAATAACTGTTAATGAAATCGGGATAAACCTTACAACCTGTTGATATACGCTAACTATGACCTGTCCAAATGTATTAGGACTTGGACATAGGAATAGTTAACCACTATCCAAATACATTAATTCTTTGTACAAATCCGTTGCATTGTACAAATGTTATATGATTCATAGGTCCAAATATTTTAATTCTTGGTAAAAACCTGTTGATATAGACAACTATCTCCTTGTCCAAATATATTAGAACTTGGACGTCGGAACAGTCGGCCATTGTCCAAATATCCCGTTGACCAACTATATTAATTCTTCGTATGAACCCGTTGCCATTGTACAAATGTTCCATGATCCAAAGACCCAAACATATTAATTATTGATACAAACGTTTCCTCATTGGCCAAATTTTCCGAAAAATAATATGCATATATATTGCTGCCCTCGTACATCATATATGATACATAAGGGCAGCATGTTTGTATCGGCAAAAGATCACAACAATAAAGTTTGAGCCATAATCAAGGAGACTGTATTAATATCTTCTGGAATTAGTTGGCCAGTTTAAAATGAACAGAGAGACTAAAAGCAAAACCACGAAAAAGTAATTATTTTTGTTTCCGTACAAAATTCAGATAATGCAGAATCTTAATGAAGCTTCAATAATTCTAAGACTGGATTTTGACACAACATTCCTGATGATGGCCAGAGCGATTTAATAGTATCTGGTTTACTGATGCAGCTGATTTTTCACTTGACGGCTATAACAGTCGCCCAGATTATTGACGGTGGGACTTTAGGAAATTACAATTCTTAATAACTGAACTTCTTGAAACAGTTTGGGTTTCAACCTTGCAAAATACTCGCAGTTTCAGAATAATGCCACTTAATTTAGCAAAGAAATCTAGAAATATTAAATAATCATACATAAGGCTTAAAATTAAGAGGTTCATCATCCTTTCTTTTCTTAAGATAAATGAAGCATTCTTTCATTATTCATCATTGGTTCAGCTTTCTGATAGCAACAATGATTTGTAAGGAATGATTGCATTCCTCCATGGATATTGCTGGAGTATATATAGTTAACACGTCCAGGTATGAAGTGAAAGGGCCGTGTTTCGAACCCCTACAAGGGTAAAAGATGATTTTCATGTTGGTTATTTCCAGAAATCTAATAGTCTTAGTATAAGAGTAAACTACTTTTCTAGCTGTCAAACTGCGAGTTGAAATGTTTTTGTAATCTGTTTCGAAACTTTCCTTTATAGTGATTTTATATAAATCGCTATATTTTACATAAGCCTAGTTATCAACAGCAAACGACTCTATCTATCAGTTTATTGAATGTATTTTAGTCTTTGACGGAGATGAATGAAATGAGTGCCCACTCGTTATTAATACTTGTATAAAAATCTCAAAATTATAAAAAATAACAAATGAATTGTAAAGTGCTTTGTAAGATTGTCAGGACTGAGTGTTCTGTGCACACTTTTGGCGAACATGGTCTTAACAGTGTTAAAGTCCTGTTCTTGAACAGGAAGCTGATGCAGCTATGTTCAGTGGAAGCGGTAGGATAACTGCACGCAAGAAGGGTTTAAAATTACCCTTTTATTAAACCACTATTTACAGCCACTTCCCAACTTGGGAGGGATAAAGAAAATAATACCGCACTTGGGTCTAAACTGAACAATCAAATAATTTAAAATAAAGTTAAGTAGAAAATTAAGAAGTCGTTGCTCTCAGAGCTATAAACGCAAAGTTGGCCTCTATGCTAAACTATCAATGGTGCGTAGCAAGATTTAGCTAATACTAACGCACTTAGATTACTTCAATAAGTATTAGAGTAACAGCGCTAAGGCTTAGAGTTTAAATACTAGCTAGTCAGGTGAACGTCGAACAGAGCCGCAGTGATCTGAGACTAAAACTCTCTCACGCTGAGAAGTTCCTTGCTAACCTTAAATGCAAAAACTTGGCTCCACCTCAAATTAGCATAAAGCTGAAACGCGCGCTCATTCTAACGGGAAGTTGAAATAAGAGTTCACAGGAAAGAGAAATTAACATAAAACTTTCTTAGTTTAAACTAAAACCTTACAAGATGACTAAAGCTGTTTTACTTATATGGGATTACTCATAATTTAGTGAAACGTTTTTTAAATTAAAAACAAATAAATTATGCAACCAATACCAAATTTCAGTATACTAAAATAAAGGACCAACTCACCAAGTTCATCTTCATCTATTTCACAGATGTTTAATTGACACAGCAGACATCTGTCGAACAAGTTTTTAATCCATGGCCATGTTATCATGGTTGACAAGCGCCGCATTAAAGGAGATCAGGTTATTAAAATCATGGAGATTAGCAGAGAACGGATGCAAGAGATAAACCCCTAAAACAATAATTCGAGATTAAATCTGAAGACGAGGGTGGCCCCCTTATTAAGGAATCATTTTGTTCTGTAGCCCTATCCACGTGAATATCAATTTTTTATTGAGATGCTGCTCAAAATGTTCTCATTTTATGTGAAAAATTCTGAGTAAGGGTATAAGTATTTCTCCCGCCTTCTTCGCATGCCTTCGTGGTGTAGTGGTGCCTTCGCATGCTCGACGCGTAACTGAGAGGTCCGTGGTTCGATTCCCGGCGAAGGCGTTGCTCATTTTTCATGTCTCCTGCATCGAAATAACCTAATGTCTCTACACTGGCGCCCGAACTAAAAAAGGTGGTGGATGATGATTCTCCACCAACGGGATTTGGCGAGTGGGTCCCCAAAACCCCAGTCGCTCTTTAAAAGGGGGAGTATATAAGATATTTCTCCGGCCTTCTTCGCACGTCTTCGTGGTGTAGTGGTCTGCATGCTCGACGCGTAACCGAGAGCTCCGTGGTTCGATTCCCGGCCAAGGCGTTGCTCATTTTTCATGTCTCCTGCATCGAAATAACCTAATGTCTCTACAAGGTATCCTTGATAATGGTCTGTGTGGCACTGAGCTCGCAACTATCTTAATGAAAGAAGTAATGTTTTCATTCAGCTTTGACATCACTAATTTTTCTGACCGTTTAAGTAATACCTCAATGAGTTAAAAAAAAAAAACCTCAGAAATTTTCCAGAACTTTTCATGAACTTTTGAATAACGCTATGTGTTGCGAGATGTGTAATATAGAAGTTGTAATTTTTCAATCATTTTTAGCGCAATAGAAGTTTTCCAAAGCTTTAAATTCAGAGTGTCTCTAAATTCCACCTAAGCGTTTCTGTGAAACCAAATCTTCCAGTAATTTGATTTGCTTTAAGCAGTCTTTTCATTCATAGTATTTCCAGTTACATTAATTCTTCGACTATATATCTTTAAAACGGAGAGAGGGTTATCTGCTCTTGTCATTTATTATTGCTATTAAAAATTGCGGATATCAAGGAGATGTTGCAAAAGGCATTTGTCGCAACAGCTGTTAATTGTGGGAAGTTTGAAGAGTTCGTCTTTAGCCAAATTGGTAAGAATTTTCTTAATTAAAAAACAGTACTTGATGAATCATAAAATGTAAAGACCAATCTCTAGCAAAAATGAAGCTTAGTTAAAAAAATAATAATAAATGATCCCATAAGAGGAATATATATAAAGGGGGTGAAACTTCCAATCCTACAACTCAGAAGACTGGCAAAGAAACGATGGAAGTTGCTTTAAATAAACCTCCAAATGAGACAGCGGAATTGGGAGGGAAAAAAATCTCTTCCAAAGGTAAGTGGACCTCATCCTGGTAAGGAGGGAGGAATTGCAAGCGGTTCACTTTCACTCTTTTCCGACTTGTATCCTTTTTTATTTTTTAATAACCTCACTTCCCACGGGCTCGAAAACCCGAGTGACATTTATCGGCGACATATTTTGCCCCATCCGCACCCCTCTCGGGGGTGTCTTCCTCCTTTCTGTTTGCTAAGGGGGAGAAACTTGAGTCACGAAGCTTCCGTTGAACTTCTAATTATAACTTGCGCGAAAAGAACGATCTCACCTAATGGGATATGGTGTCGCCATCTAGTGGGGGTCAGGATGAACTTCGACCCCATACAACTCGGTCATCGTTTTTCTGTCAGTTTCAACTTTTAACTCCATTTCTTTCCTCTTTTTTTGCTTGTTATTTTTCTAAGTATTATTATTTCTATTTTCAGAAAGCTACTGTTGCTCTTTGAAACTGATCTTATTTTTAGATAGGCTTATCTGATTCTGAAATAGATTTTGATATATTTGTTATCAACTCTTCTACATGGTCCATTTGTAAGGAATTCTCCAACTTTGACACGGCAAGAAATATTTCTTTTCAAACGATTTAGTAATAAACGAATGATTTAAAAGCGATGTGCGACGCCTGTTTGCACCCAGCCTGAATTTCACTTACATCGATCGAATAGATGGACCTTCAATAGACGGCATGCCTTCATAACGATACTATGGGGCCTATAAGTAGAAATTTGCAAACATGCAGAGAAACTTTACCACTCTACCAATAAGTCTATATTATTTAAAATGTAAATTACTCTACCAATAATTCTATGTTTGTAACCAATAATTCTATGTTATTTAAAATGGCTGTTGTATCATAAAAATCGTAGTCTCCTAGTTTGTTCATAAAAGTTAGAACTATAGCTTTTGCAGTTCCTGTAAACTTTTACCACAGAATCTCGTAGTCAGTTATATCGATATTTAGATCCCGATTAAAGGACAATGTTTCTAATACACGACGAGCATTCCGAATAATTCCTTTCACTTTGTTTTACATTATTTGAAATAGAAATATACTCGTTCTAGCAACAGTTGCTCATATAGGAGAAGAATACAAAAAAAGAAAAATTGTCAGATCATCTGTAGGTGGATTACTCTCTTAATTCCAGCGCTTCTGTTCATTATTCCATTCGATTATGTCCTAATAGCCTTGTCTCTAATTATAAGTAATAGGTTTCCTGAAATTAACTTTTCAGAAAGAATAATATCTGGGTATTTTACTAGCGTGCGTTTTCTTAATATTGTATTATTTAAAATAATGTATAAATATTCTAGCAGGTAAAATATTCTTTCCGACGAAAAACAATTCTTTTTATAGGGGTTGACTTCAATTTTCCAAATGTTAAGACATGGATTTTCGTGCCAAATATCACACAGTTTATATGAGTTTGATAACCCAGGTTAAAGATTTTGAGCCGAGAATTCAGTGCAGTTATATATAACAGTTTGAAATACGGTAATAAAAATTTTGCGATCCCTTTCCATCATGGAAATCCCCATTCAAACATATAGCTTTAGAATAAAGGCTATCAGGTCGAACATTAAAAAAAGAAATACTTTTTATAGTTTAACATTAATTAAACGGCACCTAAATCGTTGTAAAATGTGTATACACCCCGTGTACATTACAAACACTAAACTTATATTCCTCAGTTACACCTCAGTATTTACGTATTAGCACCAAAAGTGCTTTAATTTCAAACCTCACTACTTTTCTGTCAGTATTCTTTTTCAAATGTTGCCACCAAAGCCATACATTATTTTTAAAGAAATAATATAGCAATTATAAAAAAAAATATCGTTTTGCGATATTTTTTTTCTTTCTGCTTTCTACGTCGACTGGAATTCTAAAGATATCCGTCCATAAACTATGCCAGTCGGAACAAAAGGCTCCTGCTGGAATTGCTGACTTATCCCTAACGAATGCAGAAGCCACTTTTCAACCATTACGATAATACTGTAAAAGCGATGAGCAAAAATATGCAGTGACTAGGAATAAATGATGAAAATGTTATTAAATATATTCGATATGTAATATATTCTACTTCTCTGCATCAGTTTGTTTCCATTTGGCTTAGCCTAAGATACATAATTTTTCTTTTAAATTTAATCTGCCTATCATTGATTAACAAAAAACAATAAACATAGTTCTTTATCTCTTTCATTAAATACCAGCTGAACCTATGAAATCATATAAGCTATATTTATTGAGCGTATATATATTTTCTTCTTTTTTATAGTAAATATTTTAGGCGGCTGGCAGAGCCAAAAGCTAGTTTTTTGAAATATGTAAGGAGCAACGAAAGTGATTCAATGCACAAGTGGGATTCGAGAATAATAGCCCTTTTGGGTTAAAATATGCCTTAGAATACTTAAAACTATATTGAGGATTCTAAAGATATGCTGTTCGTAAAAAAACTATGGGATTTTGCTGTTGAATTTTATGTGACATAAGGGCAAAGAAAGTGGTATTTAATAAGAGAATTAAAAAAAATGCTCAGCAGGAGTAAGTTTAAGAAGAAATAGATGAATTGCGAACTCAACAAGATCATGGAAAACCTCAACAATCCCTCTGGTTCGACGTTAAAATTCGAAACTTTAAATTTTTTGTTTCCTTCTTATGCTGCTTATTTATGTTAAATGAAAAAAAATGAATTAATTCATAAAAATCAAATCATGGGGGAAAATAACTTTAACAGTAAGTGTATAAGCTATTTCCTCCTTTCTTTTGGCGTGCTTTCGTGGTGTAACTGGAAGCATGCTCGACGCGCATATGAGAGGTTCCGGGTTCAATCTCGGCGATGACATTGCACATTTTTTCCCGTCCTCAGCATAAAATAAACCTAATGACTCTATAAATGTATTATGCAAGATATGGTTGTTGGGAAATTATCCTTGTTTCAAAGCCCGTTTTTTTTTAAATACATTTGCACTGAGTAAAACGGGCTTCCGTTTATGCCAAATATATTACAAAAGCACTTGGTAAATACATTTCCTATGCAATCTGTTAGATGAAATATGCAGATAATACTGTTAACAAGTAAGTGCTATGAAAAAATACTTGAATCATATGACATATAACAAAATCTCAGTCATGTTACAAAAATACCTTTTTTTACATATTACCTGAAAGTTGGAAGAATCTTAATCTAATTCTAAAAGTCTTTTAATCTTCCGAGTCAACGACATAAGAATAAGAAAATAAGAAGAAGAAAAAAGAAAGAAAAGTGTGCCTATATCAATATAGTCTACCTATATATTTATTAGAAAAATAAAGAACATGTAAAAGATTAAATTAGCAACGCAAATTTCCCTTCTCAATTCTAAAAATAGTAATCTCTCTCTGCACTTCGTAATTTCTAGATTAATCCATGTCATATGACTCTTACATATTTCTGATGATGTAAATGGAACTAAAACTCAAGCAGCCAATAATAAGTATAACAGAAGTATTAACTATCCAATCAAAATGCATTGAGACCAAAGCTAACTAAGTCTGAATTAAGATTTCATCCTGAACATAACGCACTTGCTTTCACCGCTTTGGTCTATCTGCTCTTTCTATCTTACTGCAATTTTTTCTAAAACGTAAGCTTTTTTGGAATAGACACATTTTATGTGCTAACTTGATTGCGGCCACAACCAGCTGAAATAAAAAATGAAGATTTAACCTGCCTTCGCCTCCAATTTCCTATTCATTATGGATCAACACTTCTTCGCCATCAAAATTCCTGCTGGTCATTACTTCTGAGTTTGTTTTTATTATTTCGTGTATATATATAAATATTAGAAACTGCATGTTATATAAGTCCATATACAAAATTTAAACGTTTTACGGCTACTCATTCTTGAGTTATGGGAGTTACATACATACGTACGGACGGACGGACGGACAGGTGTCAAAGGAAAAAAAATCTCTTCTGAATGCATTTTTAATCCATTTACAATCCTTTTTGGCAAAAGCAATTTTTTATTCTTCCTATACGTAGAGATTTCACTCAAAAACATCGTTCAAATGTTTTAAGAAAAATGTTGTTTAAATGTTAAGAAGATATAAATGAAATTTAATTAAACATGTATACATATTCGAATCTTTTTTAATTTGGAAGTTTTTTCTCTCAAATCATTAGACAAAATATATTTGAGTAACAGCTCAAATTAACAGCTTTGAGTAACAGCTTAGATTTCTCAGAAACATTTTAAATAAAAATAAATAAATGTTCAGGAGAGAGCGTTATTTCAAGTTTTTTCTAGCTATACGCAAAAATTTGAATGCTATGCCTTAAATTTTCATTTTAAGCTGAAGACAGCAAGGAGAGGATGTTGGCGATCCAGATGCACTAAAATTGCAACAACTGCATTTTGTGTTCTTGCTTTAGTGAATGCTTCTATTGGCTGTCATTTGAGCTCTCTAAAGCCTTGAAATAAAATTTTTTAGTTTAGAAAGATTTAGGTTCTTAGTTATCAAAAGATTTCAATGATGAAAAAGCTCAGAAATATCTGAACCCGAATCTTTTAAAAAATTCATGGGTTCGAGAATTATAATGTCTCAATGCAAGTACGCCGATCAGGGCGGCAAAAACCCTCTAACCGACAAAGCTGTATATATACGGCCTAAAATATTTTTTGTGATGTTTATAAGAGCGTATATATACGTGCGTCTTGAAATATGTCCCCAAAACTAAGACAATATGTATTAAAAGCTCATAAATACAAGTACTAGAAATATTTTGGCATTAAAATCAAGAAAGCTCTTTCTCATGGCAGTTTTAGGAAATTTATGCTTTCTTAGGGAAACCCCGTGCCGGATTAAAATAGGTGTTCTGATCGGTATAGTATTAGCACTGCCAGTTGCCATATCGTTGGGCTGGGATTCGAATTCCGAAGAAGTCTCAGATGTTTGTAAATGTATAGCTGCTTTGTACAGCATGGAGGCTCTTAGAGTCTATGGAGGACCTAAATTCCTCTCGAGTTATTTGACAGTAGGGAAACAACTTAGGAAGACTCTTGGATACGTCTCCCGGTGGATTCTCTGTCAAAATTGGGTCGGAAATGAGCAAAGTTGTGCTGGCACTTATAAGGTATCCAAGGACAATGTCAACGGCAGTTACAAATCTGCATTCCTAGTTACAATAAAAACCATGGATTTGTTCTGATGTAACTGTTAAGGAAGGGTGATCACGACAACAACAATAATATAAAGGGCTACAAATCGGATCCCATCAGCACCAGAGAAGGAGCCGTATTTTGAACATATGACTTGAATTTAAGATTTTATTCCAGTTTTTTGTTTATGTTTCAGGTATCGTACTCTTCAAAGCTCAGTTTTTGAACGAGATCTCCTTTGGATGTTTGGCTGAATTAAAGCCAGGAATTTCTTCACTGAAGACGAAAAATTTCATTCGGATGACTAACTGGTCTATGAATTTGAAAAAACTTCTGCACAGACTTTGTTATACATATTGAGAAAATGGATTACATTCACCTCATTCAAGAGAATGAAGGTGGATAAACAACATATGAAAGATAAGTACATGTATTAAGACAGAATTGTAAGCATTTATACTATTGAAAGTTTTGAGAGATAGAGAAATGTCAGTAACGATAAGAAAGATAGTAATCAATCACAAGACAAGGAGAATAGATTGAGTCGGATGATACTTGCCCACTAGGGGCAGAGTAGTTGAGAACGCTTAATCAGTAGTTCGATTTGGATACAAAATCCAGCGAACAGTTTGGTTCTTTGGGTGCTTTAGTGATTTTTCTCAAGTGTGTAGTAAACATGAGCCAGTTTCCCTCAGAAAGTCTTCCACAAAGTCATTCCTTCCCTCAGGCAGATAACCGTCATGTGCTTTTCCATATTCAAATTACCATTTTCTTTAATATTTTCTGAATAAAGTTTTATTATTATTCTCTTCTTTGTACGAAGTAAAGGAAGTATTGTAATGGCGAAAAATTCTGGGTATCATGTTTCAACGAAAATATCCATTTTGGCCGCTCTCGAATTTGTTTGAATGATGCTTTTGCATGATATCACTACGCACAGACAGAATAAAGGAATCTGTTTTTCAAAATGGATTCAGAAGAGGGTTTTTTGCGACGTCCGTACGTACGTATTATCTAGCATAAATCAAAAACGAATAGCCTCAGAACGTTGAAATTTTGTATATGGGACTGCTCTAAAGTGCAGTTGTGTACCAGCTTTTTTGGTTGCAATCCTCCCCACCAAAGATATGCACTATACCGACTCTGTTACACCGACTGTGAGCTCAGTTCTTTTATTCTTATATGTTGGTAGATTCTGCATGTTTTGCTTTAAAAGTGATTGAGTTATGTTTTTCTTGTGTTCCGGTTAAAGGTTTTGTGTCTTTTAATTAATCTGCATGCAACAGTTACAGAATTATCCCCAATTTTAAATTTTAAGTGGAGCTAAGCCTCATGAAGACGTCATTTGTTTACATTTGAAACTCCTAGTGGTACATTGAATTAAGTTAGTTTTTGCACTGATTTCACTGTCCTTTCTCCCAGCGGGACTAAACGTTAACTTTCTGTTTTGTGCACGGAAAAATCTTCCGATGGCCGAATTGATTTTTTGGGGTACAAACTCATTTTAATTATAAAAATTACCTTTTTTAATTGCTCATAACTGTATTTTGTGTTTTAGGTTTTTCTGTATTTGACAATTTTTAATAAAGATATTTTTGAGTTTTTACGTATTTTTGCCTTGTCGCAAATCGATAACTGAATTAATTGAATGCGGAAATTCGAGGAAATAAATTTAAATGGAATACAACAGAAAATCTGTATAATTTAAACAGACAAGGAAGTCATGTGTTGTCTACATCAGATATTTTTCCAAGGATTAAAGCAGCTTGGGCTCTGGTGTTATCATGACGAAAGTTAACTCCTTTGCAATTGACGAGAGCTGACTCCTTGCAAGACAATGATATTCTCTCAAATTTTTCATTTATTGGCATTAGATGTCAGCGTTTGTCGATTAGTAGGACATGAGAACCTGTGAGTAAATTATACTAGCGTAAATTCATACACGAAATTTTTGGTGTTGTAATCGTGCTTCGAAAGCCAATGGCACAAGCTCTGCAATTCAAGGCTGAGACTTGTCGAGCAGCCTTTCGGCACTTGCTGTATTACGGCACAGTATTTATTTCTCAATTTGTGTTACAGCTGCTAAATTGTAATTATATATACAATAACTGAAAATTTTAATTTACCTCTTACTGCATATTTTACAAGTAATCTGGCATATGTCATTAAACTTTCATTCAATTATTATCAGAAATTATCGCAGTTACTAATCTCCTCATTTTTTATTTCGATCCATAGTTATATTCTTACAATTGCGTCATGCAGAAATGTGTGTATAACTGTGCTGTGCATTATTTTTTCATTATGAGTGCTTCGCATGTTGAGTCTAGCTTTCTACTGTTGGACGGAAAATAAAAGTTGATGCAAAACAGCACTTGTTCAATACACATGTAAAAGGAAGTTGATCAGCAGCCATTTCATCAGTTTTGGATAGCAAATAAGAGGAAATCTTTTAAATGAAAATGGTTTTCCAGTCTAGGGTAGTAAAATTTATAACTTGAGTAATCTACAAATAAATTATGAGCACTATATCAAAATTCTTTGATCTCGAATAGTAAGTTCCGTACACTCAGAATTTGAAAAGATTGTAAAATTGATCACAGTTTTAAAGTAAATGGTGAGATGTGTGTCATTCCTTTTACGAAGGTGTAAAGAAAAATAAAACATAGCTTGACTTACACACTTCGATTGCTATGAAAACCTTTTCCTCTTCTTTCATATAAATACTATTGCGTTCTACGGGTTAGTGGATTTGGAGCAATTGACGATAACATATAATGGAGAATTAAAACATAATTTATTCGCCAGTATTACACAGGACAGTTCCAAAGACTCGTTACAGTGGGAGAAAAACTACGATAAATACCCTGAAACAATCAGCAACACAGCCTTCGAGACTATCACGGTGAAGACAGCTTCCCTGCAAAGCGCTAAAGGACAATTCCCGACTCGGTCAATCGCTCTCAAGCTAATCCTCAAGACACTAATACACAACCGAAATCAAGATACTCTTCTACTCCATGTACCGCGTACAGGCAGTGTATGTATATAGCTTTATTCTACCTTCGAGAACATGTGGAAGGAAAACCGCCAAGAACGCGTTCTAGAATGTTCTCGCTCCGTTTGTCGCATATCGCCAATTTTTCACCAAATATTGCCAAATGGACGATTTCAAACTAAATCTGGCAACCCTGCCTTTCCCTGCCACTTTCTGGCAACCCTAACTCCGCTTTGCAGGGAAGCTGTCTTACCGCAACTTGGGCATTTCAGAACAATATGCTCGTTTTTGCATCTACATATGCACGTGGTAGGCACTGATTTTTTGTGTTGCAGTTTCTTTGCGAAGTTAAGATAAATAGAAATTTTATTCATTTTGACTCTAAACTACATCCAAATAAAAAAATGGAAAAACAAAAGAATAGGCTTAAGAAATATCCTTAATTATTAATTTTGCCTATATTATGGCGCAGCTTTTCGGTGGGGGAAAGGTAGGGTGCTCGTCCAAGTGCGCAGAATTAAAGACTCATTATCAAGCAGCTAAGATTGATTCAGAATACCCGACGTATTGATTTACGTGTTGAGAATAATCGCCCTATTGATTTAAAACGTTTTTTTTTTCTCAGAATTGCATGCACTTAAAAAAAAATAAGGAAACAGTTAAATACGTTCGAGTAAATAGATAATTATCAGCTATATAAAAATTATGCAAAATATGCAATAAATATACACAAGAGTACCTTAAAAATGTACTGCGTAAAGTTTAGATATCTTCTTGACAATCATAAATCAAAATGTATCTAAACTTTAGATGGAATGGCAGCGACTTATTGCTGAAGCAACAACTGAAACTTTAGAAGGGTGTAAAAGATCTTTTATTTAAAAGTAAAGAGGAACAGAAGGCCTATTTTGTACTTACAAATCAGCAACCACTCATGGCGAGATATCTTAAAGTACAGTAAATTCAAATGTAAAATTTAAATTCAAATAAACTAGTAGCCGATGGCTACACAGATCAATTAACTCGAAGTTGACTCAAAATCTAACCGGTGTGGATATCAATTATCGGCAATTACAATCGGCAAGGCCGAAGACTGCAAATTTTATCTTACCCAGCGATCCTAATAATGTGGCCTCGAAAGGCAGAACACGCTGTGCCTTACAATCTACAAACCTCAACTTAAATATGCGCGAACTAAATTTGCATTCTGGCGAGAAAACGGAAGAGAGAAGTGAAAGTAAAGCTCCAAAATAAAATAACTAGTTAATTAACATAAAGGAACTTTACAACTTAATGCATAAATAAATAAAAAAGTGAATGAAAACAAATACGTAGCAATATAAAATTAGATAAATAATATTGCACGATAAAAAAAAATAAATGAAAATATTTGCATTAAATTCACATGAAAACATATGTTAGCAAATCTAACTCAAGAACACATTATTTTCCAGTAGAAGGCTTGCCGTCAGTGGGACCGAGGCTTTTATATGTTCCCCGGGAGAGTCAGATCAGAGGGAGTGTAATGGTATCTGACTTCTTAGGTCTGGAATTCAGGAGCTTTCTAATGTGACTTATCTCATTTGTCTGTCAATAACATCAGAGCAAGTCCACGAAATTCATCGTGGCAAGAAGAGTAAGATTGTGCCTGTCGTTGGCAAGAGTCTTGGGTATCATACAAGGCTCAGTAAGAGTTCGCGCAATTCCACTCCCAATTTTGATGGAAAGCACCCCGTAATGCCACTGAGGAGGCTTCCGACCAAAGGCGCAAACCGGACGGAATAATGGATGTTCAGTGGAAAATCTACTAACCAATAGTCTCCACCGCCAAGGGAGGCAGAGTCGAGAGATGAATATATACTTAATCATTGATCATTGTTGCGCAGTTAGAGAAAGAAACTAAGACATCTTGCATACAATGCATCGACTAATTCATTTTAGAAGTTGTACTTAATTTAAAAGAGTTAAATCGAAGTAAAAGAATGGTGAGGTTATCACTGATGACAATTTATAATCAGAATTGAGTCGGGTATAATAAAGAAAATGCCGGTTAATATGATGCCAGTAAATTCTAATTCAAAGTTTACAAGTCGCTACTATTCTTACGATTAGTCGTTTTACTATGTTCACAATTCACTACAAACATTACATATTTACTTAGACTCAGCAGTCTCCCTTGCTTCCCCCCAGTCATTATCAGATCATTTTTTCATTCAGTTACTTATCAAATTAAATTAGTTTAATTGAGCTTTCAGATTTTTAGGATGATACCAATCAGTTTTCGCCTTGACCTCATAATGTTATTTGGAATTTTTCTATAGTGCACTTGAAGGAGCTTAATGAACTGTAGAGAGACTTATCTCTGAGTTCACATATATAATAGCAAAGTCCAGAGAAGGGTAAAAATTTCCTTTTATTAACTCAAAGAAATCATAGCAGATGGACCCTCCTCGGGCTTATGGGAAAGCCTCCACTCGGGCTTTTAACTCAAGGTAAGAAAATAAGAAGCTAACCTAGTACTAAATTAAACAGACTTAGCCAAAACTAGATACAAATACCTAACGTAGTTGGCTCTCGCCTTAACCTAGCCGGCGATTATCAGCAGGACGTACAATACGGCCGAGCGTAGTAGATTTAAGAACGAAGTAGCCAGGCGGAAAACGCGCGTCACTAAGGACTCCTAAGCTCTCTGTCTCAAAGTAAGCTGAACGTTCCTTAAGCATTCCTTCTAACTCATTGCATACAGCGCTGTACTAAAAACTCATTCCGGTAGGGAACAGTAAGTGGGAAACGAGAACAGACAGTAAAGCATGTTTAAACTTAAGATAACTGTTAGAAACTTAATCTCTACAATTTTTCTAGTTATTGAGTCCCATGCAATTTTGATAGATAAAGGCTTTGTGGTTAGCTACATGACATGCATGCGAAAAACAATACGCTTTAACAGAATACAGTACATCTACTATATACCATACATGCTCATACCGTTGCAATGTACGTTCAATGCGAGCTTCTGGTTAACAATAGGCATTAAAAGACAGAACACGTACAATATTCTAAGTATTTGCAATTCGCAATATGCATGCAATATACGTATACAATATGCAGTTAAATTGCTATTGAGGCATAAAACCTATACAATGTACATTATTACTAAAAAATAAAACACTTATTATATATTTAATTGGAAAAACAGATTTACTTTAGGTATGTTTTCAGAACTGTTTATACTTCTCTGGATTGTTGATTAACATAATATCTTAAATAGTTAACGTCAGAAAAAATGCATATTGACGAAAATTTTGCATGTGCTTATAAAGTACCTTCGGGGTGCAGTGGTCAGCACGCTCGACGCGTACCCGAGAGGCCCGTGGTTCAATTCCCGGCGAAGGCGCCGTTCATTTTTCTCATCTCCTTCGAAATAACCTAATGTCTCTACATGCTTTTCTTGAATTGCTGAAGATCCTTTTATTATTAATGCAAGAAGTAAAGCACGAAAATGTTTTTTAATTTTCAAAAAATAAAAACGATATCGCTAGGAAGAACCAAAAAAGAAGCTTACTGTTTAAGATATAATTGAGATGAAGTCCATGTTTTTCATCCATAATTATTTTATCATATTTTTACATTCAGCGGTTTTAATCAAGTATATATTGTATACATAACAAGAAATTGGTATTTGGATATTAACCGCTAATACAAACTTCACCTGGAGCCGAAGAAAAGTGATAGTTCGTCAGTAAATGTCTGTCTTCCTGTTACAGCTACGACTTTTATCTTCTTCGTTTTGCTTGGACTTTAAAACTGAACTGTCGATCGATAGTTCGATATTGATTTTGAAGCTCAGCGTTTTCCTGATGTTTTCCATCGTAAATAAGAACACATTTCTCTTAGCATGTCGTCCACGAAGGCATAGCTCAGCGTGAGGCCTCTAATGCTGTCATTAAACAATATGGCGAAGTGTTAAATAACACTGAAAAAATAATTGATAAATTTGGTAAAAAGAATATAGAGTCTTTGGGTTTTCTTCTGTAGCATGCAACGTAGACTCTGTGTAGAAGACGAAGTAGCGAATTCCAGCTATGTTTTGAAGAATAAATACTTCAGAAAAAAGCCTTTTTATTTAAACTTAATTAAAACAGCTCATGCACTTCGTGCTGACAAATCGCCACCATTGGTGGCTAACATAAATTGAACAGAAAATAGTAACAAATCACTAACTAGTGAATGACACAAATCACTAACAAAATAAGATATCTAACGACTGGCTCCTTTAACTCGACTAACGCTAAAGCAGATGAATACAGCAAAGCTGAGCCTAGAAATATCAGTATAAATCTGACGAGTATCTAACACCGGCTAGAGAGCTAACTTCAACTACGCAGCGTAAACTCGGAACTAAGTCCGCTACTACTCTTTACTAACTCTTGAAACGCATCTTAAATACTGCTTCTGAAACACCTTTAGATTAGCATATACGTCATAACAAATTTACATTCCGGCAGGAAACTGAAATCAGGAGGGGAAGGAAAGGAAAACTAAAAATAATTGGTTAGAATACAAAATAAATCCTTACAAGAAGTTTAAGAAAAAGCGTATTGAATCTTCTCCTTAATTGTTTAATTTACTAATAAATTATTTCAATTTTAAAATATTCCATAAAATGTTTTAGAAATTTGATGCTTTACTCTTCTTTTCCATACAAAATTTAATTTTTTCACATAGTTTTAATCCTTATGTATTTTAATCTTGATGTGCAGTTGAAACTATATAAGAATATTTAGAAATAAAAATGTTAAATCAAATTTTTATTAAACTATCACTAATATTAAATAATTTTATGCATTTAATTATTTATTTCGCTTCAGAAGTATTTGCGTTTCAAGCATTATAGGAACTTAAATACTTTCTTACAGGCATCATAAATTTCACTGCCAGACACCCCCAGCTGGTTTAATGTTAGTTATGACTGATTTATCATAAGTTTCTGCCTTTAGATTTTCTCTTTAATATTCAAAAGCGGGAGTAAAATTAATCCTAAATTTTGCTAAATCTAAAATCCAAAATATTTTAAATATCTCGAAACCTTTGCATAAATGTAAAAATAAGGAAACAACTTTTACTTAATATTAAAATTTTTAATTAGAGAAAAATCTGAAATCTACGTTTAATGAAAAATGCATTTAAAATGATTTAAGACTTAGTTACAAACTTCATCTATTAAATATTATTTGCATATTATTGATATTTGTTGTTTTAAACACTATATCTCTAAATTTGGTGTCTGGAATTTGATTTCAAATGTTTCTTAGAAAATATTTAAAGTAAAATATATCCCTCATTTTTTTAATATTATATGAAGGATTCGATCCATATAAATGGATGCAAGCATAAACTTTGCCAAGTAAACGTTTAAGAGCGTACAATTCTTCTTCAATATGTTCCACATCAAATGGAAGAGAAACACGCCAGTACAAAATTTTAAATTAAGTAACAATGCAGTCTTACCTTTCGTCGATTTTAAATAAAGGTCTATAGATTTCGATGGAAATGGACAAGTCCCTCTTCTTCAGAAACAAAAAGGTTTTGCTTCAGAAACAAAAGTTTCATTCAAAATTTGCATTAAATTAAGGTTTCTTTTTTGCTAACTTTTAAGCGTTCTACGTATTTTTCTAGCTATATGAAACTTTTAACATATTTTCGATTGTTTATGATAATTAATATTAATAAATATATAAAATCCCTTTTAAATAGCACAATTAATAATTATAATTTTTAAGCTGTTGTTTTATTTTTTATGTAGGCTTTAGGTGTCCAAATAAAATTATTGTTCAGGGGAATCGCACTACCTAGGAAGTCTGAGCAGCCCTGTCTTATCCATAGCATTTATTAATAATATAATACAACGCGGTCGTATATCCACAGAAGTGCAGCAGAAATGGTGCAAGAACTCGGTTAGAATATCTTTTCAATGAACATCATTATTAAAATTTTAATACTTCTTTAAAATATCCAAAACTTAATAATTCCTTAGTTTTAGAAGGACTTAACGAAAAAGCGTTTCATCCTTTCTTTCTTAAATCTTAAGGCAATTAAAAACTTTTAGGGAACAAAAAATAAAAAAAAAAAAAAAACAGGTGCAGTTTTAGCCCTTAAATTCTCTCTTGCTATTGGCTGGTCAAACAACCCTCCCGGGACAGCAACCACTGTGATTGGCTTTTCCTATCCCTCCATTCCAGAGCAGAAAAATCCCGCCGTATTTCGCTTTCAACCGCAATAAAATGTTACACTCAAGCATAACTTGAAGCAGTGAATGTCTGTTGATAGATATTTCTTTGTACTCTTCTTCCTGAGTAATGAATTTCGTACTATTGTAGTTCACTGAGTAAGAACTCTGGCATACTGTATTCGAATACAAGAATCTCAGAGCGTAGTTTCATACACGAAGTAATCACTAAAATGTTATAAATAATTAAAGTTTCTTAAATCTGGGAAAACGAATGAACGTCATAAGCAGCAATGTACTGCAGCATTTAAAATACAGCTTCTTTTAAAATACTGCGAGAAGAAAAAAAGTTATTTTATTCTGCGAAATTAAAGCATTTTCTTTTTTGAAACATGGGAAATTGATTTAAGTATAAAGTATGCTTTACAGATGAGAGATGATGAAGTTTTCTCTATACATATACTAAGAAAATTTGTACAGTGCTTTTCACGATCTGGCAGAAAAATTTTAACTAATTTAGTTGCGGAAAAAGATTAAAAGAAATTATACGAAATTTGGATATACATCGTTTGGGTGGAAAACAAACATGCGTGAGTTACGTGTTGATTTCCTTCGAGTTCTTTCTAGCATTACAGTACTACTTAGCATTCTATAAGCTTGTGATACATTCTATGAACTTGTTATAAAAGTCAATTTGGATTGGAATAAATCTGGAATCATCAATGAAAGTGTTGCCTCAAGAATCTGACAACGAAAACAGTATCGGTGCCCACATGTCTCCTGAGGATTCCATGGCTACGGACTCTTCGTCTGACATCTCCGAGAACCGTCGACTTGGATCTGAAATCCAAGTGGGCAGTCCAATCGGCATCCCCTTCGTCGGATCCTTGTGTTACCTGCCTTATGAACAGACTGGAGAGTTATTAGCTTTCTCGATGGGTAATCAGCAGAACTTTAATCCTAGAAGAAAAAAGTCTTCCAGGTCTAGGTAAGCCTATCCATTTTCTGTATGATTCATAATTCCCCAAATCCTCTTAGTTCTATAATTCGCATCAAATTCGTTAAATTTACTTTCTTAATTATTTTATAAGAGAAGCTTTTATGGTTGGTAATACAATCTTTTGTTCTATTTGGTAACCACTCTGAAACCTCCAATTTCTATAGAAAGTTTTAAGGTGGTCTTATTTCATGTTTAACTGTGCAAGATCGTGAAGAATCGCTTCTGGGAAAAACATACCTGTTGCTGTTCAGACACGGACATAAGATTATTATAAAAATTTAAGCACTGTTTGGAGGATTAACTTTTTGTAAACTCTATGTGCCTTTTCGTACTTCCTGTTAGAATAATGAGATTTATTGCTGTTCTAAATCGAATGTAGCTGACCGCATCATCAGGAGAGAAATTCTGATGACGCCTAGCCCTGTACTTTCTTTTAAAGGAAATTGCCTGCGATCATATACAAATAACCTAAAAATTTGCTAAAAATGCAAGGCAATTTAAAAATGCTTTTTATAGTGCAGAAAACAATTTAATATGAATTTTTCATGTCTGTACCGAATTCAAAGCAACTGACAACTGACCCAGTTTGAAAATGAAGAGTTCTTTTGGGCAAATAAACCTAAATATTAAGTAATAAATACAGATTCAGTCACTGATAAAAAGACTAAAATAGATGATATATTTTGAAAGGAAAATTTATACACAGTTTACACATTATAGCCTCGCACTGAAAACTTTCCCGCGCATAACCATATATCGTGAATCCATTCATGTTGTGTTATACTTTTTTATTTGATATTCAACATTTTCAATCAAGTTTTTCGAATCAACCATACTTAAATTGTAAGGTTTATCCTAATTTTGTAACAGTTATTTTATGCACCTATCCTATCTCTTCTAGCTTACAATTTCCTACCAGAATGTATTTTCAGAAATGTGTTTAATGCAAATGAGTAAAAGTGGTATTTAAGTCGATGCTTCACTGACTTCGTTAGAGAGCCGGAGTTTCTGACTAGCGCGTGTTTGCCTTTGGCTACTTCTCTCTCTAAGCTATTACTACGCTCGGCCGTATTTCAGATCCTTGATAGTTTCGCCCATTGAGATGGAGGGGCGAGCTACTTAGAATTCTAATAGCTTCGGCTATATCTTTTAGTTAAGCATTAGTTAAGTTTTAATTCTTACTAATTTGAGTTCAAGCCCATTTGGAGGCTTTGCTGCGCGCTCTGAGATAGAAGCGGACTGTGTTGGTCTTTATTTTGAAAAATAAAGGGTAATTAATCCTGCCTGAGTCTTACGTCTCTGTTCACACACTCAAGCGATTATTCGCTTATCAGTGTACAAGGTTCCTCACATTGAACTGTGGAATAAAAGGGTGGTACCCCACAAAATATAGAAAAAGAGGCCAAGAAAGCCCTCATATTCCCTATTTTACAATGGCGATATGCTTTTATTATGTCAAAGACATGCTATTTACTAAAGTAAATGAATATATTCTATTCAGAGAGTAACCCAAAAAAGTATCCACTTACCAAATTAACTTATTAAAATCTTCTGAATTAAATTTCATTTAACCAGACTTGACTCACCTGACACAGTGGACAAAATTAAAGTTTAATCAGAGTAATAAATAACAAATATTTATAGTTCCCTAAATGTTTTGAAGAAAAACTTCTCTGAACAATTCCTTGTTTTCATTTTATGATAAATTTATAAATTTATAAGATAAATTTATGCTATTGTTAATTGATGCAGAGGACCTTTCAATTCTTTTCCACATAATAAAAGTGTTTGTTCAATCTAATGGTAAGTTAATTATTTAGAAAGTCGTCTCCCTTGGACTTCTTAATACTGCTTTGTAGTGATTTTATATAGTTGTAAGGTATATTTTAATTTTATAACAGTTATTTTAATTTAATGCTTCTTTCCTATCTTTTCTAGCTTCAACTTACGACTCCCTACCAGAATGAGTTTTTAGAATCGCGTTAAATGCAAATGAGAAGGAGAATAGTATTTAAGACAAGTTTAACAGACTTCGATAAAGAGAGTTATGATTCCTGAATATTGTGTGTTTGCCTTTGGGGCTACGTCTCTTTAAGCTGCTACTACGCTCGGCCGCAGTACGTGCTTTTTGATAGTTAGCTAGCTAATTTAATTTACAGGCCAACTAGTTTTGGAACTGTGTTAGCTTCGGCTAAATCTTTTTAGTTAGTTCTTATTTCTTACATTTTGAGTTTAAGCCCAAGTGGAGTCTTTGCTGCGCGCCCTAAGATAGGGGCCGCCTTTTAATTTTATTTTGAGCAAATAAAGGGTAACTAACCCTTTTTGAGTTTGCGTCTCTGTTCTTGGACTTAAACGATTATTCGCTTAACAGTTCACTAGGTTTCTCATCACTTAATTTGACAGAATAAAAGTGAGGAACATTACGTAGTGAAAGTAAGTATAAAATTGGTTTTTAAGAACCTGTATATAGTTAAAAAATAAAGAATAGTTTGCCGATTGCAAAATTTTAATTCTACTTCTTGTGTAAGGTATTTTTCGTCCAGAATAAGTGCTTATGATGAAATTTTTTAACAACATAAAAATTAGGAACCTTTTAAAATTGAAATTATTTTTCTACTAAATTTCATTTATTCAGGAACATATATTTACTTTCATAAATTGGCAATGGTATATATTATAATGGCAATGGTATATATTATATAAAAGAAGGAAATATTTATTTAATTTTTCATTTTTAAAAAATGTTTTGTAAACTGTTAATGGTAAATTCTGCTCTAAGGCGTTAAATTGCAATTTGAAAGATTCAAATTGCAAATATTTTCTGAATAGAAGCATTTTTTCGCTTTTGAGAACATGTGTAATACATGTTTGGAAATAATACATTATATGCATCAACATTTGTATACAATATATATATATATAGGTACTTACGTATTATCGCAACCAACTTGGCTTAGTTTAACGAATTTTATGGGGAAAAAACCAAAAATTACTCTTATTGTAAAAAAAAGTATGTATATATTGCATACATATATATTATTACGTACATATTCTACGTTTCAATCATACATTTATTCCAAACTGGTTTTTGTTTTCATTGAGGTGAATATTTCGCAGCGATCGCTTTGAGAAGCAACTCAATGCATTGTTCTTTTAGCGATTTTGGGACAAAATAATGTATTTCTGGAAAATTTTCTGATCACTTTCTTCTATTATGGGAAAACTCGATAAGCACAAATTTTAAAATAGAGTTTAAGACAAAAAATAATGGTAATTTTTCTATAAAGGCTGCTGGAACTTGAAATACAACAAAAAGAACTCATGCGAAAATGACCATATTTGGAAATGGTTATTTGTTAAGCTTAGAGTTGCCAGAATAATTGTTATGTGCGTTACCAAAGTTTGGTGTATTCTGAAGTTTTAGCGATTTCTACCAAGATGGCGGCGATAATATGTAAATACCTATATGTATATATTGGGTAATTTGACTGTCATAAATTGTTGTTTTTCAAAGAGTGATCATAGGCAATAAGATCTCAAATTCTAAGATATTATTCAAAAAAAGAATTTTGTCTTCTTCGAATGCTCTTATTGGCAACAGAAATAAAATTTCTTTACCTACATAAAAAATATGAGCGTTACACATGGGCTTCATGACATCTGGTAACAGTTCCTAATTAGACCTAATTATAAGGATCAGAAATTCTTAGATTTTTTGCTGCATTCTTTGTTATACAGTAATTTCTTATTAGTCCAAAGGGGCTTTGTCCTTGAAGGACTATTGTTTTCGTTTTGCGATTATTAAAAGTCTGAAGCACTTTTCAAACTGATGCCACAAAATCTTTCAGCCCTGTAATAAAGAAATTAAATAATGAAGAATCTGCATAAATGTATGCATATTTCTCCAAATGTGATAAAACAACGGTACCTGGAGCCATCTAATTTTGAATAATGTACCTTTCCACCCGAAAATGAGCATCTGAAAGCCCTAATTTGGAATTTGGAATATGTTTTATTATTTATTTCATATTTTGTAAAACTTTAACGAATTTTTGATAAACAAACTCAAACGATTTAAGAGCGAGCAGTGACAACACTCTACGGGGAAGAAAAAAACCTTTTTATCTAAAGCGTGCCGAACTGTGTATCGGAAATTCTAAAGATATACTCAATTTAAAATTATTTTGCGATATTGCTGTTGAACTGAATTTTATGGTTTAAGTGCGAAGAACACGATATTTAATAAATAAAGGTAACACAGAAAACATTATAAAACGTCCCTTTAGACGTAATTTAAAATCTGAAACCTTTCAGTTTTTTTTTTTTTTTGTTTGTTTGTTTGTTTGTATTTCTTTTAATGCAAAGCAAGGCAGGTATCAGTAGGGTGCTTTGCTGTAATCCAAAATATCTAATGCAACCCGGTAAATATTCTAAGACTCACCTTTTTTATCTCATAGGCTTCTCTAAAAACACATTGTAACTTAGAATCACTGTTATTTTAGAATCACAGATTTATTAATTATTCTGAAATAATAATTATTTACAAATTATTAATTTAAATGGGAAAATTGTTGTCGTCGATAAACGTAGTTGATTATTAAAAAAGAATTAGATAGATGTAATTTAGCGTTTTATTTCATCAGTGTTATTTGCCTAGAATAAAAGTCTTTTGTTCTGTTAATAGTAGCGAAATTAAAAGAAGCGTCTTACAATCGATGATATCTTAGATCTGACAAAATGCGGTATCATCAACCTCTTGCGAAAAAGGGTCTCACTTTTATAACTTTTGTAGGAAACAAAATAGAACGTTTTTCTTAAGAAAATAAATCCATTTTTTCAAATTAATGAATCTTAAAAGCAATTCATAGATAAAATAAAAGCCTTAGAAACGTTTTTAACTTATTAGATAGTTAGAATGTACTCATA
The DNA here is from genome assembly GCA_000611955.2 of Stegodyphus mimosarum. Lineage (NCBI taxonomy): Eukaryota > Metazoa > Arthropoda > Arachnida > Araneae > Eresidae > Stegodyphus > Stegodyphus mimosarum. The sequence continues at coordinate 303,631 of KK117372.1, forward strand.
ATTTAGCTGTGCGACATTATAATAGTTACAGGTGTTGCAACGTACCATAATTTCACTTCTCTGTTATAAATTTCTCTCCATTAATTATTCTTGTAAAAGCAGCAGACTTTAAAGTTGCTTAATCGTATTTATATTTCTTCTTCAATTTTTATTATTACACTTTTGCAGTTCAAATATACGTCGCCCAGATGGAATAGTGGTTAGGGGAGGTAAACCGCTGAGTTGACTTCCGACCCAGATAAACTTGATATATCCATGCAGAATTGGTTACCAACCCAGCGGGAGTTAGCCACTAGCTGCCAGGCCGAAGCCCTGGGCGCCCTGGCAGAGCAGACGACATTTATTAAATACAAAAAGGAAATATACGTGTGCATACAAGGCACATGAAGAAAAGTACAATCAATATATATATATATATATATATATATATATATACATATAAATACCAACACAGATACAGATATATACACATATATATACCTATATGTTCCGAAGCAAATAAAAGTATACATACTCACACGCATATTCATATATACATCTGTATATGAATACGCGTGTGAGTATGCATATTTTTATTTGCTTCGCGGTACTGACGGCTCGGGTTCGAATCCCGAAGAAAACGTGGATGTTTGTAAATGTATAGTGCCTTTGCGGCATGGGGGTAGTCTAAATATGCGGCAAGCCGAAAGTTCTCTTGTGTGATCTGGTGGAATTAAAGAGGGGTGAGAGATCTCCGGACCCCTCTTCGGGGTATTCTCCCTCAAAATTGGGGTGGAAAATAAGTCTCTTTGGAGGAGGCTCTGGTAACAATTCTTCCATATACATGGACCCGGAAACAGCAACAGATCAAATATACATTTCTTTTGTGGTTATTGGTCTAATGGAATTAAATACTATAAGCTTTTCAGGGAGTAATTTTGCATTTGTTTATTCAGAAGTTACGATTGTTGCAACAGTTGTGGTAAAGTATTATTCTTAGACAAATATGGTTTAAAATGTTCCATACTAAGACATATATGGGCATATTTATTTATTTATCATCACATGGAGTTTCTAAACCATCAAAATTTAACAAATGACCTTCTTACATTGATCTGCGTTTCGTATCACCAATTTTTTGGGAATGTTTATCTCCCTGATATGTATATAGTTGTTAAAACCGTTCACTGCCGCATTGTTGAGCCCGAGTTTTAATTCCTGAGAAGGCTTGGATGTTTGTAAGCGTATAGTATCTGTGAGGCATGCCGGGGGGGATTATAATACTGGAGACCAAAAGTTCTCTCAAGAAGCCTGATGGTAAGGAAAGGGGGCAGAAAACATTCACAACAACTCAGCGAAATGTTCTCCATGAATACTGAGAGGGAAATTGGGTACAAAATCTGTCGCCTCTGTATGACTCTGGACGATGTTCTCGATAATTAGACAGCTAAATGAGATAAGGGTAAACATTCTCGACGAATGTGTTAAGTTTCAATTGTCCAACCATTTGACACAACAGCACATTTGATATATTTTGATGTCAGTCATAAATTGAGCAAAATCCTGTATTTGATCCGAAATTTAATTGTTCAATTATTTTAATAACACAACAGTCATTTTTAAAACTGTTTATGAATATTAAATGCTTTTCGAAACACTAAATCAATGTTAAGAATAAATATGGATATTAATTAGTAGAATAACTGAAAGAGTAACTTTTTTTATTTGAGACAATTCCGCTAAAAAATTATTTCTCGTGACAAATTACGAGCGTTCTTCTTGAGTTCAAAAAAGAAGTAACTCGCTTTAAATAAAAAGTCGAACAAATTTTCTAACTTTTATTTCTTATGAAAGGAACATAAAAAAAGGCATAAATAGATTATAGAAATAATAAACTTACACAAGCATGTAGATAAAATTTACCATTTATTAAGGACATCGAATGTCGTTTCTCAGAAAGCAAACGGCGAATGTATGGAGAAATCATAATCTCAGATACATTCCTGTATTTGATCTGTAACTGTTTTTAGATTTAAATAATATTTAGGAAGAAAATGTTTCTTTCTAGAAGTAAGTGATTTAAAATTGCATAAAAAGGTTAGCACCTTCCTAGCCATTTATAGAAGTTCAGAGCTTAATACTTGAAACAGAATCCAGGTATAAAATTTTAAACTTTTAGCTTACTGTTTTAATATAATAATTTAATGACTGGTAATGGTAAAATATCATGGGCACTTTAGTGTAAGAGAGTAGTGTATTCTAGTTATAATTAATTAGGAAAGAAAATGTTCCTTTGAACACAATTTTAATTCCAGGAAATCTTACAGGAAGTACTTTCAGGCTTTATTTTAATGTTCATTCCTTCTTCCAAGAGTATTTGAGCCACATTTTGAAAAACCGTAAAGTTTAAGGCACATATTAACACTTTAATAATGAAATGTATCATTTAGTGTCCTAAAAAATTTACCGCGGATAGCGCCAGCTGTTAAGAGCAATTTTAAGTGTCTGAATGAAAACACAAATGCAGTGTTCTAGAAGTCGCACGGCATGGTGTGACGAAATTTTGGTTATGCGTCAGTGTTGGCCCGGTCATCATGATGAGAGAGAGAGAAGAGATGAATAACAGAAGCGAGTTTTCCATCACCATCGTCAGATACCGGTAGCCGATAACAAAGATCCATGCATATTATTGTTAAATTGAACGAATGAAAATCAAGAATTAAGACTGAAAACCGATCACATTGCCTTTTGTTATTATTTTTGACAATAAAAACAGAGTCCTTAAAATAAACTCACAACAATTACTAACCACAATATGACCAAATATCAAGTATTTTTAATTTATCTTAATGCTTTAATTTTACAGTTGATTAAAAAAGATGTGTCTTTACAGTCTTTTTCCTTCATTTTTTAGTCCAAAGGGGCAATTTACCCAAAAGGACTATCAGTTCCGTTTTGTCATTTTGCGTCGATTCACTATAAATATTGATTCACTTTTCAAATTGTAGACACCAAATATTAGAGCCCTGCGTTATATTTAAAAAAATTAAATAATAAAGAATCTGCATAAATGTACGTACGTTTCTCGCATTGTGATAAAACAACAGTACCTAGAGTCACCAAATTTTGATGTAAGTTGATGATGTTGATGATGAGTAAGTTTCCACCCGAATATGGGCATCTGGAAGCCCAAATTTGGAATTTGTTTTATTATATATTTCATATTTTGTAAAACTTTAACGAATTTTTGATTAGCAAACTCAACGATTTAAAAACGAGCAGTGGCAGCACTGAAAAAAAAAATATCTCCAGCTCTCGAGACTGTGCACCGGAAATTTTAAAGATAAGCTCATTATAAAATTATTTTTCTATATTGCTGTTGAACTGAATTTTATGGTTTAAGTGCGAAGAACATGATATTTAAACATACAAAACGTTAAAAAAAAGTCTCTTTGAGAGTAATATAAAATCTGAAAGCATTCAGATTTTTTTCCTTCTGAAGTCCAAAAGGAGCTATTAGTCTTTAGATTCTTATAATTTTTTTACCTGTTGTTGTTATTTCGAATAATTTGTACCTATTACTTTTAGTTGAAGTATACAATAAAACCCCTCTCCATTTAAGAAATTATTCTACTTACAAAATCCCAATTCCGTAAAATGTTTGAGATGCAACTATTCTTCTCCTTAAGAAGTTACCCTAATTTTTGGAAAGCCGCTAGGTTTTAGTATATTTCCTTTCTTATAAAATTAATAACATCGAAATGACGACCACTTAGAATAGCTAAATCAGCATTATTAACCCCCCTCCCCCACCCCCCATTTAACCCACCAGCGCGCAAGCGGTAAAAGCGATTTCGTGGTTTTCCCATGTGTAACGTGGATACGAATGTTTCCATTAAGAAGTCCCTCACTTGCTGTGTTGTGCCATTAATAAGCCATTAATTATTTTTTAATTAATTAATAAATTTTAATTAATTTAATTTTAATTAATGAAAGAGTTTTTAGAAAAGCATGCTAAAAATTTTAAATAGATGGATAATTTTGGTCTAAAAAAATTAAGATTAAAATTAAAAGAATTAAATTTTAAAATAGCAGCTCAGCCGAAAATAAAATTTAATATAAAGTATTAAAATTCAGTTTAAAAATAAATGGATTCGATATTTCAAAACAATTAAGGAAGTTCTAAATTGATTGTTGAGGTGTTGATAAACTGTTTTATGAATAACTATAACTTTTAAAAAATCAGCCCTCATTTAAGAAGCTTTATGTCAAATTCCGTGGATTACTATTGAAAATATGGTACATACTTCTATTTAAAAAGTCAGCTATTTTTTATTTTAGGGACTGCATAATTTAAATAATACCATACAATTAGGATAAGTTCACTCTGAGTGGATCGCTAAATACATGAACGTGAAAGGTACTTTAATTCTGCATTCAGATTACAAATTGCACTTTTATAAAGACATGGTATGTCGTGACATCAAACTTACATTATAATTCTTAATGACAAAGTTCTTCTGCGTTGTATAATTTGTCAGCATACTAGCATATTATTTAAATATTTTAACTTATTAATATATAATATGGCGAGGGTAGTAGCATTATCTGATGAGAATTTTACAGGTTTTTTAAGACTACTCAAATATCAGATTTGCTCGCGAATGTCGAAAAAATTATAAATTTTTGGATTTTATTCTATTATTTTTTATATTAAAATGAAAACTGTAAGATCATTTTTATATTTTAATAACTTTAGGCTATTTTCCTTTACAAGTTTTTGAAAAATGCGCTAAAAACAATCCTATTCTAAGATTTCAACTAGAAGAATGAACTTTTAATTACTTTTAATTAGAAGATTTGCTGGACATCTAGAATAAGAGAGAAAACTGCTTCTAAAAATTTATTGTCCTCTACTTGCATGCGAATGTTGACAAGCAGTTTAAATGCAGAATTACCCATTTAAAAAAAGTGCCCAATTAAATAAAACCTTTGATTTAAATGAAGTATTGAATGTGTTTCTCTAATTTGATTGGTTTTAAAATTTACAACTTTTAATTTAGTTATATACAATTTTTATGGGGGGGGACTAGCCCTTTTAGGCTTTGCACACTATTAAGGCCAGAAGCGGTGGTCATTTTATTATGGAGGTTTTATTATAGGGGCACCCAGTAGACGGTCATCGTTACCTCCTATGAAGGGACAGACAATTTGCATCCATGCTTTCTCCTGGATTTGAATCCGCAACCTTCTGTACGGCAGTCAGAATCATTAACCATTTTCCAGTCTGGGTGTTTTGGTTTAGTTATATACTAATTAGTATTAATAACTGATTAGTATATATGTTGTATTGTATTGTTATTGTATTGCTTCGTTTTGGTGCACATCACACTCGGAAAGTTAATGTGACTGCGGCATTTTTCACTAAAATATTTGTATAAATCCACGCCATGAAAATTTTCAAAATTTTCCCTACGTACTCCTCGATCGTCCAGCTAATTTAGCCTCGTTTTCACCCTCGATAAAACTATTGCTTTAAACGTGGCTGTTCTATTTATTCGCATATTCTTCCTTTTTGGTGCATATCACCCTCAGAAAGTTAATGTGACTGTGATATTTTTTACAGTCACGTGAAATGCAAGTCAATTAATGCAAGTCACGTGAAAGTGTTTGTGTATATCCAGGTCAGGAAAATTTTTTCTACTTACTTTTCTACTTACTCCTGTTAGTAAAATGTAAAAATAGTTATCCTAGCGTTATAATAGAAAAGTATCTTTTAAAATCTGAAAAAAATAATATTTATGATCTAGAAATGAACAATAACGGAATATTACTTCAAATTGTGATATTTAGCACACAAACGAAGATCTTAAACACAAAATGAAATAGAATCTATCAGTACCCTCTTATAAATTTAAAATAAAAGTATTTTCACTATTAAAAGTAGAAATAAATACCTCAAATGTATATTACATAATGCATTTACATATCTACAGGGCATTTTACTAATGCGGCTACAAACTCAGGAGTGTGCAGTAGGCATCAAGAGAAACAATAATTATCACAGAATTTGCTAATGCAAGTCACGTTTAATTGGCGAAAATTGCGGAAAATTCATGCTGGGTCTCACGTTGAGTAGTTACCAAAAACATTTAATGCCACAGCGATGATGATTCGTGCTGTGAGATCCAGCAGTGGATTCACAGGCGTCTCATAAACGAATTATTTAAGATGTTCCCGAACGAAGAAATCCAAGAATTTGAGGCCTGGAGAGCGTACAGGCCAAGCAAAGGTTCCTCCGCATTCAGTCTAACTCCCGGAATATCTAACGTAGAGGTGGTTATGGAGCGCACTGGTAAATTGTGCTAAGAAGCTTTCATTTACAAACAACTTGAGGACTATAAACGGCACAAATTGCAGTAAATCCAGAAGATCGTATTTCAAGAAATCTATGCATTTTGCGGCACTGATACGCCCGGTAATTAGAACGGCCTCCCCAACAAATAATCATCAAGGATACATCCCAGATGTTGACATCGAACCTATGTTTATAAAGTATATCTCCCCCATTCTTAGCGTGCCTTCGTGGTGTAATGGTCAGCACACTGAGCCGGTATTTCAGAGGTCCGTGGTTCGATCCGAGGCGAAAGCATTGCATATTTTTCATCTCTCTTGTTCCAAAAAAATACCTAATGTCTCTACATGTTGAGCTTCCCGATGGATACTTGTGTGTGGATTTTTTCTATAGACAACATGCATGCACTTGAGCATGACGCCAAAGCCTTCTCGTGTAAAACTGGCTTCATCAAAAAATAAAATAGGATAAAGAATTAAAATATTAGATTATTCCAGGCGGGGTTAGGTATTCAACACACGAATTGTACCCGACAAGATAACCGTCTTCGGTTAAAAGTTTTGCGCCCTCTACTTTCAATAGATGAATGTTTTCAACATGCAGAATCTTTCATACCACAGTATGCAGAACAGCGAGTTTATCTGCTTTCGCTCATGTTCCTTTTGACGGGAAATCGACATGTGCATTATGTGTGCACATATTCCGCTGACACCTTGCATCACAGCTTGTTGGCTGAAGGCTCTTACTCCCCTTTGTCGTCAATGGATCTTAATGAAGGTGGTATGGTAAGGACAACGTCTTCTCTAATATCGGTTTTACTAAATTGACTGTACTAACCATCCTTTGCCACCGTTAATCAAATGCACAACAGAGTATTCTTGGTTAGAGTAGTCACCCATGTCTTCTCGTATAAAACGGATAAGTGATTATTTTACCTTGACTATCAATGCTTCCGTCGTCTGGAGCTGTGCATGCCTTTCTTATGGTGCTTGCATTAGATATTGTGAGTCAGTTTACAAACGAAATCAATGATCACACTGATGACACTTTTTTCATGCCGTGAGACCTTGCTTTATTTTCATGATTTTCACCGACTAAATTTTAACTCAGTTTCAAGTTTGTTGTAGCATATTCCATGGCAATTACTGCTCCTCTTAATCGCTATTGTCCCTTCATAATAGACAGAAATATCTCATTTTTATAAATATCATTTACGACAATAACGTTATTTTTAAATACATATTTTTCATGAAATTTTCCTAGAACACTTCTTTCCAGAGTCTATGAATTATCAATACTGTTCTTATTTGAAGCAAACATTTCTTGTGGAAGAGCAAAAATTATCAGAATTACTGAACTTATGGGACAGTCTTAATAACATTTCACATCCATATAGTCCTGACCAACGGCAAAGATACTGAACTTTTTCTTACTAATGATAGCTTTCGTAATTCACTTGACAGAAGTTGTAGAGACATTAGGTTTTTACGGAAGCAGGAACGATGAAAAATGAGCAACGCCTTCGCCGGGAATCGAACCGCGGACCTCTGAAATACCGGCTCAGTGTGCTGACCATTACACCACGAAGGCACGCTAAGAATGTGGGAGATATACCTTATATACTCCCCTTTTTAAAGGGCGACTAGGGTTTTAGGGGACCTAGTCGACAAATCCTGGGTGTGGAGAGTCATCATCCACAACCCGTCCCTGTTCGGGCGCCACTGTAGAGACATTAGGTTTTTACGGAAGCAGGAACGATGAAAAATGAGCAACGCCTTCGCCGGGAATCGAACCGCGGACCTCTGAAATACCGGCTCAGTGTGCTGACCACTACACCACGAAGGCACGCTAAGAATGTGGGAGATATACCTTATAAAGTACATAGGAGTAACACAGAAGAGTATCAGATATAACATCTGTACGAAGACCTGATGAATTAGCCTGATTATAGGCAAGTTCATCAATAATACATATACCTATATATCTATCTATCTCTCTATATATATATAAACACTGCTCGACATTGAAATGCAAACCAAGAAGGTGTGGTCAGAAAGTGATGAAATTTGAAAAAAAGACAGAGACAGCAAGCAGCAATAAGAGATCTTTATTTCAAAATGATAGTCAGAATACAAAGCGAGAACGGCGTCGGCTCAGTAGGATGTAGCACCACCGCGGACAGCGATGCACGAAGAAACACGTCTAGGCATAGAGTCAATAACAGTGTAGATGGTGTCCTGAGGGATGGCTCTCTATTCCCTTTCAACCATTTGCCACAGTTCGTCTTCTGAACGAGGCAGGGGCATAGTCTGCAAGCAGCGTCCAATCACATTCCACACATGTTCGATTGGTGACAGGTCAGGAGAGTACGGTGGCCAGGGAAGCATCTGTATACCTTGCAGAGCATGTTGGCAGATGCGAGCACTGTGTGGTCGAGCGTTATCCTGCTATTGCATTAGGCAGCCCCTGAAGGTAGGGGATTGCCACCCGCCGCAATACATTATCCAAGTGTCGTTGGGTCGTCATAGTGCCCTGAATACGAACTAGAGGTGACCTGGAATCTTAAGCAATAGCGCCTCAAACCATTATACTACGTTGTCGCGCGGTTGGGCATTCCACAGTACGGATACACAGCACAGTTCCACAGTACCACACACGGATTAGATCTGTCTCCATGTCGACGCCACACACGTATGCGGCGACTGTCACTGGATAAACAGAAGCGTGACTCATATGAGAACACGTTTCGCCATTCTGTCATCCACATTGCTCCAGTCCGGCACCATGCTAAACGTTGGCGTTCTATGTTGTAGGGTCAATGGCAGTCTTCTTAACGGACGCCGTGAGTGCGGGCCACGTTCAACCAATCGACGGGAAATGGTTCTCGTCGACACGGGAACATCCAAGGTATCTTGCACATGCTGCAGAATCACGGTACAAGTGACTTGTGGGACCGCCACAGCTTGTCGGCGGATGCGTCGATCCACGGATGCTGACGTCACTCTGGCTGCACCTGCACCCCTTTTTCTTCCCACATTCCCTTGTTCCAACCATGTTCGCTATGGCCGATGCATCGTGCTCGCGTCCACGTGGGTATCAGCTGCGATTTGACGTAATGACCAACCCGCCCTTCTCAGTCCGATCACCATACCCGTCGTAAAATCGTCTATCTGTTGGAAGTGCCTTCGTTGACGTCGGCCTGGTATTCTCTCCTATTACACGTATCCTCCGGGACAAAAAACTAACTTTCTTCGATAATTCGTCTGGCAGAAATAACGACACAAATAATGCCCATTCTGCACGTTCCTTCCCTTATATCTTACTTCACGTGCGTCGGAAAGCAGAGCATTTCACATCATTCGCATAACTCAGTGACGTGCGTCTACTCTAAAATTTGCATAAATTTCTGACCACTCCTTCTTGGTGTTGCATTTTCAATGTCGAGCAATGTATATATACGACAACGACACACTGATATAAAACATTACATTTCATTGCGAGCATATGTGTTTTATGGAGTAAAACAACCTCGTTTATCAAAGTAAAGTAATAGATATCCTAATGTTTTGCACAGGTTGAGCCACGGGATCCAGAGGCGACGCCGTGCTTGTCACAGTGTGGAAGAGCTCCAGAACCAGCGCGTACTAGCCAACGTACGTGAACGCCAACGCACTCAGAGCCTGAACGATGCCTTCTCAGCCCTCCGTCGCATCATCCCTACCCTACCGTCTGACAAGTTAAGTAAGATACAAACCCTAAGGTTGGCCACACGATACATTGATTTCCTTTATCAGGTGAGACGTGCTTTAAAGCTTGAGTTGAAATATTTCTTTTATTTTAAACAATAGTTCTTAACTTTTATTTCATTAGTACTTAACAAACATGCCAATCTATCTAACAATACCTATATCGCTGGCTAATTTATTACGTCAAATTTCTTAGCGACTTTTGCCTTAGCAGCATGTTTTCATGCCGGTCTTTGAGAAAATTATATTTGTCCGAACCAGCAATTTATGCCAACAGATAGTGCTTTATAAGTTCATTTTCTGATTAATTAATCACAAGAAGACACTCGAAGAATATCTTCCATGAGTAAAATAAGCCGTTTTGGAGGATTAATGAAAACTATCTCACATTTATGCTACAGTCATAAAAATTCGTCCGTGCAGAGTCAGCCTGTTCAGTCATGGAGATCGAACTGAGGATATCTGTTAATATCAATTGACTTATCTCTTATATTGCCAGGTTTGTCAATTGCAGACAGTGCCAGAAGTCTGGCAGTGACGGAGACAGATGTAGACTGTGCCAGTTGGGAAAGTAGACAAAATTGGTCTCTGCACGTATTTTGATTAAAATTTTTGAAAGTTGAAACTTTTAATATTTTGTGTACGGAAGGAAGATTCATGACTTTTAGCACAAATGTCGAGAGGATTCTTCTCTAATCTTCTCTGTGTCGTTGTAGTTTTAGTTTATGTACTGCCGAAAGAGTAAATTCTAATTAAATTTCAATTTTTTAAAAATAGGGGATTTAAAGTCAACAGTAAATATATATTAAATTTTGAGGTTTTAGCTTTCCAAATAGAAAAATGAAACAGACTTTATGCATCGACAAGCAAAATTCTAAAAATCTAAACCTTTAACCGATCTTCCGTCACAGAGAGAATGCACTGGTAATGCGATGCAGATCACAGTAATCAGCTTTTGATGTTTTTTGATGGAATGATTGTATTCGAAGATTACTGAATGAGCTCTGATAATGTGAGATTGTGAGCTGAGTGATGTGCCTTTTTGAAATAAGGTTTTGAAGCTAATAACAAATTTTCAAGCTCATATTCGTAATAATTCTTCTTACCTCAAGTTTTTGAGTGAATGTGTCCATTAACAATCACTAGTGAAGTAGAATATGAATCTATTGTTGGTCATAATTCTTAAACTCTAAAGATGAGAGTATGGCTTTTACTCTGAAATTCTAATCTTGGACTCAGAGTGTGAATGTAACGTTCATCTAAGTCGCAAACTAAGTTACAAACCCTCAAATATGAATGTAGGTTTTAAATGTAGTTTACTACTAAATTGATATACTTGATTACAGTTTTTCTAATGATTGAACGAAATAATTAGGTTAAAAATTATAAATTCTATTTTATAAAAGTGTTTCTTGATTAAATCATTGAAGTTTTAAGACAGAAACATTAGATTTCTGTCAACTACTATTCGGTTTGACTAATATTCAAGACAGCAAAAACTTGAAGGATATTAACTATTCCTACTCATTTGAACTTGAAGAGTAAAACTACTCACATTACACCATTTTATGTTGCTTAATATTAGCTGTTTTTACTCTTCTTCGATGTGGTCTTTTTATAACATTTGAATTCAGACTGATTCGCCGAGTTTCATTATATAGTTTAAGCACATTAAAAAACGTTTACTAACACTCCCTGAAGCTATTCAGCTAAAATTCGTAGTTAACAAAGAATATTTATCAACACTAGATATGATGAAGTTTTCTATGAAACTTTCCCTTTAATATTTTTCACTTGCGAAATTGTAAATATCTCCAATTTTAAGAGAGTTCACTTTACGTCACTTCGCTTTTACTAAAAATCTGAATTATTCTTTTTGAGATAATAGATGAAACACAAAAACAGTTTTCACTTTTACGAAAAGGTTGAAAAGGGAAAAAGACAGTGCACGTTTTGTCCAGCCATAGTAAAAAAGCATTATTGATCTCCTTAGTCAGCTTAGTCAGGTTAAAAAGTCAGAATACATGGTAAACCTTGATTTCCGATATCAAAGGCAGGTAGACACAGAAATTGCAGACATTGAATCTAGCGGATACAATTGACGATAAGATATTAATAAATAAAAAAATACAAATAAATTTCGACTTTTAATTTTCAGACAGGCAAGCATAAAAATTTCAGACAATGAATTCGAACAATAAGGATAAGGCGTTAATAAATCAGAAAGAGCATGCACAAATTTGATTTCCATCGTTGAGACAAGGAAGTATAGAAACTACAGATTCTTAAGCAGAAGAATACTGTTAACGGTAAAATACAAATCAAAGCACAAACAAATCTCGACTTCTGATATTAAGACAATCTGGTACAGAAATTGCAGACATTCAGTCTTAAGGATACTGTTGATAATAAGTCCGCGTATCTTCCTTTACCGAATCTCTAATAACTCGGCCTACATCATCGCTTTAAACCTTCCAGTATACTTTCTAGTTTTCTAATTTTGGAAAATGAAACTGCAGTGTATATATGTTATATCGATTTACATAGACTTTGTATGTATATGGACTATATTATTTTTCTTTTAATGTTATTTTACTCTTTAAGTATTATTTGGTATAGGTTCTTCTGGAAACTTCGGGAAACTCAAAATTCTTTTCCGTATAAATTAATTCTTCTTTGCCTTACGATATTTCAGCTTACGAAACATTTCACGGGACGCAAACGAAAGCAACGGCTATATGCATTTTCATAGTATTCTTCATGTGCAACATGAATACAAGCCAATTTCCCTTAGCTTTAATGGAAAGCAACCCTCCTTTTAAAGAGATACCCCCCTTGTGCGTTGCCATCATAAATTAAGCAAGAAAACTATCGAATAATTTTTCGATGAAGTTTGCCAGGAAAGCTGTTTACCATCTGAAGGGAAAGAATTTAAGTTAGACTTTGGAATCTTTAGTTTAGAATATGTTTAAACATATTATTATTTTTTTACTGTAATTCTTGAAATTTTATTTACTTTACTTACTAATTACTCTTTTCTTTTTCAGTCTCTTGCATCTACTTTTATTCCAGCCGTTCATTTAAAAAAATGTATAAAGATTTGTTAGTTAATTTTAACTAATAGAAAGCAAGCTAGGGTTGTCTTTCCAGTGAAGGATTTTCTGAAGGTCTTTGGCTAGCACATCGCACATGGGAAAACCTCGGAAACCCCCATGCAGCCAGTCTCTTTTCAGGGGTTCGAAGCCGTGTGAAATATAGACGTAAAACAGAGGTTCATTAAAAATTCGACCAAGAAAATATACGAGAAAAACTAATTAATTAGATTAACTTTACCTTTAACTTGAAAGTCAGCTCTTTATGTTATAGGTGTCGATATCATTATTTCTTAGCTTACAGGATTTAAAATACTCATGAAGGAATTCAGTGGTTAGCACATCCAGTCAGCAACTGGAAGATAGGTAGTTTGATTCGCTGGAGGTTATTGTTGAATATGAATATTTCCTGCTTTGAAAGCCGAATATAATAAATAAACATAAGCTCGTGCAAACTCTTCTGCCATTAAGGTCTTAATAGGGATTACTAGGACTTCTTACCGGGAAAGCGAACAGCATCTGTGAAGACTGATTAGACTATGTGTGAGTGCGCCATCAAACGTGGAACCGAACTAAGCCAATATTAAAATTCTTATACTATAAGCAAAAAAAACCTATGAATACAAACATAAAAGCAAATAGAAGCGAAAACAGGTACAAAATTATGCTAAATATGTACAATCAACGCAAATTCCTCATTCTTCAAGTCATGTGTCGCATATGTGAACTTCCACACTCTTAATTATGCTAAAAAAGCCCCTTTTCTTTACAGAATGATTTAAAAACTAATTTCATCTTATTTTTTGATAAAATTGTAGTAATGGAAAGATGTCTTTCACAAACTTTTGGTATTTCTAATTTTATTACTGAAACTTGGCAAATGATATATACCTTTTAAACTTATTAAGTGGAAAATAACATTTGCGCTTATTTCCATATTGTTAGGTTCTGAACTACGGTGAAGAAGAAGGTGACGTTCAACAACCGTCGCAAACATCCAAAGTCTCCCCTTGCAACTTCTTGGCGCACGAAAGGCTTAGCTATGCCTTCTCTGTGTGGAGGATGGAAGGTGCCTGGTCATCTCACTGACACTTCCTTTCTTTCGGCAGGTAAGGAATCTTTTTCAAACTAAAGATTTGTAATTCGCTTTCGTCTGAGCGGATACGACCATTAAATAGACTGGTAACTGGATACGGTTCCATATCTCGGCAAAAGGGCTAGTGGCATAGACAGTTCCAGTCAGTTTCGCATATATTATGTATGAAGTTTTGAGGTATTTCGCATGAATACGAGGCCAGTTTTGCTGCAAAAGTCTTCCACGAAGCTCTTCCTCTCATTAGGTAAATAACTTTAGTGTGCTTTTCCATAGTCTAATAAATCCAAATTAAAACTAGATTTTCCACTATTGTCCCTTTCCATTATTTTCCACTAAAAACCGTAACTTTTCTGCTATGACGCATATTATGACATCACGCTCGTTCGCGCAGCTGATGATTTCTTCAAGTGCAGCGAGATACTCAATCATACAATGATCCTGACCTTCCTTGATATTAACTGGAACGACGACATACCTGAAATGACCTCATTTCGCGTATATTGATGTAAATTGTGGAATAAAACCATGGTGCAATCTAATAGTTAAACCTTTTCATAATTAAATCACGCGAAATTTTATTACAACAAAAATTTATTTGCGAATTCATTCGATTATTATTTGTTGATAGGTAAAGTTGTTCAATAGTACCAACAATAATGAATCATTGCAAATTTAGAGTGTACAATAAATCACTTTACATTCAGTTTTCTTTTGGGGGGAGACGTTTTTGGAAAAGAGGGCGTTGATCCGGACAACGTTAACTGAAGAAAATTACTGTAGCTCTTCCTTTTCTTCGCAGCATATTAAGCATTTCAATTTAAAAACTGATTACTTTATAAGGTATATCTCCCACATTCTTAGCGTGCCTTCGTAGTGTAATGGTCAGCACACTGAGCCGGTAATTCAGAGGTCCGTGGTTCGATCCCCGGCGAAGGCCTTGAATATTTTTCATGACTCCTGCTTCGAAATAAACCTAATGTCTCTACACTGGCGCCCGAACTAAAAGGGTTGTGGATGATGACTCTCCACACCCAGGATTTGGCGACTAGGTCCCCTAAAACCCTAGTCGCCCTTTAAAAAGGGGAGTATATAAGGTATATCTCCCACATTCTTAGCGTGCCTTCGTGGTGTAATGGTCAGCACACTGAGCCGGTATTTCAGAGGTCCGTGGTTCGATTCCCGGCGAAGGAATTGCATATTTTTCATGTCTCCTGCTACTAAATAACCTAATGTCTCTACAACTTTATTATGTATTTTCTCCTTCCTTCCAGCACGCCTTTGTGGTACAACGCTAGCACACTCGGCGCATATTTCAGAGTTCCAGGTTCAAGTCCCAGTGAGGACATTGTTCATTTTTCACTTCTTATGCTACAAAATAACGTAATAACTCTACAGTGGCACCCGAACTAAAAAAAGTGGTGGACTTCGTCACCGCAAGGATTTGGTGACTGAGTCCCTTAATCCACAGTCACCTTTTGAAAGGCGGAGTATAAAAGGTATTTTCTCCCTACTTTCCGCGTGCCTCCGTGGTGTAACGGCAACACACTTAGCGCTTATTCGAGAGGTCTAGATTGCATCTCGGGGAGGACACTGCACATTTTTTACATCTCCTCCTTCAAAATAATCTAATGACCCTACAACTTCGACAGAACTACTAGAAGAAAAGTAACAATTACTTTTTACGTCAGACCAGACTTAAATATGCTTTCTTAATGCATCACATTTTCCATCAATTTCAACAAATTATTTGGTTAATTTATGAAGAAATATTTTGTATCTTCATAACTTTTGAATTTGTAATCAAAAGATTTTCCAAATATGCTCTGAATCGTCCTACTTCTGTTTTATCAATTTCCCGGTGATTAAAACCCTTTCGCACAAACATTACATCACTATTTTCCGAGGAAATTAAGGTTACAGAGAACTTAAGCAAACTAACGCTATATTATTTCAGATTTACAAATGATGGCAAAATCATGTTCATGTCTGAACAAATTCGTGCATGACATGAGCTTAACGAATTGATCACTATTTTGTGCTGAATTCTCAGTAATATCTCGCACAGCACTGAGGTTTCAGAAAACTCGAACTCAGCATTACCGTATTAGGCTGTCATTTAAGAAAAGAAAATTTAAATTAGTGCTCCTATGTAGCTTCTTTCAAGCTAATTCCATTGACTAAAAAATTTTGCAAATATTTCTTGTTTCGGCAGTTCTCAGAGAATAGTGGAGAGAAAATGAATTCATTACTATAATTTATTTAGCTAATATTTGGAATTGCAATAAATCAGATATAAACTAAAAGCACTGCAGATTTTGGAGCTTATTATAAATACACACTATCACGTTCTACAGCTCAAGTGCGCACCCTAATTGCTTAAGGGAAATGCGTATCTCACTTGGAAATTTCCTACTTTTAAAGGTAGCTATATAGAAATATTAGATTTTTCAAAATCGGGAAATGTAACGAATCAAGTCTGCTTTCGCGGATTTCAAAACGTAGAGGTTTCCATTAGCAACTGAAAGTGCTAACCATTTACATTACAAGAATACGCGTAATGGAATGTGAATTCAAATTATCCCCCACATAAAAGGCGAAGGGGGGAGAAGAAGGAAGTCCAGTCGACAAAGTAATGATAACTTTGCGTCCATCTTTTCTTTCCAGTTCGGGTGCCATTATACAGATCATAATATATTTCAGACCAGATTATATTTTTCATGTTACTGCAACACCATCTTATTTACATGTTGTGAGAAGTTATAAAAAATCTTAGCAAATTCAAGCAAAACTAAAGAGTACACACATAGTGAATGAAACCTATATTTACAGTGAGGGCCAATTAAAAGACTGTATTATTCTATAACTGTAAAAATATAATCATTTGGTAATTTAATTAATTAAGGAAAATGAGATGCTTGACAAAATTAGATTTAAATTTGATGATTACTGTTTTATTAGCTAATTTCTAATTTTTTTCAAGATTATTTAAATGTAATTGAAAAAACTTGAATTTTTAAAAGTTGGACATACACATTTTACGAACATTCGTTTGAAACATTTAAGTCATCAATAACGATAGTAAGGAGAATGCATATTCAGAAAATTCTATCGTCGCAACCACCTCTCCAAGTGAACCATCTCTGAATGCTACCAGTATTTCTGAGAACAAGTAAACATCGGAATTGACCTCCCTAAAACAACCGCTTCCACAGAAAGTCAAAATCGTATGGAACCGTATTGGGTCATAATATGGCTTTCCCAGGGGTTAACTGTATATCAGATGTAATCTTCACTCTTTCGTTTTATTTTTTAGCATTTGAACAGGTGTTATGATTAAATTTGATCTTTGTTCCGTCATTTAATGTCTCTGGATGAAATTCTTATCACAAAAAAATTAAATAAACTCAGCCAATGTTTAACATTATCATTAAATTATTATTACAAACTACTAACTACAAATGGTTGCACTAAACGCGATATTAATAATTCAAATAGATCATAAGGCAGCTATTTTCTTCTCAATATCCTTCATTCAAAACCAGACATCAAACTGATGGTACCACAATTCAGGAATTACTGCGCATAGCGCCTCCGTTTGATTAAGTTCGCAATAGTTCATTAGATTTCAAAACGTGAATGACATTTCCTTTACTGTTATTATATTCGATGCACTGCATTCGGGACTTCCAATATGCTTCCTGAACATGAGCTATCTTTTTTTTTTTTTTCTCAAGGACGAATTTGCAATCTACTGTTACTTGAGAGAAATGGTGAATTATGATAATACGGAATCCGCTCATTGAGAAAAATGACTGAAAATATAGAAAACGAATGGTAACTTAAAATTCATGGCGAAATAAAAGCAAAGCAGATGCTCGGGATTCTTCTTGTTTGTAATTTAAAATTTTTCTTCAGTTTTTCAAATCATAACGCTTCACAAATATTTAATACGTTTTTTAATCACGTAATTTTACAGATATTTAGCGTTTTAAATTATATTATCTGACAAATATTTAACATTTTAGAAACTAGACAAAAAGGAAAATTATTATTGGATGTTTACTATTTTAAATCATAGTATCTGCAGTTTCACTAACGGTGTTGTTTATAACGAAGCTTCACTAAGTTCTGCTCATTTTATTAGTTGAATTAAATTTCGAATTCATGTATTTTTCAAATTTTTCTTTCTGTAGGGGAAAAAACCTATAGGCAAAATTATAAGAATGATTTTTTTTTTAAATCGCCAATTTAGAAAAATTTCGTCGGGAAAAAGTCGCAAGCCGTGGTGAAAATATGTCTAATCATCATTTTTCCCTTCTTGATGAATAGATTATGATATTATAAGAGATAGCTTATGATCGATTCATAGTTCGTAATATCGGCAGACTCGACACTGATGTTTTTTCATGTAACAAGACACCTACTTCAGTGGCAGCTTTAAGCGTTTTCTCAGTCATTTTGGGCTTTAAGGTTACCAAAGAAGGACAGCATACAATAGTGCGCTTTTTAACATATTAAGAGTGTTATTAATTTCAAAATGGGAACAAGATCGCGTGAAAAGCAGCCGCTACTAGCCAAATTATGCCACACTTGCTGTGCCAACTGTCTTAATTAATTTTGGATGATACATCTGCAACACTAAACTAGGAATTGATGCTGAACAAAGCATTGAAATTTGAAATATTTTTCTACATTCTCAAGATAATAAAAATCTTTCATCTACTGATGTTTATATTTCATTCTAGGTTGCACGATTCCTTTTGAAACATAAAACGACATATGTATTTAAGCATGCTCATATATTCTTAAATGTGTATTTGTAAATTGAATTAAAGACAATTTATTCTTTTCGTTATGTTAAATGTACGACGAGTTTCTAAAAAGAATTCTAACCGTCCATCTTGTAAGAAACTATCATTGGCTAAGAGTTCTCGAACTTGCCCACCTAAGCTTCTGAGCTAAGCTGTTCTAATAGAAAACAACGAACATCTCACAAATACTTCTTCGCGGTAGATCGCTGGAGATGTTTCCCACTCATCAAGCAAGAATCTCTGCGATCTCTTAACAGGAAGCACGACTGTTGTCCTCGGATCTTTGGCACCTGTGCTCGTCCTTCTCCCGTTTCCCCTCCATTCGACCAGTCACGACACGCGTCACGGAGCACGAAGATCGATCCCTCCTTCCCCTTCCACTCCTCTTGAACTCCCTCCGTCAGCACGCCCTCCTGAGAGAGCGTTTTCATCGTTGTAAAAATCCAGTAATGGGGCTTCCGCTTGACGAATAGGTTCTCCGTTTGCTCACGACAATGTCTTCGAAGTGGTTTAACATGATACGCAAATATCCTTCAGTGAAAGTTTTATTTTTAGAAGACAAGTTTATCAATTTATTTTCAAGAGGTAATGTCACTGTCGGTGTAAAATATCGTACTCTTTGTGAATTACGTTTGTGAATTTAAGTAAACCTTAAAAGAGTTTCCAATTTTAAGGATCTTGTACACAAATTTTCTTTAGTGCTTCACACAATTCATCAAAACAGACGTATTTAATGAACAGTAAAAAAAAATTCATGTGTATTCATTTCCAAGTTCACCAATACTTGAACTCGGATTTTATCAAAGAATGCACGTAATAGAACCCCTTTCTAAGTTTTCCGTTTTCCTGAGCTTAATTTGCCATTTTAGTCCATTTCAGAATTTTTGAATTCTTAAAGCACTTCTCACAAACATCGGCAAGCATAGTTTTCGTAAATGATCCGTTTTACTTCTTAGGCAGTCTTCTTTGGTTAAAACAAAAAGGAATGCTGTAACATAGATGCCCTTTTTCAGGTCTCATACTATAAAATTGTGGTTATATGCTATCCAAAACAGCATAAACAAATTTAAAGCGGGTACCTCCTTAAATTTATGAAACTTTTCATCCAAAAAAGTTAGTTTACAATATTTTATACTTATTTATAATCCAGCAAATGTTTGTCAGTAGTCAATGCAACATCAGTCCTAAATATTTTAACGTGAATAGTTAAGAAGTAGGTGTAATGACTATATCAAGATTAAATATCCTGGGGCTTGGTTATACGTGCAAGGTCTTCCCCCTTCTCGCTGGAGCAATATCGGTCTGTCCCTCTGATGCACTGTGGGAAATGTTCTCGCTGATAACAGGGCCAAATGGCCAATTGGTTTCACCATTCATGGGGAATGCTTCCCAGCAGCTGTCCGACCACCGAAGAAATTTACAGTAATAATAATTAAGTTTTCAGTTTAACTCCTGGAGAATATTGCACACCATGTTTTTAGTACGTAAAACATAGTTTACACTTTAAAAAAAGCTCGTTCATAATGAAATTTCAAGTCTATCAGATATCCAGATGAATTTTTTTTTTCGATATCAAAAATACTGCATTGTACTTTTCTACTAAACATAAACTATAAAGGTTTAGAAATACACGAACCGAACAATTCTGAAGTATACCTTTCTCATTTTAAATCAAGATAGTACCCAGTATTAGACTGGATTATATAAATAAGACAATGCCCACTGTGGTTATCTTCTTTTAAGAGAGGATACCTCGGTGAAGGACTTTCTAAGGAAAACAGGCCCATATTTATATTACACAAGAGGAAATATAACGAGCATTTCATTTAGCCTGGATTCAGCTGGCCTGGAATAGAACCCAGGACGATGATCAGAGTTTTATAGATATTTGACATTTTGCTGCTCAATAGAGTCTATGTGGGTCCTTGATTCCGCTGCCCGTTCCCTCTCCAAAGTATAAAAAATTTGTTGCTTCTAAATTCAACTGCCCAAATTCTCCTTAAATTCTAAATCTTTTTTTTTTTTTTTTTTTTTTTTTAAATGCTTCTATATTTTCTAAAAAAATTATCGTTCCTAAATTCTGTCTCTCGGTGCGGTCACACCAGCTGCACTGACGGTGGTAACGGCCCTGTTCATAGCATTCGGCCGGTAACCACTATTGTCAGGTAATGAAATCATATTTTATTAGCAAAAAACTGAATCAGGTACGATTTGACATCATCATCACCATTACTGAAATTTTTACCATTCAAGGAGTTTTGTAAAGATCGAAACAAAAAGTAATCAGATGGTGCAAGGTCAGGACTATATGGTGGATGTGGCAAAACATCCCAACCAAGCTCCAATAATTTTTGCCGAGTGACCAAAGATGTGTGTGGCCTTACATTGTCATGATGGAATACAACATCTTTTCGATTTGTCAATTCGGTCCGCTTTTCTTCAACTGCATTGTTTAATTTCGTTAGTTGTTCAATGTAAACATCAGAATTGATCGTTCGGTTGGGTGGTAAGAGTTCAAAGTAGACAATTCCTTTGTAATCCCACCAAACTGATAACAAAACCTTCTTTTGATGAATATCAGCTTTTGATGTTGTTTGAGTTGGTTCACCTGGCCTGCTCCACGATCTTTTCCGCTTGATATTGTTGTAAACAACCCATTTTTCATCGCCAGTTATCAGTCGTTTTAAAAATGGATCATTTTCATTACGTTTCTTTAGCAAATCGCAGCTGTTAATGCGTTGCGTTAAATGCGTTTCTTTCAGTTCGTGAGGAACCCATGTATCGAGTTTTTGAACATAGCCAAGTTGTTTTAAGTGATTTTCAATGCATGTATGTGATACATGAAGCTTCTCTGCAATCTCACGTGTTGTACTGTGACGATCCGAATCGATTATTGCTTTGATTAGGTCGTCATCAACTTCAACTGGACGACCAGAGCGTTTTTCATCTTTGAGTGAAAAATCACCAGAACGAAATTTGGCAAACCAATTTTGACACTGCCGTTCTTTTAAGGCTTCGTCACCATAAACAGCACATAACTTTTTATGAGCTTGCGATGCGTTTTTCCCTTTGCGGAAATAAAATAGCAAAATATGACGAAAATGTTCCTTTTGATTTTCCATTTTTCAACGAACGCCAAACGAAAACTACGCAACCGATCCAAAAACTTTTTTTACTGATTCACAGCTGAATTGCCAACTATCAAATAATAAAATGTGTTTTACATTTGTACTGCGTCTGCTAACTTAAAAATTCAACTGAAGCCATCTATGAGTGAAATCCGCAATTACTTAGTTGCCAACCCAATAAATCGTTAACAAAGCTTAAAACGCTTTAAAGAATTAAACGTCAAAAACCGTGTATATTGTTTTGACATGTTACCATATATATTGTTTATGTAACTCGTTGTTAAATTTTGAAAGATGAAATGAAAAGTATATTTCCATGTGTATTGGCAACAGCTTTAAATTCTTTGAGAAATGATTTCTAATTCACACTAAAAATATCACATCTGTTTAACCTTTTAATATGTTAACTTTTGAAGAACCACACCTTATTTTCACTTCCTTTTACGAAGTAAAGGATGTAAGAAAAGTTTTGGGTATCGCATTTCAACGAAAATATCTATTTTGACCGCTCTCGATTCCATTTAAGGGATATTTTTGCATTGATATCTGCACGCATGGACGGAATAAAGGACTCTTTTCCCCAAAACGGATTGTAAAATGGGTTTAAAATGAATTCAGAAGAGATTTTGTTTTTCGGGACGTCTATATGTACGTGCAGACGTACGTATGTATGTATCTCGCATAACTCAAAAACGAGTAGCCTCAGAACTTTGAAATTTTGTATATGGGACTGCTATAACATGTAGATATGCACTCCCTTTTTGGTTGCAACCTGTCTCATCAAAAGTATATAAATATATGTGTATAAGTAAGAGTAAATTAATTAGCCTATAACTTGCGCTAAAGCTTCAAAGTAATAAACCAATAATTTATTAGAAAACAATTTTATATACCATCTCCAAGAAACAGAAATTGAATTAAAACCTGAATTATTATAAGAAATAAATTTTGGTTTTAATTGGATGTCTGTTTCTTGGAGATGGTATATAAAAATACTTTCTAATAAATTATGTATATTTATGTATATATACATAATTTATTAGAAAATCGCTCTCTTACCAAAACCTAAATTTTTTTTTATTCTTATGTATTGATAAATTGTGCATTTTTTGCTTTGAAAGGGATTGAATTATAGTGTTCTTATATTCCGATTAAGGTTTTTATGCCTTTAGTTAATCTGCATGCAATAGTTGTAGAATTATCAAAAGTTTAAAGATGTTTAAGTTCCACTACGACTAACGATGCCGACGTTTGTTTACATTTGAAAATTAGTAGCATGGTGAATTAAGCCAGTTTCTGCACCAACCTCAGTGTCTTTTTGCCGACTGGGGACGAAAGTTTTGTGAGCCGAAACATCTATCTTTCTGCCTAATTTTAATTAATTTAAACTCTAATCGTAAAAGTTGTTTTTAACGGTTTTTTGACTCTATTTAGTGTTTCAGGTTTTTCTGTGTTTTACAGTTTTCAATGAAGATGTTTTGAGAATTTATGTATTTTTCCCTTGCCGAGAAGGGAGAACTGAATTGACTGAATGAGAACTATATGTCTAATGAAATTCTAGGAAATAAAGTTAAAGGAAGTGCAGCAAAAAATGAGCATAATTTAAGAGGTCGTACAAAGGAAGTCATATGGTGTCCATGTCAGACTTTTTTCCAATATAAAAGAAACTGAAATATACATTATTCTCTAGACCTTTCTGTGAATTTCTGTATGATTTGAATTATTATTTTTTATATAATTATCATTCATTCTGTTGTGCAAATCTGATTTTTAAGCAATAAAGAAATAATTCAATTAAAAAAGAGTTTATATTTTTCAGGTTTAAGGAGAAATGAATGGATTCAGCTGTATAAAGCAACGCTGGACGTGTGCATTAAGGATGGAATTATGATCTTGCGAAAAATTATGTCTTAATTTCAATGTATGTGTGTGCACTCTAAGTAGTAATTTGTAACAGAATACATGAAAATCAAATAATTTGTTTTTGGAATAATCTTTCAAGATTTGTTTTGCTGCAATTGAATTTGCCGGTCTTGTTTGTTACAATAGTATGTAAAGTAAGCAGTAACTCAGAATTTATGGGTGAAATATATAGCAATAATAGAAATTACATATATAACAATAATCTAAAATGAGATCAAATTTAGTTATATTTAAACTTGGTTTAGTTTTTTTTAGCTTATGGTATCAAACAGGCTTTCTCAATAAAAGTAGAAAGCTCGTGAACTATGTAAGATAACAGAAGTATATCAGCGAGATCGAAAAGCAGCAAAATGTGCCACAAGGTGTCAAATAAAATTTTATGAATTCTATTCCGTATTAATCGAGCGCAATTTGGACTGTTCTGCGCATAATGCATTTCAATTGTTTTGTTTATGCAAAGCTAATGTAAACATATTTCTTTAATTTATGCTGAGCATCTAACAGACATTGTGAATCTCATGAAGAAATAATAACTGTAGAAAAGGTTTGAATGGAAACGTACCCAAAGGCATTTTTAAATAATTAATTGCCCAAGCATATTTTTTTGATGTCATGAAGCATATTTTCGAATAAAATTTTTACGACATGTTTTTAAAACCTAATCTACTCATACATTCAATAATCAGCATCTTAAAAGATTATAGTTTCGATTCAAAATTTAGGTTTAAAGTGAATTCTAAATTAATTCTAAATTTGATTTGATAAATTTAATTAAAATTTAATTTAATTTAATTTCTATTGATATCTGTTTCAAAACTAAACAAGGAATAATTTACTTCATATTCCGCCAAAGTTCTTTACTTATTAAACTGAGTTATTATATGCTAGTACAGAATGTTTCCTACAATTCTTTTAAACAAAACCGTCTTCACTTGATGAAACACAATTTCGCAATTATTTTAACAAAAACATTAAACAGTGTTTCAGCACCAAATTATGTAAATTTTCTTCCAGCTTTTAAAAGAATTTCCTTATTCAAAGAACTCAACAAAAATCGTTTAGTGTCTGTTGACAGCATAATCTTCAATTTTTACTTACTTCACTGAATTAAAACTCGCAAAATCATTACTTAAATAGACAAGTTTTTGTTTACTATGTATTTCGAAAATCGATAATTCACAGTACATAAATTAATCAAAATGATTGTTTTTCTGTATTTAGAATCATGTTCTGTAAAGTTTAATATCTTTGCTTCAATCATCTTAAAGATTTTCAGCGTACGATAGTTTATTCTAAAATTTAATATTTCAGAAACGTTAATCAATATTCTGTAATTAAAACGTTTTGCTATGATTTATATTTATATCATTTTCAATATATTAATTAGAATGCGTTTGGTTTTTAATGTATGCAACCATTTGTATTAGAGTGTGTATTATATATATATATTTTCTGATAATGTACTATTAAATATATGTTGAAAATTAATATATATTATCACTATAAATCCTATTGATTTCCTATTAAGAAATTATTTTGTAGCATATTTTATGCTGTGAATCTTTGATGTAATATATTGAATAAAAAGCTATTTTTCAGCAAACATGTGATCTGTCTGAGATTAAAAGGTCATTCTCTTTCGAATGCATGTTGCATTATATCACCGGCACAGTTCGTCCCTATTAAAATCTGTACAGCCCTTTCGATGGGATTCGAACCCGATCGCTCTGCCATTATTCACCAATCGTATGCGTCATCCCTAATAGTCTGTTAATTTAGAATAGGCAAGTCATGATATTTTTCTTCCAAACCATGATTCGTAGCCATGGTAACGACTGCTGTGGACAAACTCTTCTACTTCGTTTAAATTACTTAATTCACTGTGCGCAGAGATGACAACACACGCTACTATCATAGATAAGGGGGGGGGGGCGCTAAGAGTTTGAAGTGCTGATTTTAAAGTGTGTTGTAACTTATCTCACTTGTCTGACAGTAACATCAGAACAAGCCCATGAACTTCATCGTGGCAAGGACAGCAAGATTGCGCCTGCCGTTGGCAACAGCTTTGAGCACCATACAGGTAACAGTACGACTTCGCTCGGTTCCGCTCCCAATTTTGATGAAAAGCACCCCGAGAGAAATCGGATCTGTCCCCCTTAAGGTGAGATCCCTTTACGCTCCCATCCCTTTATCCCTACCACCAGCCTCTGGAGAAGACTTTCGGTTCGCCGCATATTTAGAGTGCCTCCATGCCGAAAAGATAGAATATATTTACAAACATCCATGCCTTCTACGGAATTCGAACACGACCCTTTGGCACCACAGTAGGCTCTCCTAACCGCTAAACCGTCTAGGCGGTCCTTACTTAAAAGTAATGTACTATAATGCTATGAAGATTTAATCACCTTCTTTTATAGAAACAAATTTTTCAGGTGTATATCTAGTAATTTTTAATAAAAGAAAATATAATACGAGTTGTCAAACGGAAATAAAAGTTTATTTTAAGTTCCAGTTTCTTTATGAATGAACAATAAGATATTTAAGAGAAGCTAAAATAAAAAGTATTTATTTAGGAAGTATGTTTTTTAACAACTGAATTTTATTTAAAATGAAATTTTAGCTGTCAGTATTATTTGCAAGGAATAAAATTTACCTAGAAGATAAATTTTCTAAATTTAAGGGAAATCGGGCTCGTGACTTTTTTTTTAACAAACAGCTTTTTCTCTCGTACCGATAAAATATGACGCTGCCTAAATGCGAGGCAGTTTTTCTCTTAAAGATCCTTTTCCCTTAAAGCAAATAGCCCTCTCGTGTTTTGCCGAAATTGATTAAACAAGCGAAATACTGCTGGATGCATGAACTTTTCCTTGGTTTTAATCGTATGTAATGAAAATATGAATCAATTTTACTTTTATCTACTGCTTTTACTACTATTTTTTTACAAGTCTTCTGTAAAAATACTCTCTCCTGTAGACATATAGCCTTTGTATATATTGTCACGTTCATTTAAACAATAATCACAAAATAAATACTAGGCTAGCCACTACGCACCGGGCCCCATAAAAGTGAACTTCTGGTAAAAACTCTGTGTAATTGTATGCCGGTATTGAAAGAAACGATCAACGATTTTTTGTGTTCTTCTTCGTGTGTGATGAGACTCACCAAGGGGCGGGAGCTTAAGATCCATGTTCAAATCTCAGCGAACAGGCTGGGCGCATAGGTGTTTATCGTAGTTTTCCCCGCTGTGTACTACGTATAAAGCCTCTTGTAATTTGCCAAATTCGATACATAACCTAACTTATGCATAATATGCACGACACTTTAAAAATATCTTGCAGAAAGGCATCTCTTTCCTTAAGAAAATAGCACTCGAGTGTTTTGCTGTAATCCAAATAAGGGAATGTTGTTCGTTTTAAATCTTTTAGAAAGTTCTGTGTTCAAGGACAAAAACTTTTTTTAACGTCTTGGGGATGGTGTTATTTTTATGTGGAAAAAGATGCTATTATTTTCACTACGCAAATTCTTTATCTTAGCTTATCAGAAATCGCTGCTGTTCACTTAAAGAAATACTTGTTTGCAAGTTTCATGCGCTATTTACCATAAAGCTCAAATTTTCTCAGGAGTTTCTATGGAGTCCAGTATAGGGCTTAAAATTAATCGGTATTTCAGATTTGAACAAAATATTAATCCTGACCGGAAAGTCAAATTATCTCTGATATTTTTGTTATATAACGAAATCCCAATTTTAGTAGAAAATTCTGTTAGAAAAGCAATATTTCTTGACAGTATTACTAGAAACTGATCGTATATCTCGTTTTTCTTCGGAAAAGCAAAATCCGCTGGAAAGTATAGCCATTTGTAAAATAAATCTTCCATTTCAAGATTACAAAGAGAAACATTTATGGGCTATATCTATCCGGTCTTGAAGGCTTTAAATTAATTAAAAGTTAAATAAGGATGCGAATTATCCTTGACAAAAAAATCTGGTTGTCGTTCAACGTAGTCGCTTTGCATTTATTTTATCATTGCATTTGATTTTATAGTGCATTATTTTAATTTATTATTCATTTGCTTATCATTAATTTAAGATAAATGTTTTATTTATTGCTTTACTTTATATTTAGTTTTATTATATTTATTTTTTCTCATTTAATTTATTATTGCTTTATTTACTTCTGTTCGCCGTCACTGATGACCTTCGATAAGACTCTAGTAATTCTAACTTTTGAAGTTAAATAGCGATCCTCCCGCGTCGAGATTATAATATTCCTTCATTCTTAATCCTCGAGGATATTTGGGAGCCAGATTCACAGTTTAGACGTTTGTAGTGGAGGGAAAGATAAGGGGTCTTCAACTTTGCGGAGATACGGGGAGTGAGCATGAAATTCGGGGACTCGGGGGTGGCAGATGTGCTCAGATTTCTGTTTATTCCTTTTGTCAGCTGCTGTCAGTGCATGATGAAGCTACAGTATTTCATAGTGCGGTAGGAAAGAAATTTAGTCCCGATCTCTGTCTCTTTCGCGTTTAATATCATGAAAATAGTAATGATATTTTAGGTAAAAGCGAATCCTAATTCCTCTCCAACAATAGCACGAAAGAAGCAATCATAGATTCTCAATTCAATGTGCATTTTTAATGAGCTGAATGCTCTGTATCTGTTCGGTTTCTCAGCAATTCAACTTTCAAAAAAAGTCTGTAAATGCAGCTATGAGGACCTTTTAGACAAGTAGTTCTCTAAATGTGGGTCGGGAATTTTTGATGAGTTTCGAAGTATTTTCAGAAAGAGTAAAAGACCGATTATCCGACACTCAACGATTCGGCGCAAATCTGACGTACTCATTATATGAGTGCTATCTAACTTAACTATGAGCATGCCATTCAGAAATAATCGAAAGAGTACAGCGAGTGGCTTTAGGCCTGGTATCATTGCTACTGAGTATTATGTAAAAGAATTAGATTAAAGTAAATATATATATATATATATATCAATAGTCCTAACGAAAACATACCGACAATCCGATTACCTGTTGTAACGCCTTAACTCAATCTAAAGTGTTTCTTCCAACAGTTATCATATCACAGTTTCTGAAGACAAAAACTGGTGAATGGTTAAGGAAGCCAAAGATGAGCTAGTTGTAAAAAACCCCGCTGGTATCAAAAGAAATTGGAGACCGAGGATGAAGAATGTTTAACTAATATTGCTTAGTCTAAGGCAACCGAAGCATCAACTATGTTGATGAAATTTACCGAAATAACAGCGTAACAATGAAGAAGTATTGAATCTTCCTATTCTCCTCAATGATGTTTGGATAACAAGGTGCAAATCTGAGTTTAAAAAAATAAAAATATTCGCTTAACAATAATGCAATAGATTCCAAAACATTAAGTTACTAAGAATAATAAATTACGTATATTCTTTAATTTATCTTCTGAACAGGCCAAATTATCTTTGTACTGCACGTTCTTATTTTTTTCCCCTAATATACGATTATACACCATGTCCTTAAGAAAATCGTTATACAGTCTCTATTTTCAAAATGATTGCTTCACAGACATGTCCTTGCGGTTACAAAAACGCTTTAAATAAGGAACGTAATCATATTATGGCATTAACATGTAAAAAAAATTATATCGACATATATATAGTTGCAAACATACAACTTTTGAAATATATATTTAAAACTAAAGCTATATTGAATAGGTAAATAAATGACTGAGGAATTTATGTTAATTAATTAGTTATTTTATGTTACTAATCATCACTAGCACTTCTCTTTCCGTTTTAATACCAGAATGCAAATTCTAGCTCGTGTGTATTTAAATGAGGGTTTGATATTGCGTTAGTCAGAGCGTGTTCTGCCTGATAAAAGCTACGTTACTAGTTGATATTCTACGAAAACATTCCTGGCTAAGGAGTTGTTTTAGTCTTACAGATTATGCAGTCACGCTAGTGCAGGTTAGAGCCAACTTGCAAGTTTACGTTTCTCTGCGTAACCTTTGGCTAACTGAGATATAATTTGAATTCCTTTCTTTTAATTTCTAGCCATGAATGCTGTCTGAGTTTGTCAGCAACAGAACTGCCCTTTGTTCAACTTATATGAGTTCTTAATAAAGGGTCTTTTACACCCTTAATACGTTTCTGGTTGCTTATTTAGACACAGCAACAAGTCGCTTAGGTCTACTTACGAGTCTGGACTTAGTGTATGTTACCAAAACAAGTGAGACTGCTAATGAATGAAGGCTGATATGAAAAATAAAACTGCATTATACATATCCTTATTGCTATGACATATTTCATACTTAAGCAGATAATATCTAAAATTCTACGCATGCAAGTATATAAAGCTATAAAAATAAACTTAAAAAATAAATAAAATAATAAAAAATAAAAATTTGATTGGGTTCAGATTTTAACGATCGCTCGAGAGGGATCTTTTAAAGGTTAATACAGTTGAGAAGCAGAAATTATCGTCAGAAATGGCTTAGGTGAAATAACAAAACATTTAATAGGATATAAAATGAATATTTATTTAGACATGGAAAGTTATGTCTCTTTTATATATTTTAAAAGGGAAAATATGTAATATAATTTCATAAAATATTTAATGTTTTTAATTACATATATCACGAATTAAATACATTTTTATTAAAATCGATCGGTTTAAAAAGTAGCAAAAATTAATATTTTTAAGAATTGCATCTATGACTTTTGAATGGTTTAGTTTGTTAGTTAATGACAACCAGATGAAACATGAAAAAATAATATCTTCCATTTTTCCGAATGGGAACAGACTCGAATGAAAAGTAAAACAACGCCTAATTGCGTTTTGAACTTAATAGCTCTTTTCGACTAATAACTTAAACAAAGGGAAAATTAAGCTCAACACCAAAGCACAAATTATGCGATGTAAGCTGCATTAATTCAGTAGCAAGCCAATTCAAACAATTCACATTCAATTCTAAAATAATGAGTTGGAGCATAAAATATTTGCAAATGCAAAAAAGTTTTTTTGCGCTTGCAAACTTTTTATTGTGCTAATTCGTTGCGGGGTTCCACCCTTTTATCTAACAGTTAAATGGGTAGGAATTTCGTGAACAGCTAAGCGAACAATCGCTTTAGTTCAGGAGCAAAGACGTAAACTGAAGAAGGGTTAATTACCCTTTATTGCTCAAAATAAGAATTAAACAGTCTGCCCCTTTCTCAGGGCGTACAGCAAAGCCTCCACTTGGACTTGAACTCAAAATAATAAGAACTAAGCCTTGACTAATGCTTAACTAAAAAGATATAGCCGAAGCTATCAAAATTCTAAGTAGTTGGCCCCTAAATACCGAATAAGCTAGTGAAGCTATCAAGGGCCTGAAATATGGCCAAGCGTAGTAACAGCTTAGACAGAGACGTAGCCAAAAGACGAATGCCGCTAGTCAGAAACTTTGAGGCTCTGTAAGCTGAAATTAGGAGGGACAGGAAAGTAGCTGAAACTAAAGATAACTGTTAAAAACTTAGGATAAACCTTACATCGTTATTGCAAAATTGAATACGATATTTGTATTTACTTAGTTTATATATATATATATATATATATGCAAAATATTTTGTATTACGATATATACATTTATATAGCATATATATATACAAATATTTTGATACGAATATTTAAAAATAAAAATAAATAAGATAACACGTAATGCAGCTTGATATATTTTTATTCCAAAAGTAGCTAGATATTCGCTACTAAAATTTTAGTATGAACAGGTAATTTGATTAAGTTTTGTTTAGCAAAAAATACAAATTTGCTAGATGTAAACATTTTTGCTACAGCTAAGTATTGCAGGATGAATACTGTACGTAAGAAATATATATATATATAGGCGCATCTTGCATATGCTTAGACTTGATTAACTAATTTTTTATTTAAATACCTTAAGTTCGAATTCTAACAAATGTAAATAATTTTCAATCGGAAAAGTGATCTTTAAGAATTTTGATTCAGTTTTCAATAATATTTGCCTCCTTCTGAAAGCGGAATTATTTAAAATTAAAAATTGCTTTTCCCCTTTCTATGAACCTATGTTTTCCACTCTTCAGGTGGTTAAAATAGTCCTCCATGAGCTAGATGCTTTATCCACAATGAAGAGTAATTTGGATCTTCTTTTAGTTAATACGTATATTCTCCAAGATAAGGTACTCATTATGATGCATTTTTTGTTACCTATCTTGCAACGTAACTATATCGTGGTCTATAATAGTAAAGTCCATTTTCTATTCGGAATTTTCAAATGATCAATCCATATTTTTTTTAACAAGTGAGTGTTCTGATGAGTGCCTTGATTTATAAGATACGTTAAAATGTATGAATGATTACATTTTTCTTTCACAGAAAGTGTTTAAAAGATGTGTTAGAAATTATACACCTGAACACCGTCTTGAAAAATCTGCAATTATTTTTTCCAGTGCTTCTCATGTTTTTCGCAGTTTTGCAGAAGTTATCTATACCCGATACATGCTTTCCGTAAGTACTTTTAAAAAGAATTGAAACACTTTCGGAATATAACTATTCAAAATATGGAACCAATTATTTACTTTTTTTCATAAAATTTGCTAAATTCAAATTAAAATAATATAATTCAAGATCGGACCCAGGCTTATATTTTTTTGATGTAGCTGCATTTGTTTCTGAAACATCCAAAAACGCTAGACGAAAATTTTGTCGCTGAGATTTTTTACGTAACTTGTAAGCTTCTGTCAGTTAATAGCAAACTTTGTATTCATCAGCATTCTATTTAAGTAATTTCAAAAGTGCAGTTTTACTTAAAACGGAGTATTTACTTATTACGAAACCAGTGTATAAAAGCCTGTTGCGAATAAGTTTCGAAAAATGGGGCATTTTCCCTACGCTCTGGTCTTTCTGTGACATCAGATTACTAGGCTAACGCACGCGCTCTATGTCTCAGTTTTCGAATGCGCAAACCTTTTCCCTTTAAGGACCTTAAGCGCAACTACCTAAATGAAAGTCCCTAAATTTTCAAAATGTCCCAAACTTTGACAACTGCGTGCATACAATTCTTCAGCTTTAAAGAGCAACGTAGCCATTATCATAGGCGTTCTTTTTGCTGAATTCCGAATTCCAAAGAGCTTTGCAAGTGACAGTGTAGCATTTTTGGCCTTAATTCAGTTTCAAAATATGAGATTCTGGTATTTACCTGCAATGAAAGAAACTGTTGTAAAATTTCTGCAGGAACGCAGTAATTTGTAGCAAAAGACAACAGTTTTGTATTTATAGCGCGATGTCCCAAAATTTCTAGAGGAAGAAAAGGAATTAAAATTGTGTAATAAATTGGTTTATGTATTGATTTTCAGGTTAAAAACCTAATAAATACTTAAAAATATATGCAACAACATCTATGCATGTAATAAATAATTTTTTACATTAATAAGTAATGATTCTTTTCTTTTGTAAATGATCACTACCAAACTGCGCCAAAATGGTTGAGCTAACATGTAAGTACCCCTTTAAGCACAAAGCTCCCACAAAGGCTTTAACAAAAAAAGAGTACACATCCAAAAATTCTCAGATAAAGACGCTTTTATTTACAGCATATAATTCTACCAAGAAAGTCGACAGAATTAGGAATTCTAATACATGAATTTAAAAATATTAATTTTTAGAACAACAATAAATAGAATTTAAATATTGCTGCCACTCAATATTTTATTAATAATATATCGTTTATACTTACGCAAAGCTAATGTGCCAGTATATTGAAATAAATAAATATTTAATAGGAAGACGATAACACAGACAATACATATTAACTGCAAAAAAGAAAAGATCTAGTTTGATCCAAATATCAAACATTGATACTAATTTTTCAAACAAATTATGTCTGGAAATAAAATTTGAGAAAAAGAAAATTAAATTCATAAAACTTTGGAGAAAATGAAAATCGTCTGCTTGTGTTTTCAAAAATCACGCATGCAGATGTTGTAATCATTCAGATAGAATCTTTTGTTTCCTAAATCTGAGGTGAAACTGTATGTAAGCTTACATACAGCTTTGATGCGAACATTATGCTAGTGAGGATTGCACTGGAAAAGGAAAATTCAAGATACCGTCAGTGTAGGATGGATGACTAGTTGCTCCGACGACCACGCGTTGGTTAACTTGTGTTCAAAGTGTTATGAACTGTGAGTCTGTAATCTATTACTATGAAAAAGTCTGTGAAGTGATTTCGGACTATGATTCTGAGGATACGGACTTAGATTTTGATTCCGATAAATATCAAATTCTTTGGGATTTACTCCCTGAAAGGACTTACGATGTGGTGGACTTTATTAATGGTGTGGCTTTTCAGAAAAATTCGATCGGCTTCGAAGATAACTCATGCTCGCTATGGTTCGCTATGCACCTTTAGGAAAATCCGGACAAGGATTTGAATTTACATTGTGAGATGATGTGTACTCAAATTAAGGAAATGAACCAAAAGCTGAACAGCATAAAAGGTAAATGCGAATTCTTTAGGGCTAGTAACAAGGTACTTATGTTCTTAATGATCCTAGTGTTGGTGTTGCAAATGATGTTAGTGCCAGTGAATCTAAAATTAGTACTGTAGTTTTTATACTTAGTATTAGTCAGGATGCTCATGACAAAAATGTGTTGTATTCTGATGTTAAAATTATTAGTAGTTCTGATTTAGGCAAATTACTTTTTAGTACTTTAAAACATTATGTAAATGGAAATAAGTCTAAAACGCACTCTCAGGAGGTGCAAGATAAGGATTGTTTCACTTCCCCTAAAAAAACTGTTCGACCTAACAAAAGTAGTAGAAAAGTTTTGGATGTAGATGTTAGTAAAAAATTTGATGTTCTCTATAAAGATAAGGCAGATTCTGCTCAAGTTACAGATCAAATCAATGCCCCTGCAGCGGCGGAATTTCCAATGTGGCTAGAATCAAACCAATTATGGCAATTTCCCTATTAAAATTTGGTGAATACGTGAAGAAATTGGTTGTGGAAACTTCTACTTCGTTTACTGCCAGAATTTCGGGGGAGTTTCAAAAAATATTCCCGATTGATCCTGTTCATCATAGATCAACCACTGATTATTTATCTTGGAATCAAGTACAGCATTATGTAGTGCATGCAAAGAAAGTGCGACACCTGAAGGCTGCTATTAAAGGAATACCTTTGGATTGTCCTGCCGACGACATTAAAGAAGAACTGATACGTGAAGGTTCCAATGTTAGTAAAGTAACGCAAATAATTAGATTTAGGACTAGGTTCCCGAGGCCTTTGTTTCAGATTAAATTAGTGAATGAACCTGGGTCTGAAAAAAATTATATTACTAATTTACTTAATTTACTGTATTTTTCTGTATACATGGAGGCATGTATATTGAAGAGTGGTATGACTCAATTCCACAATTGTCAGTATTTCTTTTATTCCTCGGACGAGTACAAACTCGCGCCCAGGTGGGAAAAAATGTTCACTTCTTCAAAAAAGTTCTGAGTGTCAAGCTAAGTGGATTTCTCAGTTAGTTTGTAGTAACTGTGGTGGAAGTCCCGCAGCCAACTATTTTAAGTGCCCGAAAAATCCTAAAAACATAGAAAGGAAAATTTCGGAAAATCGTGTAGCCGCTACTAAAGTCAATTCCAAAGCACGTGGTTACAAGCCAGACTCACTCATGCAAGAAAATGCGGAAAATCACGACGTTTCTGCTCGGTTGATTGATAAACCTAAAGTGGACAACAGTAAAACTCTTCCTTAGATATGTCTGAGACCCAGAAGTATATGTCTGAGAGACCTAACACCTCAAAGAAAAAGAAAAGAACCAAACAACTCGGATAGTTTTTTGTTACTATTTTTTTGCTATGGATATCTTTAATGTTTTTTAAGAAGTCCAAAAAATTTTTGCTGAATATTCAGTATTCGACATTATTAAAACCATAACCACCAGGTTAGGGGAAATTAGGAAAGGACCTATATCTATCGATAAGATATTTGCAGTTTTTAATGTTTTTGAAGAAATTTTTGACCAAGGCAATAATTCTAAATATACTTAGTTTCTCTGCATTTGTAATTTCGATGCCTTGTTGCCTGTGATTGTTTAGTTTATAAAATTTTGTCACAGTGTTTGTTATTATTATCTTAAATTTTCGTATTCTGTTTAGAAATGATATATTTTTAAATTGTTATTTAGTCCTTTAGATTTGCCCTTATCCTTCTATGTTGTATTTTATTGTTCCTGCTCTTCAGTCTCCAGTTCGACGGCTATGCTTGTTTGATCATCTATGATTTTTTACTGAACTTTTTATTTTTGTAGAACTTTTATCTATTTCATGATGATATGATAGCAAGTACTAAATTTTTCGATGGAGGTGGGTTTATACCTAGGTACTCTAGTTTTGCACCATTCTACTGAGTCTATAAGAAGAATTCAGAAATAATTGTTTCTGAGGAATAGGTAAAAAATGTTTTATGAAGACAAAATGGATAGATTACTGTAGAGATTTCAAGGCATTAAGCCAATACTAAGCTATACCGCTTGATCACAACTAAAACTACAAATACCCCTAACATTGCGTAAAATATCTATATATATATATATATATATATATGTTGTATTAGGTTATTATCGTCCGCTTTTTTGAAATATCCGTATATATGCGTATTTACGGTGCCATTTGATTTATACTTACCTTTGACTGGCTTTCTGCCGAAGGAATTCGTTTCGACCGTGTAACTGAAAATACAGGTTTAAAAGTTTGACATAGGAAGCTCAGCAAATGTTTCGGAAATCATGAGTATACTCAGTTAATTTTATAGCATAATTGTAGATTTGTCATATTTTAGGGGAAAAAAAGCAAATAAGAAATTCAGCTATCACTTTAAAAAATAATATATATCAGCCACGGAATACTCGGCCGAACTCGGCTAATACTACAATAAGGAAAAAATATTTTATAATCGGAAGTTTGGCAACACCAATATCTTGTAGCAGAAGAACTTGATAGAAGCAGGCGGCTGACTATAAATGGATTAAGTGTATTGATTAGATCTGTGAAGAATTTTTACAAATATATTTTGTAATGGTGGGTCATATTGCTTATGATTTATGGCATCGTTTATTCCTTTATGTCTTCTTCATTTTCTGATCTGTCTGCTTTTTTCCAATGGTACCCTGGGAGCCTTACGGCCTCGAGGTGTATCATTACCAAGTATGTTTTGTTTACATTTCTATTTCTTTTTTTCCTCTCTGTCTTTTTTTCTGAAGGCATGCCATATTTTATTTTCCCTTTTAAACTACTTTATACTGTCTGTAATTTATGGAAAATATAATAAAAATATATAAGAACGAAACTTTTATTTAATAACGGAGTGAAAGTTTAAATTATTCTTGTTCTTTGCATGAATTGATTTTATTTCCTGTAATTTAAAATGTAATTTTAAATACAAAGGAAAACTGAAGTTTAACTTCTCTCTCTTATGAACAAATGAAAGCATTACAGGATGATATTTTTGTTAAACTTGACACATTGTTAAAAGATTCATCTAAGCTATTATGTACCCATAGATAAGTTTATATATATAGTTTTAGTGCAAGCACTCCCGTTTCTCTACTAGTTTTCTGGATAGCCAAGGCTTTCGCTGTAATTAAATAATGTAAAATATCCTTTATTTTCCATTCATGTTTTGAAAAGATTTGCTGATTCATTGGCAATGAACCTATTATTCAAAGAATGCATAATTTTAAATTTTCAATAATTTGGCTATGTTTTTAAAACTCAAAAGAGAAAACATTTTTAGATTGGTACAATTATCTGTGTAGTAGACAGTTTTAATAATCCTCTGCACTTTGATATGTAGAATAAAAATAGCTCTACAGTATTTTTATTTTTGTAATCAGAACAATTTTAGAAAGAGAATAATAATATAGAATATGTTCTCCCTGAAATATCCTTATTTTATACAATGTAATATCATTCATTATTGTTTGCAATCAAGGCAAATGTGGCAACTTCTGCCTTTAGGATCCCCATAGATCAGGGCTTTCA
Organism: Stegodyphus mimosarum; assembly: GCA_000611955.2. Lineage (NCBI taxonomy): Eukaryota > Metazoa > Arthropoda > Arachnida > Araneae > Eresidae > Stegodyphus > Stegodyphus mimosarum. The sequence continues at coordinate 341,813 of KK117372.1, forward strand.
GAATAGAAGTGAATGGTTAATAGGCACTTTGTATAAAATGGGACTTTGTATTTTAAAATATGTTACTGAATACTTGTCCATTTTAAACTTTAATTCTAAAAAACATTCTGTATTGCCTGAAATGTTTAATTATAAAATAGAAAAATATTTGAATACTTTAGATCAACTTTTTCAAGCTATGGTACTTTGCATTATTTTTGTCGTAATTAGATTACTTTTGTGGTAAGAATAGATTTAAATGAATGTAACATGGTGTCCCTTTAAAATCTTACTTGTATTTTATCTTTATTATTCAGTTGCATATATATTTTTTTTCTATTTTTAACACCCTCTTTAAACTGGTGCCTTTTGCAACAGCCACACTAATCATATGCTAGTTACTAGTTTATGATGGTACTTATATTTTTTATTTTTATGTATGTAGCACAAAATTTTAAAAGTCTGAGAACCTCCTGCCCTAGGTAAGCCATTCTATGGAGCATGGACATACGTATATAATAGGTTATTTATAATGTATTAAGACATATTATTTTGTAATTTGTGCATCAAATAGAAAACTGGGTAAAAGTTTACAGTTGGGTGACTTTAGTTTTTTTGGTGATTCTTTTCTGACGCCAATATCGATCCCAGGAAGGCACAGTTTCAAAATGGCTGCTACATAAAACCAAAATAAGAAGTCAAAGAATTGCACAAACTTGGTGTCCATATACATATCACATTGATCTATTTTCACTTAAAAAAAATCAAAGAATTGCACAAACTAGGCATTGCTCACTTCATCCATGTACACATCAATCTATTTTCACTTAAAAAAAAAATCAGGAAGCTAAAACAACATTAAAACTATCATGGTAACCAGAAATGGTGTTTCATTGCCAAAATTTAATAAAATTTGTCGCTAATCAAAGGGGCACTCAATTCTACACTAGAGCCGAAAACTGTAATTAAATAAAGATAAGCAAAAGAAAATCTTAAATGGTAGTATTTGACCTGTTTCTGCCTGTTCAAACATAGCTACAGAACTGGATAATGAAACTGAAATGCTTGATGAATATAGCTTTCCAAATTTCAAGCTACCACATACAGTTCTAGATGCAAACCCTGAATGATTTTCTAATTTTATTAACAATTGCAAAGTGAAAAATTTTAATTTTTGTTGGTGGTGTAAGTTCTGATTTCAAATACTGGGAATAATAGGTGATGAATGAGATATATCAGACTTCTAAAGAAGATAGAGTACTCACAATCATCTAGCTGATGTATTCTTTAATAAGACAGCAGATCCTTTTTATGTTTACAGTTACACAGCATCTATAGTTCTGTCTGAAAATGGGGAAAACTTCATCCGATCTAAATAATTGCCAAGTAAAAGGAAGTTTTCAGAAAAGTATGGTAGAATATTGAAAAAAAAATTGTATCTAAAAAACATAAAACAAATTATACAGTTGAACTCACTAATTTCTAGCAAAATTGCTTGTCTGAGAATTTACCTAGTTAATACTGAAAGTTGAGCAATGCAGCAAACTGATTGGTAATTAGTGCCCATACTAAATGTTGGTTTCTGTGGTATTAGGAACATAACCAAATGTATCTTGTAAGAGGTGCCTTGTATTAAGATATATAGACCAGTTTGTATAGTATATAGACCAGTTTATACAATGAAAGTGGTAAAAGAGTGGCTATAAGACAAAGTTTTGAATAAATCCATAATTGCTATGCCATTAAATCTCTATAGGATTTACTGTAGGAGTGAGTGAAAAAATGGTTTCTTTCTCCAGAATCTTGAAGCAAAATAGCTTCTCTTTTGCAAGAGGTATAACTAAAAATGCCTTTAATGAATATACAAGATTTATGTCAGTCATTTCTAAAAAAAACTGCTACAGATCTCCAGAAATGTGCCTACACCGTATTTATAATATTGCACTACGGGTACAAGTGTTTCAGTTTCATTGTGCAATCCTTATGCAGTAATTCATTAGTAGTAGCACATATGCTAAGTACCTGTAGAAGTTAAGAATTTGATGTGGTTACATTGTGAGATGTAGATTTGTATTACTGTTGAAGCTCTTTCGAAAGATTTGTGCTTGGATGTGTGTGTCCTGTTCATTTGAAAACAATACAATGTTCATGTAATTATTAATATTAGAATTTAAAAATGTAAGTGTAAACTTTTGAATCACTAATACAGGTAAACAGTATAAATTGCAAAACAGCATCACCTTATAAATTATATTCATATCCTTTAAACTTAGAAGAAGATCGGAAACTAAACAGTGTTTATAAACTTTGTACAGGAAAGGTATTCTATGATCCTGCCCATCACTTTCGATGCTTAGATGGATCTGGTTCATTCCCATTCCATTATGTTAATGATGACTTTTGTGACTGTGAGGATGGATCTGATGAGCCAGGTTTGTAATTATGAATATTCAGTATTTTTCCTCATTACATCTAACTTTGCATATTTTAAACTTTTAAATGTTTCCATTTTTAGGAACATCTGCTTGTGCAAATGGTATTTTCAATTGCCTAAACCATGGACACATACCTATCAGTTTGCCTTCATCTCGTGTCAATGATGGAATATGTGGTAATTTTAAATTTAATGTAATAAATTCAATTTCTCTTGCTGAAGTGATCAATGTATAGGTTTTGTAAAATATGATAGCTGAGTGCAGATGTTAGTCAATTCATGATCTATGTGTAAATTTGGTGTTCGATCCATTAAACAGGCTTAAAATGATTTCAGGATAAGCAAGGAATGTAAAAAATTGTCAAATGTGGCAGCTTTGTTAAACCAAAAAATAGAGCACCATATAGGATAAGCAGCAAATTTCTGCATCTGAAAAGCTTTATCTATGATTGGTTTTGAAGTTCTCAAAAGCCTCCTGTTCCCAGGCCACTTAGAAAGAGGAGAACTTAGTCATACATAAGATTTTTAATATCAGAATATATTATAGGTCCATCATTTGAATGAATATGCACTCTAGAGAGAAAAATCTTATTCTTCAGGTAGATAATATCAATTATGTATTTTTCTGCAAGAACATTGTTAGCTTACATCTTTGCATTTAAATCAAGCTTTTGCCCTCTTTGACAAACGATTTGAACCACTTTTTTTAAAACACTTTTTTCACTTAATGGTTTCTATGTGCTGGCAAAATAGAAAACTGTTGCTAATTAATGAAGCCAGCGATCTTTCATACATCTTTAATATAAAATTCTTAATCGTAACAAAGTGATTTGCGTAGTTATAATAAATGCTTCTTTTCTGAAAATAAATTGCAATTCCTAGTGGTGCTGTTTCTATTTATTCTCCTTGTGAGAAATTTTTGTGTCCCTTGCAGTATGCATTCACAGCTCTATTATTTTCTATTGACTTTTTTTATATGCATTTGAATTGCTTTCTATATCTGATTTTTATTCTTGAAGAAGAAGTGTTATTTTTCTTATTCATTATAAAGGATAATATATTCTTTTAAAAATGCAGTTACTCCTGCAGTCAAGCAAGATAAATGAAAAATAAAATTACCTCACTTGCATTACAGTAATTGCATATTACATATACGTGAAAGAATGAGGGGGAAAATCTACCATTTATATTCTTCAATAATATGGATGAGCAGTGGTCCCATTTGGTCAAGAAAGTTTTGAGTTCTACAGTATCCAGATATATTCATCAGCACTCATGAGATGTAAATTTAATTTTAATACATTCATGACTGGTCGTTGTTAGATATTCTTTAGTTAAACTAAAATTTCTGTTTTTGTCTGTTGTAGTTTCTGCTGTATTATAACTTAACTCATTCATGTGCATTGTTTGAAGATTCACTAGGCATTTTCAAAATTCTTCAGTCCATTATAAGAGAGAAAGTAACCTCATGTTATTGAAAATCAAATTTAAAACTGAAAGCAGATATGATTGAGATCATAAAAAATGGCATAAATAAGTTTATTTCTCATATTTAATACTTGAACAAAATATACAAATGTGAAAACCTTTTTATCTACAACAGGCCTTTGGCCAATTGCATACAGTTGAGGTTAATTCAGTTTATGAGCTATTTTTTTATCTGATCATTGAAGAGATAATTCAGTATGCTTCATGAGGTGCAAAAAAAGTGGAAAGCCATCACTAGCATTCAGTGCCTCAGGTGTGAATCTAAATCTCACAGCATCGAAGAGATAATTCTGTATGCTTCATGAGGTGCAAAAAAAGTGGAAAGCCATCACTAGCATTCAGTGCCTAAGGTGTGAATCTAAATCTTGCAGCATTTGAATCAATCAACCTTTTCAAAATGTTGTGCTGCTTGAGGATTCAATAGATAAACTAAACATTTGCTTAGATATCCATTCCTTTTATTCAGCATTATCAAAATTATTATTGGCCAATGTGGGAAATATATTTTTGCATGATTTTCTATTGTCAACTACATAGAAATATTTAAAAATTGCTAACACTGAACTTCCGTAATAATTTTCTAAATATGTATTTCTATTATATTAACTTTCAGCCTTTTTCTGTAGATTGCTGTGACTCGAGTGATGAATATGACAGTCCTGCTGACTGCTTCAACAATTGCAAGTAAGTATAACTGACCCTGAGGTGTGACAATTTTCTATTTAGCCTCTTTGCTTCTGGCATTGGGAGAAAAAAGTTTCCCCTGGGCCTGTGACCTTAAAATGCTTAAATTTCAGTGTGTGCCTGAAAGTAATTTGTATTTAAGACTAATCTGCAAAAGTAACTACTATAAAATCTACTTTTTATTGAAATATTTGAATTCTTGCATGTTATTTAAGTTATTTTGGTAAAATTTATTGTACGGTACCCCTTGGCAATTTAAAAAAAAATTCATGAAATCCAAGATGGTGTCACTACGCTGTCTGAACAGATAGAGAGGAATAAATAACCAAATATGCATAAACACAGAGGAATAAATAACCAAAAATACGAATTCCCTAAGATAAAAACATTAAACAACAAATCTTTTAAGAAAAATTAACACACAGGAATAAATAAATGAATTCACAATTTCATCATAATTTAACCCATCAACATTCATCGTCTTACTTACCTCAGACATACTTACATTAGCACACGTACTGAAATGATGGTACCCACAGCAAAATTCAGAGTAAAATAATAGCAAGATCAAAATACAAGACCAACGCATATGCAAGCAAATGCAGCAGTTGAAAAAATGGTAAGAAAAAAAACCGGGATCCATATGAAAGGGTTACTATTACAAAAAAATACCCAGAATCTGCATTTATCACAACATGTTTGGTGATATTTGCAGAAATAACCTCTTTTTAACAACAAAAACTATTAAAAAAAATTTCCCCCAAGGCTAGTTTTGTAAACATTATCAACATTAGGATTCCCGAAAAACCTGTTTCACCCAGCGGGCTACCAGATTTGGTGAACAACCAATACCCATTGGCGATTTTTCCAGAAAATAAAACCAAGGGGGACTGTAGAATAAAGATTAGCTGTTATTTTTCTAAATATTAAAAGAAAATCGTAATATTTACAGTTAAAAATTTTATTGTTTAGAATATGAAATATGATTTGCCCCTCACCCCATACTATCAATTGCACCTGATCCATTTATTTTAGGACAGAGTGGTTATGTAACATTAGTGGGCAGAAAAATTGCTTTTAACTCTATGAACACTAATATCAAGTGCAGTATTAGTAATGATGATTATATTTACATGCTTAATTATTTCTGTTCAGTAATGAAATAGAAAAATTAAGAATTCAAATATCAACACCTATTGTAGTCTTTTTACTGTGCGAACCTTTTTAAATTCTAAAAAGCACATTATAAACATTTCATGTTTTACAATCTTGGAATAAAATGGGATATAATACCCATAACAACAAAGCTGACATGCCAGACATTCCATTCAATTAAGTTTCACAGCATTCTAATATCTTTTATGCACTTTTAAAATATCAGATAAAAATATTCTGTTTCAGCATATTGAATATGATGTAGTAGGCCCATGGGGTGAAATTTAAGCATAACACTGACAGCAAAGAGGGCCCACAAGCAGGCAAGTTGTAGAGTTGCTGAACACTGGTAGTTTGGTCTGGGGTTCAAATCCTGGTGAACATGCTGTCTACATGGGCATTTTTGCAGTTTTCCCCTTGTGTAGGTATGAGATATATTTCCCTTAAAAATTCATCCATGAAGGCACCCCTTTCCTTACGCAGATAGCCTTAGAGTGCTTTACCATAATTAAATAAGCCAAACCAATGAGAACAAAAAGATTAACATATGTTATCTATTAAATATTCATTCTTTTGTCACTTGGAAACATTAGTGTATATCTAGATAAAAGTAAAATTTCCATTGAAAATTTTATGTTGTGTTGCAAAAATAAAATTTGTTAAAAAATGCTTAAAATTAATCAAAATTCATGCTTAGATTGCACCAATATGTATATAAAAATCTTAAAGTTGATGTAACCTTATTTTGTATTATATTTTGATATTGTGCCTTATTTTAGTGATTGCAAGAAATTAAAACTAATATGAAGATTTTATTTTCCCTTGTTAAAGGAGTTCGTAATTATTAGCAGGTTTTTATTTAGGTCCCCCCCCCATGACTAGGTCCCCACTTTTGGGAAAAACAGCATGACATAAGTAGTGGTATATGACTGTACACATTTTACAGTAGAGGACTGAATGAATGATAATGTGTTGATAAAAAATCTGCACAGTCTCTGTGACATCCACAGCAAAATGTAGATGTCTTTGGAGATTTTTCACTACAGTTTTCCTCATTAAGTATTAATGTAAAGTGTCATCAAAATCTCTTTCTGTATATCTTGTAGCAGCAGAGCATCCAAACAAAGACATGAAAGTCTGTGCAGCATGCTGCTTGCCCATACTATCAAACTCCAGTTACATACTGATCTCTTTCTGAGATGCTGGGGAACAGGTAATAGGTATCTGGTTTCTCTCTTGATGAAGGTATGTTCAAAATCAGTAGTAAGGCAGAATTCAGGCTCATCTATGATGACAATAGTGTCCCTGTGATGCTTGTTCCAAAGTTGATGTTCTCTACATCCTACAAAATGAGCTGTCTTGTGCACAGAACTGAACAAGGTACAAACGTGTCTTGGAGCTCTAAGTTCACCTTTTCAGGAACGCAGTAAACTCTTTTTTGGAGAGAGCAATACTCATCCATGTAAGGGTAGTCTAGTGAAAGATTTTCTGGAAAGTAAGGATATTAACTGGATTCATTGATCAGTCAGTTCCATAGGCCAAAATCCTGGAGAATATGTCCGGGATGCTTTTGGGAGGACAATCACAACTCTGCTTTACTTTTCCAAAATCCTCCAGGATTTAAAAAGAACATTGCTTGGGGAGTGGGACCAACTGGCACAGAGATAAGCTGCCTCAGTTGCAGTAGAAAGTCATGTTTCAAAAGCTGTAGGACTGTTAGAAGGGACCATATCTTCCATTAGCGTGCTTTTTATTCAAACATGCAATCTCCTTTTTAGAACTTCCTGCATCAATGAAACTTATGTACAATTATTATGTGTGTACTGTGACTGTTGTATATTTTTTTCTGTTTTATTTATTTATTTATTTATTTTGTTTTTGTTTTTCTGTTTATTTTTTTCATGACATATGTCTGTCATGCCAAATTTCATTAAACTTTGTTCATAAATTATGGAGATCATCGAATTCCCTGAATTTTGAATACTAGTGTATTTTAAACTATATTATACTCCATTAGCATTTGGGGAAAATTGTTCTTTTTTTGTAAAGATAGTGGAATTTTTAGTTTTTATTACAAATGGAACTAAAAAAGATACTTTTTAACTATCTCCACCCCTACCAAAATGTTGGGAACTTTGAGGAGCATTTGCAAATTCGTTAGTGACTACTTTTTCACCAAACTAATGCAGAAAAGGCAACCAAGCTAATGCAGAGATGAATTTTCAAAATGGCAGCACACTAAGAATTCCATACAAGAGCAATCAATAAATAAAATTTTAAAACAAGAAACATCACAAATACAACATTTACCTTTCCAAGCAGTCATTCTTGTTTGCACTTTTGTTCTTTCCATGTTTACAGTAATCTGTTTAGTCAGAAATGTACAAATTTCACACTCTTACAACGTGGCATTGCACACCAGCCAAAAAACAGACATTTTTGCTGCTTTTCGATGGAGAGGTAAATAATAAGAAAGTATTTCAAAAAGTTTCACTTTTGGTCTTATTAGAACAACAAGCTCTAAATGAGCTGATGATTTTCTTGCAAATAGTTTTAAAAAAAAAACAAATTTAAAACAACAAAACCGTATGACAGATCAGGAAGTTTCATATTGTGTTGTTGTTAATGTACCTTGTGCCTGTTTTGCTGCTGATAGATGTGACAACCCTAAGGAGAAGTTTTTGTAGAAGCACAGAGAGAACAGAGGCCTCAACAGCTGGCAAGGAGTAGTATGCATATTTGAAGTTTTGAAAAAAAGATAAATTTTTATTATACATCATGTCTGATTGAAGTTCTTAGTAAATATAGTGAGAATATTATATGTATTATGGACAACAAAAATCGCACCATTCCTTAAACTAAAACATTTAAAAATTTTAAAAATACTGTTATGTTTGAAGTAACTAAAAATTGAAACATCTAAACTTTAAAACTACTGGATGTTTGAAGCATGTAAAAAGTAATTTTATATGCTTTTCATCTGTATTTTATTTCTGTATAAAGTTGTTTTTGTATGCATCTTTAGTTATTTTTATTTTATTAGTTAAATCCAATTATTTTTCATTTATAAAATGAAACTAGCAAAACTAAAATCTCTGTAATCTCGAGTTTCAAACTTGCAAATTTTTGGTCTTCATAATCATTTGGTATTATCATAAGAGCCAACAGCAGTTTTATAGCACAAATTTCTGCAATTGCTTTTACAAATTTTAGTTTATTTTCATAATTTCATAAAATTTAAATAAATTTAAGAATTTGAGATTGCTTTCCTATTATTGTCTAATATTTCTTATGATTGTTAGATTGCAATAGAACTTCAATTGTTTAGCAATTTCCAAACAGTTTTCTTGACACATAAGAGAATCTATTATGCATCTGTTCTCATGGCTGACAGAAATTCTTTCCACCAGACACAGGTAGTCAATAACGAAGATCTGTTTCTATATATATATATAGTGTAGTACATTATATAGTTTGAAAAATATAGTTATAATCAATCTTAGAATGGAAAATTGGTCACATATAAATCTTAGCTAGTTTACTGTTATGTACAAAATATGTTTAATTTTTGGAATAAAACCCAAACTCTTGAGCAACAGGATAAATACCAAGTGTTTTGAACATGAATCACCTGCACTATTTTAGCTGTATTTTATTTTTTATTGTCATACATGAAGAGGATATTTTGTTGGAAATTTCATATATTGATGTAGGAAGTTTTATGGACTGTCCGGTAAGTTATTCTTCAAAGTCATTGAGTTTCCACTGTATTTGTCATTATATTTGTATTAAACACTCTTTAAACTTCATTGATAGAATTTGGACAAAAAGTACCACGTAAAATTCTCACTGCAAAATACTAACCAGAATTTTGAATTTTAATTATTTCTCCAAATTCTAGGTCAGCTTTCTAGGTCTTTCATGACTTCAACATAACTGCATTGTTAAACTCCTAAGCTGATCTCTTGTTCTGCATGTTATCAGCTGCGTTTTGTAGTTTTAATGAGGTAAAGCTGTGAGAAACAATGTATTCTTCTGAATATGCTTTCATTGTATAAGGCTGTAGAAAATCCCGCTAGCAGGTGAAAAACCGGAGGTTCAAATTCTGCAGAGGGCATAGTCGACTTTTCACATTTTCTGCTCTTCCCCTCTTAAAAAAAAAAAAATAGTTCCGTACAATGATACACAATCTAAAATAAAATATCAAAGATAAAAATTCATTATTACCTGGATTTGGTTAGCTGAGTCTCATATTTCTCCTAAGCCACACTTGTTCTTTTTTTTTTGTTTCCTTAGTTCATATATAAAGGAAAATAAAAGGAATTATTCCATTCTCTTGTGCATGTTGGCCTGTCTTAGTGTAAGTGATTAGCATATCCAGCTAGCAAATGTAAAATCCATGTTTAGAATTCCAGAGAGGACTAAAGTTTCACATTTCTTAATCTTAATTGCTTTTATGGTGATGCTAGAACTAAAAGGTGGTGAAGATAATTCAGCACCTCTTGGATTTGCTCAGCTAAGTTTTATATCTCTTTCCAGCTCCCTTCTAAGTATAGGAGATGCACTCTCCTCAGTAGTGTAACTGATTGGCATGTTTAGCTAGCAAGTGAAAGATCCATGGTTTAAATCCTGGTGAAGGCATTGTTGACTTTTCTCATTTCTTGTCTGAAAGTGGCCTAACAATAAGGAATTTCAGATATACACAAGCGTTTTAGACATTGATCCTTAATTTGAGAATGAATCGCAGGGGTCCAAGGCAACCAATATAGTTAAAGAATTTTTCAGCTGAACATAAACAAATATCCATAATGTTGTACTAAATTTTTAAAATCTTCATGGATCAAGTATTTATGTGGTATTGCCAGGTGCAAACATGAACTGGTTACCCTTAGGAAGTCCTCCACAAAAAAATCCCTTTCTATAGGCAAATAGCTCTTGTTTTTTTTGCCGTATTCAATTAAACGGTAATTGGAAAATGCATGTAAAGATTAGTCTGCCTTAGGGAAAGGAAGTATTTGAGAAAAAATATTTTAAGAGAAATTGACTAATTTAAAAAATTTTCATAATGTGAAAAAATCTGTAATATTACCATGTATTCTTTGCTGCAAAATCTGATTATTTATTTACCATTCCACCAGTTTTACCTTCTTCTTCAATAAAAATTTTATCCTAATCATAGGTAATAATTTCATAAATTTAAACAGTTTTAATTTAAAAAAGATTCATATTTAAATTTTTCACTTTTGATTTTTCACATATTTAATTAAAATTGCTGAAAAGTATACTGAGGCTGTTTGCACATTTTTAAGCCACTTTGCTATTAAAAAAATTGCCTGCTTGGGATATTTTTTTAACTGCAGCTATATTTTTTAAAGTGTAAATTATCGTCTCCTAGTTGACAATTTTGTTTTCATACAAAATGGCACTTTTAAAGAAGTGGATGGAAGGCTATTCTTGTGCTCTTTCCAAAGAAAATTATTTGTATTTAGTTATTAAAAAATACTGTGAAAGCTATAATTTTTTGGTATCTAAAGCACCAATAAATAATATTATCATTAAGAAAGAAGAAAAAATCAAAATTTGTCTTCAAGTAGAAAGATTTTTCAAATTACATAACGAAGAAAAAAACAAAGTTTCAAATGTTGCAATGGTAACAATTTTAAAAGACAATCTGCCAAGTCAAAGGACAGTTACATAATCATTAAAATGCTCAGTGTCAACTGAAAACAAAGTGATTAATTTTGATTTGAATCATAAAAGGGCAAAAAAAAAGCGTAATGTGTATAGTCTTTCTTTATAACATATTGCTAAAAGCAGAATGCACTGCAGAAATTTCTATGCAAAACAATTATTCAGCTAAAAATGAGGGAAAAAATGTCACAATAGATAAATATTGAGTGTATTTAAATGACTGCAAAAAAAAAGGGAGATCCATTTATTATCAAAGAGAAGAAAAGAGCATGGTTCAAAGAATCTAAGAAAAGTTTTTGAAAGAGATTTATGATTGTTTGTGGTTTTTGATATAATGACAAATAAAAATTAAAGAGAGTGCAGGAAATTGTTAAGGTCATCTCCAGATATTATCAGGAACATATTTTATACTCATTTTTCAAATATGAAGTACCTTCCACCTACCACAGTGCCATCAATCAGTAGAACTGCATTAAGAGAGAGCAAGCAGCCACATAAAATCCGTTGTTAATTTGCTGGAAAAAATGGAATAAGAAACGTGTATCGAGAATGTAATAAACGTGTTCCAAACATGTACCCTTCACTCATATCCCTACCAAATCTCTGATGTATCATACAGGGATTTTTGAACTTTTGGACTTTTAAAAAACGAATTGTCCAAACATCGACCTGCATCCCTCCTTAGACTTTGGAAAGATGTTCAAGAGGAATGGGATAAAATACCTGTTTTGATACTGATAAAGGCGTTATTCACTTAGAAGTTATGGTATAGAAAAATAAGAGGTATCAAATAGAACATTTAAAACACAAAAATTTTAGATGAAATATTCCTATAAATACAATGAAATTTGTCTAAAAACTGTGCAAACAGCCTGTGTATCTTTTCTTCCATTAAGGTAATTTTTTTTTAATACAGTGAACCCTCTCTGAGGTGATCAGAAATACTAGTCTTTTTTTAAGACAATTAAAATTATTTAATTCGTAAATTCTTGAATAAATATTTCTAATAAAATAACATAAAATATTAGATTCTAACTTAATGAATAAAATTATTACTTGGAAACTAATGCAACATTCACAATAACACTATGCTAGAAGTTCTTAAATAGTTTGAATGAACTATGTATTTATCATTGCCAAGTTTTTTTTTTTTTTTTTCCTGTTATAGTGAAATATTTGGTCTAATTTATATAATCATTGCTTATGTCTTACTCATTCTCCCATTGTTCTTATGACACAATTTGTGAAAGAGGAGTGCATGATTTTTAAATTTCATGAATTACCACTTTTCTTCAAACAGTACAAACTCAAATCCATGTACATACCTCACCAAAGGTTCAGTCTGAGCAAGAAGAGACTGCTGGCTGCACTATGTATTTTTGTAATTTTCTTCACTGCTGCATAAATGTATTTTGCACCATATGAGTTTAAAGAAAATAATAACAGATAGATCACATTAGCTTTACCATAGCATTCAAGCTAATTTGTATTTTATTTATTCTGTAATTTTTTAATGCTATTATGCCTACACATAAATAAATAGGAAATTAATTTTCACTTCCAATGTATAAATGTCTAATTTCTGTTTAATAGTAGGCATATATACCATTATTTAAATGTTTATCTCTAGTTTCATTATTATTATGCTTACAAAATCTGATGTTTTAATAAAATTCTTGTTTAGGGAACTGGGGCAAGAAGCTCTCATTGCTGCAAGAAAGATACGTGATAATTTTTTGAAAGGACAGGATATGAGGAAGGAGTTCATAAAACTAGGTAAAGAAAAAAAAGACGAATACAAGGTATTTTGATTGGTCCTGAAAATTATAATAAATGAAGTTGATATTTTTGTTTATTTGATATGTACACTCAGTTACCTTGATTTTTTAAAAATAAAATAGTTTTTAAAATTTAAGTAGTTATGATAAAAGATATTAATTATATTGTAAAGAGAAAAAGTAAATTTCTCAGGATGACTATAGGCTAAATTGTGATATTTTTTTTAAAAAATATGTCGTATAAAGTTTATACTAATAACCTTTGTGCGTGAAGAATTACACTAGCAGTTTCAAGGCTGAGGATTTACTCTGAGATCTACCCCCTACAGGTCTACCTGATAGCTTCTTTTAATTGATCTATATAAGTCATCGGAACTATGATGATTTATCAATGCTGTCATGGGAAGTCAATATCCCTGTTTTAGTAGATACCAGACTTCATCTGTAATTCAATACCTTTTACCTTGGAACAAGTTTGAGCATTAGCATCGATTATTGTTGTTAGTAGGTAATGAATAGGGATTTTATGTAACTTTAAGTAACTGCATTATGATATTTAAAATTTAGGCACTGTTCTATTAATGAAGCAGCAGTCGAAATGTGCACAAACGTGCTGCTAATGTCAACTTTACATTGCAAATGGTGTCAAAATCGTGGCTGATCATTTTTGATCCAGATATGTTTTTCGTGTGAGATTTTGGTTTTTTTTTTTAACCGGCTTTGATTGATTGTATTCGCCAAGTACCAAATGATTGTTCACTTCATGAAATTCTGTATTTTTTTTTTTTAAATACTTATCTGTTCTGATATTTTTGAGTTATGATGCAACTTGAATGTATTATTAGTATTGCATCTCTCTTTCAGACCACGCTTTATACTATCATTTGCTTTTGGTGCTAACTGCTGCCCAATTAACGGACAGTTATTAAAATTTAAGTTATACTAAAAGTCTTCTCTGAAAGATTCTCCGAAAAGGATCAAGTACTAAAAACAAAAGCATCAAATCACAGTAAAAGCTGGGCTATCTGGGAACCTCGGGAACTGCCGAATTGTGAATATGAGAAAATTCTGGATAATTGAGCATATAAAAAATGTAATTCAAGTCAAATGAAGAAAAAATTTCCAAGGTAAAATTATAAGAGTCATTTGCTATCGATTTGAATGTCAACTGCGTACATTTAACTTATATGAGATTTCAAGAGATAACAGGACATTTCAAACAGAAATGCCAAAATAAAATATCATAGTCAATTAGGAACATGAAAATAGCAGAGATTTTCCCAAACTTGCAGCAGTCATTCCAGCAGAAGTTTGAAGGAACAGATCATTATTTATTTAGTTAGATAATCAATACATACAAGTTATGGGCATAAAATGTAAAAAAACATAAGTTACTTATCATAATTTTTCACATTGCACAGCCAGTGTTTATCATTTTATCAATGCCAGAAATTTTGAAAGTGCAATTTTGAAAATACTATATTGCATGTTGTTTCATTGAAAGCCAAGTCCCAAATCTTAATCATTTTTCAAAATGTGATCAAAAAACAGAGAAATAGGTGCTAACTTATATCATTCTAAACAAAAATTAAACAAATTTTTCAAGAATTAATTGGGTTTAGATAAAACCAAGGTGAAGATCTTATGATTGGATTATGATGTCATTTAGCATTCATTACAGGTGCTAAATCTCACTGTTTGGGACCAGATTTGATTCAGATTGTAATCCTATTCGTGCTTTATGGTGGAGTTACAAATCTCTCATTTGTCTCATTTTTTTTTGGGGGGGGGGACACGTACTCAGGCTTGTACTGTACTAAAACAACCTTACTCTATATCTCAAATGATTTATTATTATTATTATTATTATTATTATTATTCAGTTGTTTTTTTGGCGACTGATGTAAGAAAATGTTCATTTTCATGCTGCTGTTAAATAGAATGTAAAAAGCATGCATTATTTCCTTTATATGATTAAAGTAAAAAAAGGAAAAGCTATCGCAGATTAAAAATATAGAAGTTAATTTTATTCTAAATGTTTTAAAAAATAACATTTCTGGTGAAAATTATATGTGCGAAAGTAAGCAATTTTTTCCCCTGAAAAAACAAATCCATGGAATATCATAGAGAAAGTATTATCTAGAACTACTTTGTCCAAGATAATTCTTAAAAATGGTTTCTGTTAATTATTAGCAAGATCTAGCTTCAAGTAGCTTAAAGGCTTTAATTTTTGGATATGAAAAGAGTGAAAAAGAAATTATTTCTGTTTTCTGAATTAAGTTCCCTTCTTTATTTGTGAATATTTTTATATTCAGTGATCTCATTTAATTGCTTCTTTATTTATTCCTCAAATTTATTTCAAAGTAAAGTTGAATTCAAATTTTTAAGACTGACTTTATTCACAGCAATTGCCTGATTACCTCCTAAGGCCACAAGGCCCAAGCATATTTAGAGGGCCCCAGACTATCTTAAGTGGACCATAAATTAATCTAAAATGACCATTCAGATAGTCCAAATAATTATGTTGTCTTTAATATGTAGGCCAAATTCATTATCCGTTGTTAAAAAAATTCAATTTCTATTTTATTTTTCCTGTATTTTATTGTATTTGAGCAAGGAATTAATTTATAAAAAATTATAAAAATTATATTATATTAAAGGGGTAAAATGGCATGTTGCCTTCCAGAATAAGAAATCACATGCAAAAGACAGCACTTCAGGCACCCAAAAACTAATAGAAAGTGATCGCATTCAATTGTAATGGATATTTTAACAAACATTATTCACATGGAGAAGAAATTGACTTAGCATTATATGTCAATATTCTCCACAATACAATGCAGCAGTATTTGCAGTAATGTATGCAGCAGTGTTCATTTAGTTCCTCTGTTTTCATATCATATGTAGTAATGCTTATTTACTCTATTGTTTTAAGAGGCGCTTATTATGGCTTAGTAGTGACTTCCTAAAAAATAAATCACAATAGGCCTATGAAAGTTATAATTGTTTTACCATTCATATTTAAAGGTTTTGTTGTACATTACAGACCTGTCCCATATTATACACATTCATTTAAATTAATTAAACTTCTATTATATGTATGCTTTTTTTCTCTTTTTTTTTTTTCCTAAGAAAACTTCTAGTATGTGTGTGCAATTTTATATTAGATAGTCTTTTTGTGTTATTAAATAAATTGAAAACAAATAAGCTAATAGCAAGCTTGGGGGGGAAAGACAATATGGGTACCTGAAGTTCTGGACAGATGATGCCTGAATGATTGAAACTATGTTGTGTAAAAATGAGATATTTGAATTAAAAGTATGAGTTACTTTTAAAATTTTTTATCTGAGTGATTTTTAAAACATAATCATAAATTAGATGGATCATTATGTACTTCATTTAAATTTTAGTGCATAAAATGTTATCACAATTTATGCATTTGTATCCATTTAATAACTGAAACATTGCTAGCAAAATTATTGCATATCCTATGATATTTCTAGTTAATTGCTTCCATTGATTTATTGTATCATGTTATAAAATAAGTTGTAATTGCTCAAAGATTCAGTGATATAGTGCATCTTTAAGATGATTATCTCTGAAAGTAATCACTATTTCTCAGAGTGTAATCAAATAAAAGTTGAGAACATCATTAATATCCTTGTCCTGGAGAGCTGTAACATCTATAGAAAACCAGAATTATCTGGAACTGTGGATTATAATCTTAGAAAGTTTTGCTATGATTTCTGAGTTTAAAAAATTATTATTTGTTTTGAAAACATTGTTTATTGAAATACTATAATTTATGTATTATTTTTATTAGGCTGTTCTAGATGAGTTATGTAAACAAGAACAAGAGGCCATCAAAGTGAAAGAAGACAAACAAGGTATTATATATAGTTTTACAGCTACATAGGATAGTAGGTGCCATTTAGTATGATTATATTTGTCAGTGGCTGTTTCAGTTTCAGAAATCTCAATGCA